>CM076580.1:1422010477-1422610477 GCA_034641835.2 Pinus albicaulis
GTCATTATCAAGCTTTGTTTCTGATTGGTCATAGTTTAGATTTGATTCTGTTCTTAGTATTCCAATTGCATTTGTCATTTGTCATCCATCAATTAGGATCCACTCTGTTTTTAATCATTAGCTCATTTCCCTTAGCTTTCTAGGCATTTTCCTTGTGAACATAAAACCACCAAAAGACCAAAAACATCATAAATCATCACAAAAGACCAAAAACATCACAAAACACTACACACAATGCATTAAGAAACAAGCACCTAGGTACATACAGTACACTTCACTTCAGCAGTTTACAAATCCTGGTTGACAATTAAATGAGCTCAGTTTAGGAGACTAGATTGAGACCAAACACTTGCCGCATGTGTGTCGACTTCTGAGCTTTGAACAAGATAACAGTAAAGAATCAATACCCACTCCCAAGGATAGGTGATTTGCTAGATCAGTTGAAAGAAGAATTTTTTTTCACTAAGTTAGATTTACGAAGTGGATATCATCAAGTAATAATTGAAGAAAGAGACATATGGAAGAATGCATTCAAAACCAAACAAGGACCCTTTGAGTGGTTGGTTATGCTGTTTGGTTTGTGTAATGCACCTGCGACTTTCATGCGCGTTATGGATATTTTTTTGTGTTCATTTCTTGATGAATTTTTTATTGTGTATTTAGATGATATACTCATTTTCAGCAAAACAAGAGAAGAACATGTCTTGCATGTTAAAAGGGTACTTGATGTTTTGAAGAAAGAGCAATTATTTCTTAAGATTTCTAAGTGTGAATTTGGAAAGACTTATCTGGTTTATTTGGGACACATTGTAGGAAGAGGCGCATTGGGAATTGATCCTTCTAAAGTGGAAGCCATTGTGAATTGGCCCACTCCCAAATCAGTAGCCGAGGTGAGAATTTTCTTAGGCGCACCTCAGTATTGGAGAAATTTTATTGCTAACTTTTATGCCATAGCAGCTCCTATGCATGCAGTGAAAAGTGTGAAGAAAGGTTTCCAATGGAGAGGCAAACAATAGCAAGCTTTTGAAGCTTTAAAAGACAAGACCAATTCATCTCTGGTCCTTGCATTACTGGATTTGAGACAGCCATTCGAGATTCAAACCGATGCTAGTGATTATGCCATGGGCGCAGTACTTTTGCAGCATGGTAAGCCTATCGCTTTTCATTCTGAAACATTCAATGGTGTTGTAAATAATTATCCAACATATGAAAAAGAGTTGTATGAGTTGGTACAAAGTGTCAATAAGTGGAAACACTACTTGATGGGTAAAGAGATGATTATACATACCGATCACCAACTGTTACAGTACTTGTAGTCGCAAACAAAATTGCTGCAATAACAACATTTCAAGTGGATGAGATTTCTTCAATAGTTTCACTTGATTATAAGCTAAAAGAAAGGTATTTTCAATAAAGTTTTTGATATGCTTTCAAGGCCAATTATAAGTGCTTCTACTTTGATTAAAAATGATTCTATTGTACATGAGAGTTACATAGAACAATATGCATCTGATGCTGATTTTCAAGATGTGTATGCTAGTTTGATTGAAGGGAATTAAGTTGAGGAAAATGATTATCACATGCATAAAAATTTGTTGTTTCATTTGGGAAAGTTGTGTATACCACAAGGAGAGAGACTTAGTGTCATGAGAGAGGCTCATTCGCCTCTTATTGTTGGACACTTTGGGGTAAGCAAAACAATGGCACATCTACAGAGGTATTGCTATTGGCCTCACATGATAGATAGTGTGTCACGTTTTATAAGAGGATGTTCCATGTGTGCAACAAGCAAGCCTAGAAATACGAAGCTTGGGTTGTACACACCACTACCGTTACCATCAAGGCCATGGGATAGTGTCTCCCTGGACTTCGTTGGAGGTCTACCTATGTCAAGAAAAAAACATGATTATCTTTATGTAGTTGTGGATAGATTTAGTAAAATATGTATACTTATTCCATGTAAGAAAACCATTACTGCTAAAGAAACTGCTGAAATTTATTTTCAACATGTATGGGTTCATTATGGTTTTCCAAATTCTATTGTTAGTGACAGGGATTATAGAGTCGTTGGGAATTTTTGGTCCAATATTTGGAAGATGATGGACACAAAGTTGAAAAAGAGTACTACTTTTCATCCGCAAACTGATGGCCAAACTGAGGTGGTGAATAGAACCGTTGTGCATATATTAAGAGGATATTGCAGCAAACATCCCAAGTTGTGGGATGAAAAACTGCATTGCATTCAACACGCTTACAACCGGGCCAAGCACTCTTCTACAAATACTTCACCTTTTGAAGCCTGCTTTGGTTATTTGCCAAAATTTCCATTAGACTTCATATTTGAGAAGGATGTTGTCATTGATGGGCATAGTGATATTGAAAAGGCTCGAAAGTTCATTGAGAAAATCCAGATTATTCATCAACAAGTTCAAGAACAACTTGAGAAGAGTCAAAGAAAATACAAGGAGAGGCATGACAAACATAGAGTTGATCACAAGTTTCAAGAAGGAGATGAAGCATGCTTGCACATAAGCAAAGAAAGGATGCAAGGAGAAGGTATATAGCTCAAGCCCATTCATTATGGTCCATTCAAGATCATTAAAAAATTTGGTAATAATGCATTTCAACTTGATTTCCCTTCATATATGCAAATGTATTCCGTTGTCAATGTGGAGAATTTACGTTTTTATGAGCCTCCTTTGATTGATGATCAAGGGAGTGATATTCAGCTGTCATCAATAGAAGATTTTTCGCTAGAATTTTTGGATGAGATCAAGGAGGATTCCATCCTTGAGAGGAGGACATGCACTTCTAAGAGGGGAAGTGACGATTATCTTCGAATTGGGCTCAAGGGCAGCAAACCAAGTAAGGCAAGATGGATGGAAGTGGAAAAGGTGAGGGAGTTGTACCCTCATCTTTTGAATAGGTGATTAAAGTCTTTTGGGGTCCAAAAGCTTCCCAATGGGGAGGTGTGATCAGGATAACATGTGTTATTCTCAAAATTGAAAGTGTTTGAAACAGGACCAAACCTGAGCGACAAGAAATTTCTCATCGTTGTGATTATGGCGCCGCAAATGGTTCGACAAATCGATGTTGTATGAGGAAGATATCGCGTTCTGTCTGTTTTCCCAAACAAACAAACAAATTGTTACTGGGATGCCCAGTCAGCATGCAAGTATAGTCAGTAGGTATATTCTGTGGAATATTCCATTTTCATACAGCCAACCAGATTGAGCCACATAGCTTAATTTGGGCCGTTGATTTTTGTGGTACGGGATGGTGATTCTGATCATTGATGGATTTGTTATGAGCCATCGGATGAGCGACACGTGGCAAGCTCAGAGGCTGCCATGTGTCCTCAGGAGGTTCTTTTAAAATATGTTGGAGGGCACAGGAGTTGAACCAAAGACCTCACTCATGGGCGTGGATAGCTTAACTAGTCCACCTATGAGTTGTTACTTAACTCTATAGGGATGTGGGTTCCATATATGGTTTAAAAAAGATATGGGAGGATAAAAAAAGGGGCCATCCCTAACCACCATACACCCGATGGATATGACTAAGACCTAATGTTATCCAAACTGGCGATTTAAACCGTAACTCCGGCGGGTGGTAAAATCCATCACATGTCTGGCGATTACATTAAAGGTTTCAGTTAATGGTTGAATGGGCAGCTAATCTGGCAGAATGTTAACTCAGTCACATGGGGTGGAGATATGGCATGCAATGCCACCATTTTTGGAACTATTAACTCTAGGTTCCATACCACTTTATTTGCAAAGTTTCAAACGAATTCAAGCGAAGTTAACGGTAGGGGGTCAGCATGTGACCACCCCGCCCAAACCTTTTGACTTTAATGCATGAAATTTTGACTGGTGGGAACTGTAGCGATGCCCTATTTTTAGGGTTTTTATTAAATTTAACTTCAATCAAGTGCCAGTCTCCACTTTTAGTGGAGCTTTTCTAGCTGACATTGGGAAAAATTCTTTGGGAGGTCAATTTTCGACCAATTTGGGTGAAACAAGAGTCTACCTAGACTAATTTGAGCATTTGTGAGCCATTGGTGCAGATAAAACAACCATTAGAGGCCTGTAAAAATGTACTAATTTAAAATTTTGAGCATAATGAAAAAGAGGGACATGCCATTGGGAGCTGGACCAGCAGATGTAGCCCAGGAGGGGTGAACTGCTTCATCATGCCTACTGTGTAAAACTTATGTGTGATTGTATTTCTCTGTTATGCACTATTGTATGTTGTTTTTAAGGCTTATTTTCATGCTTAAAGTTCACAAATTCATCTATGTTTCATGGTTCAAACACTCATTCCTTAAGCAAACAAATGAAGACAAATTGTACATGTTTATATTACTGTAAGGACACTTAGCACAACAAAACTAATACACTCCTTTCAGATCACCTGTCATTCCTCAAGATTAAATTTGTGGTCTTAACATCAATCTTGAATCTAGTTCCACTAAAATTGTTACTTCTTCAAGATACATCTATCATCCTCTATCATCTACATGCCATTACTCTTTGTACCATGATCCACTTGATCAATCTGCTCCACCAACTTGTTCTACACATTCTCTTGATTTTTGAGTTGTTGGTTCAAATTGCGATCAAGTTCAAGGTGGTCATATTACACAGGTATAGGAGAAGAAAAGTGAGGATTATTTTGATATTTTTTTCTCTTTCTCAATGTTCCCCATGTTAATATGGTGCTCTTCCATTCTTGGCTGAATTTGAATCTACTAATATATGCAATGAATCAAATGAAATTTATTTGCTTAATCAATCTGAATTCTTGAACAACCACCATTAAGATGATGATGACTTTGTTGACATATGCGACGATGGAACCTCAAGTGCACCAACTAATCTTCCAGTGTCTAATCTAGAATATGATTCAATCAAAGAATATGTTCTTATGGAAACTTTCTCTCTATCTCACTATCCCATATGCTCTACCATCTGTAATGCATTAACCTGTGATGATGATACTCCTTGATCTTCAAGTTCTTCATCTGATGAGTTAAATTCTCAATTGAAACAAAGGTAGTGAGGTTATCCATGATGAAAAGGAAAACAATCAAATCATTGAGTATTCTTTCCATCCTTCATCGTCTCATGTTTTTGATGAGGACAATTCTTCAAACTAGTTTACCCATAAAATTTCTCTGTTTCATACATCTCCATATTTACGATGAGAAGAATCTTTCAACTTGAGTAACCTGGTTGTTGAAGTTGTAAAATCTGATAAAATCAATGAAAAATATGGTTTCCATCTAGTTAATAGTGGTCTTATTGAAATCAATGGCAGTAAATATCCTCACACCATGCATGATATGATTCAATATTCAAAATGTGATTCTAAAATCCTTTAAAGTTCTAGGACATGTTGGGAAGTCAAGGCACTCATTCATGGTTATGTCAGGATCTCTCGACTCTGTTAAGGTCCCTGAACTAAGTTAGATATGGTTTTTCTCGCAAAATTATTTTTTTCACATGATTTCTCTAGATGTAAATTCCTTCTTGGAAGGAATTTGGTATTTCGGATGTAATTGAACTTTCAAGATTCGTTTTCTGATCAGATTCAAGATTTTATTTCAGTTGATTCATCTCCATGCCAATCTCTTGTACTGAACTCAGGTTTTGAGTGTATATCTCTTGTAGAAGCATGGAACTACTAAGTTGATAATTTCAAAGTTTATCTTTAGCTGAAGGAACCACGTCTATTAGAAACTTTTTAGAATAGTCATCTCCACGACTAATATTTGTATTCATCACACTTGAAATCCTTTGGAGTGCTATTAATACACGAGTTATTTGGCGAACCAATTTCTTCTTCACTAATTATATCCTAATTGGTTTCATGTGTTTTCTATATTGACATTCCTTTTCACTTCTTTCAACAATTATGATGCTAGTGTAGTGTGTGACCAGTTACAAGGAAATGGTTTGTTATATGTATCATTCGAGGAAGATGATTCTTTTGTTCAAGGCATTCGTAAAACTGTTCAACATGAGCTATATTTGTTGTCTTATAATCAATAATATAATGCTATAAATGGTTCATTTGATCATATTATTAGTTTTCATTCGATTTATAATTTTCCCACCAGTATATTCAATGACAGTTGTTTCACATTTATTAATATTTGTGGTTTATCTCACTATTCGTATACTTGTCAAGTAGTTGAGGCACTTCAGCCTCACTGATGGTTATGTTTGGCCCTCACTATTTTGACAGGCCTTTTGAATATCATCAGATCCATTTTCACTTACAAGATTCTCATCCTGATCCCATTTAAAAAAAAAAAAAAATCATCTTTTCAAGGATCTCAGGGTTCTAAAGAGGGCTGTTTCGAATTTCATGATCCAATCGCTGAATGGTTGGAGAAATATTACATGGAAAGATCTTTTGTAAATAAAAAGTTTCAAACTTTTTTCATGCTTGCTAAGGAGGATAGTACAAATGAAGATACTATCACAAGAAGCTTCCAAGGTTTGTTTAATTATGGTTTTCATCGAAAAGGTAAGAATGTGAGATGGTTAGAAGTAGTGGCTATCATGTATCTTTCTTTTGATAGGTAATGTTGTGGCTCATTTGCATTTACCTTTGAAATATTTTTCAAAACCCCAAAAAATCATATACGACAGAAAATGTAAAATTTTTTGTTTCATAAAAGAATTTTGATTTATATATTGGTACATTAACATTACGTGATGAGATGTGAAGGTGGGTCGAGTCGGGCTTGTTGAGCCCCGAAGATGTCCTTCTTTCCCACCACATTTCACTTCATTTTCTTTGTCCCTCATCAATTACATGCTTAAATTATCAATAGGATTAATTAGGATTACTTTAAGAATGTATATAATGAATAACTTGCTATTTTTTCATGATTTTGTTATTGTAGCAATTTTTTACTAAACTGGCTATAGAACACAGTCATTCTATAGCCAGTCGCCTATTCCGCAGTCGTTCTCATGTTTACGCAGGTTCCAGGTGTCACCACAAGGAAAAATGCATATGGTCGTATTCCACGTCACTCCCCCATCATTTCTTGCTCCCCACGAAGTCTAAGCTCGAGGCTACAGGCGGTTATGCACGTGGGAAACCAAAACTAGGTGACAGACTTCTAATAGGACAAGGACTGTACAGATGTCCTTAATCATAAAACGAGGCCACCACCAGAGTCCTAGTTCAATTTTAGTTTGAAAAGACAATTACTCCTCTTTTATCTCAAAGACAGGTATGTAATTTTGTTATAAGTATGGCTCGGGAGACCGAGAAACAGCTTAGCTAGATTTATGTTTTATTGCTAGATCTCTGAAGACCGTAAATACTATGTTTTGAAGAATTTCTCCTTTAATGAAAGAAGCATCACTTTATTGCAAGAGCTTAGTCAATATTAAGTAGATTTGTGTGCTAATCCGGTGGTAGAGGGCCCCTGCTACCTTAGAAGCTTTGTTCATATGGTTTATATAAGTAACTTAGCCTTGTTTCATTCTTAGTTTAATTAATTTTCTGAACTTTGTGTTTTTATACTTACTTGCAGTGGATGTCACAGTTAGTCTTATCCTTACAAACTCTGCCAAAATATCACTCACATTGGATGGGATATAACTGTAGTATTTAGGAGTTAGTTGCATTTCTTTGAACTTTATGATTTTGTGCTCGATTACATCAATTTTTACAGCTAGTCGTGATCTTATAAACTCTTCCAAAATATCACTAATTCTAGATGAGACATAGCTGTGGTGTTTTAGAGATTTGTTGTGTTTTGTTGAATTGTATGCTTTCATGCTCATTTACATAACATGTTGCAGCCAGTCCTGTTCCATAAATTATTCCAAAATACCACTAATTCCGAATGAGACAGAGCTGAGACATTTTAGTGATTAGTTGCATCTTTAGTCTAGTTGTAGTACTCCGGAGGTAGATGTCACTTTAGTTTAATTCTGTCACTATGTTTCAAGTTTGATAATGGCACTCTAGTATAACTCTGTTCACTGTACTTTAAGTTAGATTAGTGACATTCTAGTTCAGTTCCAAATCATTGTATTTCAAAGTTAGGATAAAAGCATTCTAGTTTAGTTGTGATCACTGTGTTTTAAGCTTGATCAATTGCATTCTAGTTCATTGTTATCCATTGTTCTTTTAGTTGTATTAACTGTCAAAATTAGACTTCACGGCCTTCATTGTTTACAAACTAATATTGTTCTGACTTTCTATTAATGCATCATCATATGAACAGGAATGAGTTAGTGATATCAGTTTAAGGCCTTGATTGTTCTGCAATCTTTTGCAATTTCACAATTAAACCTTTCTTTCCAAAAACTATTTTAGAAAATCTCTAACTTTTGAATAAGGTTTATTGGTGACAAGTTGAGCTACAAAATGAATTGATCTTAGCATGACAAGTTAATTCAGAGTAGAAATCTTATTGTGTTACAAATAGTCTTTTTTCCAATTGTGTTCTAATAAACTTTTAGCCATGGATGAGATTCTTTGTAATATTGTAAAGATGGTTGTTTACTCAGGAGAACCTAATTTGTGCTAACTTTTCCTTTTCTCAAGCTATTCCAACATATTTCTAATGAATGAATTGTATAATTTTATGCTATGATTTATTGAGTTCATGTTGTGATTTATTTTCTTGCTATGAGTCATTATCAAACTTTTCATTCTCTGCTCTCTAGTATAGGCTTTGCTCTGTTTTTAGTGTGACCAACAACTATTCTTTTTCAACATTTAGTTCTTTTCCTTATTAACATAAAACCATAAAACCAAAAACATCATAAAAATAATAAACAAGACGTAGTGAGAAACAGATACCTAAGCACATATAGTGCACCACACTTCAGCAGTTTACTGACCCTGGTTGATAATTTATGACCTCAATTTAGGAGCACTAAGTTGAGCACAACAGGGCTCATTCACATACAGAACATTTCAAGAGCTGGACCGATGGGCACATTCAGATAATTTCATGTCGAACAGGGTCGAGTCGGGCTCATTCGCAAGCTCAAGAGGACGAGGGCAGCAGAACACCGGATAAGCTCAAGAGGGTTACACTGTGAAGAAAAAAAACTAATTTCCCAAAGGCGGAGAAAGGGCTCATTTCCCTTAATCACTTAAGAGTTTTGGGGAGGCGCAAAGGGAAAAACGGATGGTCGGGATCAAAGCACAGAACTGGAGCGGAGCGATAGACGATGGAGATTAAATCGAAAATCGTGAATCGCAAGTTTTAAAGGATCACCACATGAGGTAATTGATAAGGTCGCTGAAGTGCGATGTGCGATGCCAGGTGGGGCCCGATCGCATAGCGCACATTGCAAGTTTTAAAGGATACACGCTAAGGACAAGCTAAAGGCGACGAAATGCAAAGTTCGATGTTGGCACAGATGCGATGTGGCTCCAAGATGAAATATAAAGGATTTCAAGTCTGAGCTTATGTGGATATGCGCCATTTTATGAAGAAATAGGCAGAACGAGGCAAAAAAACTCGGGTAAGTGACCCAACGCAGATCAAAGGAGAAGAGGCAGAGTCGGGTAGCAGGTGATATGATTGACAACGTTTGAAGCACAGGGGCATATGCATAGTCGAGCAGAAGAGCGTATAGTGGCCCTATTGGGAGCATGAAATATGGGTCAAGTCGGGCACTGATGCATCGTTACAGAGCTATGCAGTCGCTGCATCATAACCAGAAATGACACCTCGACACTTCGGGAGGACGCATCAGCAACATTAGATTCAACAAAATGAGCAATATTTCTAGTTTTAATTTGTTTTCTCAAGTATGATTGCAAAAGTAATCTTAACAGTTTTTGTAGTCGAATAGTTTCAAGAAGTTCAGGAGTTATGAACCACTGTGATGTATTTAAGTAGATAGAAATAAAGAAAAGGGGTTCTGAGTTTTTGGACCTCTGGAGGATTTTTAATTTGGTATTGAATTTTCTGAGAAATAAATGAAAGAAGATCAATTTTCCTGCAACTGTTGATGTTGATATGTCTTTCCAGTTTCGGTCTGTGTTTATTCCTCTTTGAATGAAGTGAAGTAATGTAGCATCCAATCTCTTAATTACATCCGTGATTAAGATTTAAAACCTTAATTTGCGCTCCTTCACCTCATCTCCTATTTCTTCAAAAAATCCCGATGAAACTTTAAAGTAATAGATTATGTGTTTGCAACATATTATTTCAAGTTTCCTCTCTCTCCATGAATTTCCTATGAAACTTAAAAGTGATAGATTATGTTTCTCAGCGTATCACTTCAAGTTTCCTTTACAGTTCTTCTTTTCATTTCATTCAGATATCAGGAGTTTATGGAATTGTGAAGGATTTCATTATATCAGATTATTGAGCGTATTAGATAATTAGATTCCAAAGGTGTTAAGCAGAGGCCATTTAATATTATAATTGTGACATAAAATTACAAAATGTCTTAAGCACTAATTCCTTACCACAGCCAAGGGATTGTTTCTTGAGATAAAACATTTTCTGGCGCTATTTCCCAGGACAAAGAAACGAAGTTTATTTTCCCTGGGTTTTTCACATTATTTCCTCTGGTTGTTCAATGAGGAGGAAATATTCGACTATTTTTGTTATTTTCAAAATTCTGGCTTTTAAAAGGCCCCGCACGAGGTCAGATACCTCACAACAGATATTCCTTGCTTTGGCAGATCTAGAAAGATTGGTTTCTAAAAAGGCTCAGAAACTCGAAACTCCTTCAATACCTGATCCTGCATTGCTTGCTCCTGGCAGCGATTCTCATAACCCTTTTTTTGAAGATATTTCCAAGGAACTCCCTTTCTTCAAACACGATACTCCTTCCACACCCATTTATTTTCAAGAACCTCAATTAGAATAAAATTCTTTCGAGTCTGTTTCTTTTACCTCCACTCAAGCTCAACCAAATATAGTTGATGGTCCCTCTACTATTGTCCATCAGCCCACCTCCATATAATTTTTTCCTCCACCTTCATTCACTTTCACAGCAGGTTCATCAACCTCAACCACCCAAGGAGTAGTTAACCAAGTTGTTAATATGGCATCACCAACTTTCTTAATGGATAGATATGCACCACTAAATCTTCTACAACCAATGAATTCCATGCCTCAAGAATACCTAAAATTACTTCCTCGTTTCACTAGAGAATATGAAGTAATTACATAACAACATTTACCCTTGTTTTTCACTTTTGTTGAGAATGTAAATGTAGAACATCTTGAGGTTGTGATGAGACTATTTGTGCAATATATAAGTGGGGAGGCTAGGAAATGGTTCAAATGTTTATCAAATGGTTCCATAAATGACTAGGAAGAGTTAGAAACTCAATTCACTCAGAGATGGGGAGAGAAGAGAGATCATGGTTACTCATTGACATAGTTTAATGCAATTAAAAGAAAGCCTAATGAAAACATTTCTGAGTTTGTAAAAAGACTCAACAAATTGTACAATAGTTTACCTATAGAGATGAAGTACCCCCTGTAGGAGAAAAGGTAGTTTTTTCTGGGGCTTTTGAAGCTGATTTTAGCTTTACATTGAGAGAGAGAAGAGCCCCTACTCTTGAGAAGATACAGACAGATGCTTTAGAGATTGAAGCTAATATGACTGCAACTGGAAAGGTGAAAGGGAAACAACCAGTCCAAGAGAAGGGGAAGGCAAAAGAAGAATCATCACAAGATCTAAGAATTGAAGATATGACAAAGGTGATAAAAAATCTGAAAAATAATCTAGCTAATATGGAATTGGAAAATAAAAACTCCCAAAGACAAGTACAACAAAATCGAGGGGGGTTTAACCCTCAATTTAGAAGACATCCCCTGAAAATCTTGCAGAGGGAAAGAAGAGATCAAGACCAGGTTCAAGCTCCATTGTATATAGAAGCAGCACCCAGAGAGCCAGAAAAATATGGCCAAAGGGAGGCCAAGGATCAGGTATCTGCTATGTATGAAATAGAAGAGGATGAAGAGGAAGATTGCGAGAGTGAATATGATGAAGCTAAAGTTTCTTTTGATCAAGATGAAATGGATGAATATTGTAGGAAATTCATAGATTTCATGCAAGTCGAGTTACATAAAAAGTATGATTTGAGGTCTAGAAAGAGATCTAGAGTCTTGTATAATGAAGGTGAACAACAAGTTTCCATTCCTCATCCAATGGAGATTCCACTACAAAAGGACCTTACGAAATAGGTCAGTAATAAGAAACAACCTGTAAATTCACTTAATAGAACAAATGTGCAACAGGGTGAATCTTCCCAGAACAAATTAGTTGACACTAATATCTTGGAAAGCGTTGTTCCTGTACCCGAACAAGAAGCAAATTCTAGAAAGAGCGAAGAAGAACCTGAAAAGAACGTTAAGAAAACTCATGCTTTAAATTTGACAAAGGAGCTGGAGAAGGTCAAAATTCAGGTACCTCTTCTAGAATTAGACAAAATACTAGCTTACAAGAAAGAAATTTTAGAATTTATTAATCTCACACAGGTGGAAGACATATGTGACATAGTGAACTTACAAGAATAAGAGCCAGTGATCACCTTTGGTACTCATGTAGAAGAAATAGATCCAACTGTTCCACCCTTCTATATGTCTTTGTTACTTCATGATTAAACTCTACATAATTGCATGCTGGACTCAGGAGCGTCCCATAATCTCATGCCACTGTCTGTTATGAAGGAACTTAGCTTGCAGATTACCAAACCTTATAGGGATCTATATTCATTTGATTCTAAAAGGGTGAAATTTTTTGGGTTAATTAAATATGTATTAGTTTCGTTGGCACAAATCCCAACAAAGTGTATAGTCATGGATGTAGTGGTTGCTGACATCCCAGCCAGGTTTGGAATTCTCCTATCAAGATCTTGGGGAGAAAAGTTGGGAGGTGTACTAAAATTAGATTTCACTTATGCTATCATTCTATTTTTTAATCGGGAAGAAAGGAGGTTGTACAGGGAAACAAGGATTGTGAAGACTACCTCCAAGAAAGATGCAAGAAATTCCCCCATTTATAGTGAAGAAACAGAAGACCTTTCTTGTTTCATGCTGCATGACGATGCATAATTTTCTGAAGACATAGGGAAGCAGATCTCTTCAGCAGTTGTAAATAATGAGCTGTACTCAAGGAATATTTGGAAGTGCTACTTTGATGGTGCCTACTCCAAGGAGGGCACAGGTGCTAGATTCTTGCTGATATCACCTCATGCCTTTCTCTTTTAAACTAGAATTTGATTCAACAAAAAATGTGGTTGAGTATGAGGCCTTAATCTAAAGCCTTCAAGTTTCCTAACAGAAGGGAGTTCAATGTATTTCAATTTTTGGTGACTCTGAATTGATAATAAGGCAAATTAAAAATCATTGTCAAACCAAGCATCCGAGATTAAGATCATATAGGAATGAAGTGTGGGATCTGGTAGAAAAATATTTTGAAGCATTCAATATACAGTATATTCTAAGGGAGGAGAATAGATTGCCCGATTCTTTAGCAGTTGCAGCTAGCACCTTCAAACCTCCAATAAATCCAAGGTTAAGGCATGAGATTGAAATTAGGAATAGACATTCCATCCCTAATGATGTGAAACATTGACAAGTGTTTGACGATGATGAACAGATAATTTAGTTCCTTACCATGATTGGAAACTTTGAAGACACTGAGATAGACAAAGGTGAAGAACAAACAGAGTAGAAAGTAGAAATAAGAAACCTTAAGCAGCCAATAGGTGAACAGAAGATTATCCAATTGAAAGATATTGTGCTCCCCAAAGGGTTGGTTCCCTTGAAATATTATTTGATGCTAATGATGTTGTTTTTTATTCAAAGAAAACACATCAAGAAGAAGAGATGGAAGATTGTAATTTGGGAACTTAGCAGGAACCCAAAATAGTGAAATTGTTCAAAGGTGTTCCAAAAAACTACAAATAAAGATACATTGATATTTTTAAGAAATATATGGATGTGTTTGCCTGGTCGTATGAAGACCTGAAAGCATATGACAAAATAATTATTCAACATAAGATTCCATTGAAGGAAGGACTCAAACCACACAAACAAAAGCTTAGACAGATCAATCCATTATTGTTAGCTCCAATTGAAAAAGAAGTGAATAAACTGTTGCAGGCGAAAATTATAATCCCTCTCAGATATTCAGACTAGGTTTCTAATCTGGTCCCTGTAAGAAATAAGAATGGAGAGATAAGACTGTGTGTAGAATTCAGGAAATTGAACTGAGCATCTCTAAAAGATAATTATCCTTTGTCGAAAATGGATTATTTCTTACAGAAGGTGACATGAGCTCACAGGTTGTCTATGGTTGATGGAATTTCTGGGTATAATCGGGTAGCAGTGGAAAAAGAAGATCAGAAGAATACTGATGTCACTACGCCCTGGGGCACCTTCATGTACGCAAGGATGCCATCTGGCCTTATGAACGCATGTGCAACATTTCAAAGGGTCATGGACATAGCCTTCGTTGGTGACAGGTTTATAGTTATATATCTGGATGATGTAACTGTTTTCTTAGGGTCATATGATGAACACTTGGAGAATTTGCAAAAAAAAATTCAAAAGTGCAGAAAGTTTGGTTTGTCATTAAATCCCAAGAAATCTTTATTTTCCTTAGAAGAAGGTAAATTATTGGGTCACATAGTTTCTAAGCAAGGAGTAAATATTGACCCAGCAAGGGTGGAAGCCATTCAGACTATTCCTTTACCTAGAAGCAATAAGGATATCCAGAGATTCCTGGGAAAAATAAACTTTCTGAGGAGGTTTGTGCCAAATTATGCTGAGATCGTGAGAAGTATAAAATATATGTTGAATAAAAATGCAAAATTGAAATGGGATAAGGAAGCAAGGGATGCATTTTCTAGAATAAAGGAAGCACTGCAGGAAGCCCCAATTTTGATAAACCTAGACTATCAAAAAGCCTTTCAAGTATTATCATTTGTGTCCCCCACTACTGTTGCTATTGTGTTGTTGGAGAAAAATGAAGACAATAAGGAGCATCCAATTTCATTTTTCAGCAAAGTTCTCAAATATTATGAGCTCAAATACAATATTATGGAGAAATAAGTATATGATTTGGTCAAAGAACTGAAAGCCTTCAGGACTTATGTGTTGTAGTCCCAAATAACTGCTTATGTTCCTAATTCCGCTGTGAAGGACGTGCTGGTCCAAAGTGATGTTGAAGGAAAAAAGGGGAAGTGGATAGCAAAAATCCAAGAGTATGATTTGGACATTAAACCCACCAAGCTGGTCAAGGGACAGGGGTTAGCGAAGTTGTTGATAGAGACAAATTTTCAAGCCTTAGGAACTAATCTGTTGGTACCAGTGGATGGATTTGTAAATGAAGAGGGTCAACGCAAGTTCAAAATAGGTATCCAATACAATTTTTTGTGCTCTGATTGGTATAAAGATATTGTGCATTACCTATGTTTCTTTTGTTGTCCAAATTCACTGAATAAAACAAAATATAGATTTCTCAAGTTCAAGTCTCAACCATATGTTATCGTAGAAGTGAAGCTATACTGGAAAGATCCTGGTGGTATTTTGTTGTTATGTTTGACCGAAGGAGAATCTATTAAAGTCACCAAACAATATCATGAGAGTCTATGTGGAGGACATTATAGCTGGAATGTCACTGCTCATGAAATTATTAAGTCAGGCTTCTATTGGCCAACCCTGTTTGTAGATGTTTATAGATTGGTCATAAGTTGTTAGAAGTGTCAGCTATTTGCTGAAAATAAAAAACTTGCTCCATTACCTCTCATCCCAGTATTTATTGAAGAACCTTTCAGGGAATGTGGATTGGATTTTATTGGAGAGATCAATCCGCCATCAAGCAGATAGTTCAATTGGATTCTGACTGCCACTGATTATTTTACAAAATGGGTTGAAGAAATACCCACTAAGAAGGCGAATGACCAAGTGGTGATGAATTTTCTGGAGGAAAACATTTTCAGCAGATTTGGATGTCCAGTCAAAATTGTGACTGATCAGACTCAGGTATTCAAGTATGCTCGTTTCATTATTTTATGTCAAACATATAATGTGATTTTATCACATTCCACAGTGTATCATCCCCAAGGGAATGGATTGGCTGAGTCTTCAAGTAAGACATTGGTTATAATCTTGAAGAAAACAATCACCGAGAATTAGAACGATTGGGATATGAAGTTGAAGTTTTCCCTCTGGGCAGTTTGAGTCACTACCAAGAGATCTATTAGGAAGTCTCCCTATGAACTAGTTTATGGAACTCAAGCATTATTTCCTACTCAATTGGCCAAACCAGTGATTTATTTCCTTCAAGAAGCTCAGGAAGAATCAAATGCTCTGGTAAGAATATTGAACAAAATAACTAAATCAAGTGAAAACAAAAATAAAGTCAGGGATAAATTGATTACTTATCAGGAAAAGATGAATTCTATATTTGACAAAAAATAAAAATAAGTTATCTTTCAAGCAGGAGATTTGGTACTAAGATGGTACACTAGACGAGAAGAAAAGGGGAAGCATGGTAAATTTGACCCTCTCGGGTATGGTCCATACAATATCTTTGATGCAAGGTCAAATAATACATTCATTTTGGAATACCTAGATGGAGAGACAGTACAGCTGCCTATGAACGAGCAGTATTTGAAGCATTATTTCCAGCATTAAAAGTCAACATTCCACCATTGTAAATACCAAATTGCTCATTTTTCATATGTCACCAATAAATATTTGACTCCATGCCCAATGGATAAGGCACTAATCTGCGGTTCTTAGTGCTTCCGTGGAAAAAATCACTATCCACAGGTGGAGCCAGATGTTGTGGCTCATTTGCATTTACCTTTGAAATATTTTTTAAAACACTGAAAAACATTTATGATAGAAAATGTAAAATTTTAAGTGTCATAAAAGAATTTAGATTTATATATTGGTACATTAACATTACGTGATGAGATGTGAAGGTGGGTCGAGTCGGGCTCATTCACATACAAAACAGTTCAAGAGACGGACCAATGAGCATGTTCAGAGCATTGCACACCGAACAGGGTCGAGTTGGGGTCATTCACAAGCTCAGGAGGGACCAGCGTGGTAGAACACCGAATAAGCTCAAGAGGGTTATACTGTGGAGCAAACAAACTAATTTCCAAAATGCGGAGAAAGGGCGCATTTCCTTTAAACACTTAAGAGTTTTGGAGGAGGCACAAAGGGAAAAACGAATGGTTGGGATCAAAGCGCAGAAATGGATTAGAGAGATAGACGGCGAAGATTAAATCAGAAATCGTGAATCACAAGTTTTAAAGGATCACTACGTGAGGTAAGTGATAAGGTCGCTGAAGTGCGATCTGTGATGCCAGGTGGGGCCCAATCGCATAGCGCACATCTCAAGTTTTAAAGGATAAATGCTAAGGAAAAGTTAAAGATGGCGAAATGTGAAGTGCGATGTTGGCACAAACATGATGTGGCTCCAAGATGAAATATAAAGGATTTCAAGTCCAAGCTTGTGTGGTTATGCGCCATTTTATGAAGAAATAGGTAGAACGCGGCAGAAAAAATCGGGTAAGTGACCCAACGTAGATCAAAGGAGAAGAGGTAGAGTCAGGTAGCATGTGATATGATTGACAGCATTTGAAGCATAGGGACATAGGCAGAGTCGGGCAGAAGAGCGTATAGCAGCCCTATTGGGAGCATGGCAGCTGGTTCAAGTTGGGCAGAAGAGTGTATAGCGGCCCTATTGGGAGCATGACAGTTGGTTCAAGTCGGGCACTAAGGCATCGTTATAGAGTTGTGTAGTTGTTGCATCATAACCAGAAAGGACACCTTGACACTTCGGGAGGAAGCATCAGCAACATCAGATTTAGCAAAACGAACAATATTTCCAATTTTAATTTGTTTTCTCAAGTATGATTGTAGAAGTAATATTAACAGTTTAGGTAGTTGAATAGTTTCAAGAAGTTCAGGAGTTACGAACCACTGTGATGTATTTAAGTAGATAGAAATAAATAAAATGGGTTCTAAGTTTTTGGACTTCTGGAGGATTGTTAATTTGGTACTGAATTTTCTGAGAACTAAATGAAATAAGATCAAGTTTCCTACAACTCTTGATGTTCATATGTCTTTCCAATTTCGCTCTATGTTTATTCCTCTTTGAATGAAGTGAAGTAATGTAGCAAACAATCTCTTAATTACATCTATGAGTAAGAGTTAAACAACCTTAATTTGTGCTCCTTCACCTCATCTCTTCTTTGTTCACAAAATCCTAATGAAAATTTAAAGTAATAGATTCTGTGTTTGCAACATATTATTTTGAGTTTCCTCTCTCTCCATGAATTTCCTCTAAAACTTAAAAGTGATAGATTTTGTTTCTCATCATATCACTTCAAGTTTCCTTTACAGTTATTCTTTTCATTTCATTCGGATATCAGGAGTTTATGGCATTGTGAAGGATTTCATTATATCATATTATTGAGTGTATTAAATAATTAGATTCCAAAGGTGTTAAGCATAGGCCATTTGATATTATAATTGTGACATACATTTACAAAATTTCTTAAGCACTAATTCCTTACCACAACCAAGGAATTGTTTCTTGAGATACAACAGGTAAGACCTTCAATTTGTTGTGCAAGTTATTCAAATGCTTATCTTTTCTATTGCAAATTGTTTTATATTTGTTTTAATCACTCGTATATTTTTGTATGCAGGTGGGGAATAGTTGCGATGGCTACATTGGAAATTTAATTACACTTGACCCTGACCTTCTAGCTGGTTAGGTTAGGAGTAGGAATAGCTACATATCACTCTCCTTGCACACCCATATTGCACTCGCTCTCTATACTCCTTCTTGTAATTTCTTACCTTTTCTTTGCATCATGTTTTCAATTTGGCCTCCATTTTCTTTGTCCTTTTGATTTTGTTTCCTTGTTGTGTCTTATCTCTTCTTTTGTGTTTTTCTTAATAGGAATTTGAATAAATGATTTTCCCTTCGGCTCGAAATACAATGTGGAAAAATAGAAAAGGGATTTGCGACACTTCAACATTTGGCTAACATTTAGTCCTTCTTCTTCGTCTTGGTTCATACCTTTTGGTCGATGATGTTTTGATGGAAAATACGATCCTTTTGTAAGGCGAGATTTGTGTGAAACCATGAAACCCATATATTTTCTAGGAGCCTCGTTTCTATGATTGGTTATTTATGTTTCAATGTTTTCCACGTTGATCCTATCAAGTAGAGAAGGAAAAGGGGAAAATATTAATGAGAAAACTCATATCAGAGGTTTTATATATGCTTCTCTGAAGGAACAACCTCTTTTGCTTTAAATAAGTGAGGATCCATCATCTACCCCATGAAATAAATTAGTGTCGAAGCACAGTCCTATAAAGTAAAATAAATAAAGGGTGAAAGAAGAGAAAGGATTCCCATGCAGGGAGGTGAAGTAAGTAACTTCTGCGGGGTACTATCCAGGCTTGATGACAATGAATAAATGCTTATGTTCTTGAAGTGACTCTATTGGGGTACTTTCCAGGCTTGCTGGCAGCGGATCAACACCAGAGACGAAAACTCGTACTTTGAATATCTTAATCTCGTGAATTAAAATACCCTTGTCCTGAATCAAAACATTTTGATATGGTTGGCCATATGATTGTGTTCAACTGATAAAGAGATGGAGGGGACTATATCGATAATCGGGTTAAGTGGGGAAGAAAAATTAATATGTACGATGAATCAATACTTCCTAAAAAACCAGGCCCTCCACAAAATATTATACCAAGGCAGAGAAGTTGGAGTTCTACTAGTGTGTCGCCAAGTGTTGTCACTGCGACAAACACCCTCCAAAATTTGGTCTACACTTGAATTATGGAGCCTATTGTGGATCTTGTGATCGTTCGTTCCATAGTCACTTTATGTTTGATCGGTGCTTTGTTAAGTGTCAAAAGAACCTTTTCACACATGCTCAGTGTGAAATAAGTTCATGAGTGCACTCTTTTATGCAAGCTTGAACATGCATAGCACAATTCCATTAAGATAATGTTTGTGCAATGTTCAACCTATGTTGAGAGTCAATGTGCACTCTCATTGACAATCTCTCACTTTTGGTTACGATTATTCTTCTATTTTAGTGAGTTTTTCCCAATTGTTGTTTTTGCGCACCTTCACTTTTTCAAGTGTCACTTTCATGTTTATGATTGTCACTTTTGCTTGTTTTCACTTTAATAAGTGTTGCTTTTATGCTATCTTCATTTTGGCATGTGTCGGTTTCAATTTCATTCTCATTTTTCAAGTGTCGTTTGCACTTTCCTCTTACAGTCACAAGTGTCATCTTTTAGGAGTGGAAAGCATCACACATTGCACATATGTAATTTTGGCTTGTTTGATAAGGTGATCAATTTTTAGCTCAAAAATTAAAGTGCTTAGAAAGTCTTGAAACTGGTGCCAAATCGAATTTCTCATCGTTCTGAATCCAACGATGTCTGTTTCACTTCAATCTAATACAGTATGCTCAAGTTATGGCGTGCTGACCGTTTGGCCCAAGAGCTAAAATTTTAGCATGATTGTTGACTGGGTTGACCGTATGCTGACTCAACAGGCTGAATGTGTAGGATGAATGTGTAATTTGGGCTAATGGTACACTGCCAAGTGGCACCCTCCAATTCATTTAATTTTTGGCGCATTTGATAGGTTGTGGAATATTTTATTTGGACCAATCATGGGTCACAACGTGGACCAATCATGGGCTGCCACGTGGCACCCTGTAGTCAACAATAATTTTGGTATGGGTCAGTCGAAGGCTCGACCGAGATTCAAACCCATGACCTATATTCCAACAACAAAGCGCTCTACCAATACACTACACAGTGATCCTTTTTAACATATGGGTAAAACCCATATATAAGGTTTAAGTCGTGCCCATTTGGGGGAAGGGGCCAGGGCTAAGACCCTAGCCCCCGGTCCACTGCACACCATAAAACCTCACACCTAGATTTTATAGCCAGGCCGGTGGGGGCAAAAATTAAGGCCCAGCCCATGGCCCCATGTGGCATATATGACCACAATTTTCAGACTTAAAGGGTTAGTGGTGAAATTAATGATCCTACAAAATGAATCGGTGGAGGGTGGAATTTCCGCTCTGTTAGCAAATAACAAGGAGGATTTGTAGGATAGTTAGACTGTTGGTCAAATTTGTAGGACATTTAATATTCAAATTCATGGGATAGCTTTGGAGCTCATATCTTTTTTAGTTTTTGACCAAATTGAGCTCAGAAAGAGTCCACTTAGGGATTTTTGGATTTTCTGGATCTAATGGTGACCTGTAATTTTTTATTTGAGCACATATAAGTAGCCTTTTTGCAGGTTAAAGACCAAGGGTGTATGGATCATTCAGGTTTTTGAAGTGGTTCTGTAAGGTGTTTGAGCATGGAGAAGGCCTTGTAGGGGGTTTCTCACCTTCAGAAGTCTACAGCAACAATTTTTACTTGCACGGTTCAACTCAGGTTTACTTTTCTCATTATATCATGTTGAGGGAATTTTTGTTTATTCTCTTCAATGTGGAATTGGAGTGCTCACATGCTCATTTTAACTCATTTCTATTGGAGTATGGGATCTTTGTAGGAGATGCCTTGTATTACTACTTTATGTGAGAGTTATTTGCAGGAGAACAATACCTTGTAGGGGTAATAGCCACATGTTTCCATCAACAAATTATTTATGTACTCCCTTTTCTACAGTAAATAAATGGAGCGGTCTAGCTATGTTAGAAGACCCAGAGATGTAGCCCAAGAGGGGTGAACTCCTTCAACACATATTTTTGTATTCTCTTTATTATGCCTGCATGAGTTATGTGCTTTTATGTTGCTTATGTCAAGTTTACATGTGAATACTAATTCATGATTTGAAGAGATATTGAAAAACATGTTTGTGTCAAGACCCATTTTTACCTTGCAAAGCATCAAAACGATCCTTGTTTGTTTATATGATTATGGAGAAGAGCAAAGAGAAAAACTCCTCCATTTTCATATCAGGTGGTATCAGAGCTCTATCTATCCAATTTGCAAGAATGGGCAACAAAAATAGTTTCCAAAAGTTAGAGGAGAAAAATTTGGCTCTTCTTATGGAGAACATTGAGTTGAGAAGGATACTAGATAAGGTTGAAGAGGAGAAGAGGTACATGCGCTTTGTATTGCAGCAAGTGCTTGATGAACTTGTTGAAATTTCTACTCCTATGACAGAAAAATATACCTATAAAATGAAACCAGTATGTGGTCATGGTTCAAACAGTGGTTATGGACCATACAAGGAAGGTGATGCATGTGCATTTTGCAAGCATCTCCAAAATTCACATCATATGCCCATTGGTAAGAGTGGATGGCTAGAGCCATCTACAAGTTGTTCATCATCATCATCATCATCATCATTAGAAGCTGAAAAGATGAATGGAAAGTTTAAGGATGTAATAATAATTTCAAGTACAACTCCTTCGGTTTATGTGCATAACACTTATTTTGCAGGATTTGAGCAACATACTAAAGGCATTGGTATGAAGCCTCTTTCTAAGATGGGATATGAAGGAGGATTCCTCAGAATAAATGGAAAAGGTATCACCAATCCAATCATGGTTGAGGAGAGACCAAAGTATCAAGTATTGGGATATGGAAAAAAGGAGTTTGGAGAATGCTCTAAATGGTTCGAGGCACATCAACCATGTGAAGATGAGATGTCACCACTTTGTGACAATGTTCATTTGTCTCCCAAGCGAGATTAGTGCTTAAAGGGACCTTACATTTCATCTTACACTCCACTTCGTCAAATTTTCAACCCTAGAGACATGTATAAATCTCATGGGTGTTTTTCAATGCATGGTAATTTTGACTACTTGTGGAATAAGTACCCTTGTACTTTTTGTGATGCATTTGACTATTGTGTGGTTGTATGTGAGAAACATATGATAATTGTTAAAAGAATGGATAGGATTCTAGGCATCAAGAATAATGATTCTCCTTCGCATGAGAGTACTTCTTTTTCATCAAACAATAGAAAGTTCTTTTGTACTCATTGAAAAATGCATGGTCATGGAAAGTAATGATGTTGAAAGTTGCATCCAAAGCTTCCTTCTAAGAAAGGAAAAGATATTGTGCAATCTAATGCAATGGAAGAAAGAGGTGGAAAAGAGGACTCACAACAACCCTAAGCGACCTTCAAGGAAAATATGATGTAAAAAGAGAACCCATCAGCCTAGGAGAGGCAAAGTTTGGGTAGACTTATTGTAAAGTTGCTTTGAAAATTTTGTAATTACTTGTTGTTTACCTGTTTGGGTACTTTTGTAAAGTGAAAAATAATTTCCACTATGTACAAAAAGTATGCATTTTTCATTTATGTATGTATTGTCTTGCTTATAATTCCACATGTTCAAGGACTTTTGTGAATGTACAAGATTTTCGTTCAAGTTTTCTACAAGTTTATCATATGTTCACTAATGCAAGTATTCAATATGAAAATTGTGTGAATAGAATCTTGTTTTTAAGATAGTACAAGATGACTATGTTTTGTAGGCAAGGGAAATTGTATCATCGAAATTTTGCAGCAATTTACTTTCTATGTACAAGTTCAGTTTGAGGACGGTAAAGTAAGTTTATGTTGCTTATGAATTCCAAGATGGAGTCAAGTTTGTCTTCAACAGTTTAACTTCAAGATGGATTTTTTTTTTAGCTGTGAAAATATGAGAGTAAAGAGAATGATAAGATTCCACTCATCAGTATTTTGTTCCTACAACAGTGATAATAATATTGGTTCAATTCTTAACATGACAGTAGGTCTTCATAAAGAAGATAGGTGAAGTACCTTGATTAGGGCTTGAAGGGATCCAATTGAAAAGTTAGCATTTTGGATTGAGTTTTTGGGTGTTTTTGAGTTTCAACCTTATTATATTGACTAGGTAAGTAAACTTCTGGATTCCAAAAGTTCTTAGTGGGGAGGTGTGATCAGGTGATCAATTTTTAGCTCATAAATGAAAGTTCTTAGAAAGTCTTAAAACTAGTGCCAAATCAAAGTGCTCATCATTATAAATCCAATGACATTCATTTCACCTCAATCTGACACCATATTCCCAAGTTATCACGTGCTAACCATTTGGCCCAACAACTAAAATTTTAACAGGGCTGTTGACTCGATAGTTGACTAGGTTGACCGTATGCTGACTTAGCAGCCTGATTATGTAGGATGACTATGTAATTCATGACAATGGTAGGCTTCCAAGTGGCACCCTATGGTTCATTGAATTTTGGGTGCATTTGATTAGTTGTGGCATATTTCATTTGGATAAATGATGGGTCGCCACATGGCCTAGTCATGGGTTTCCACGTGACATCCTGAGGTCAAAAATAAATTTGGTATGGGTAAGTCAGAGGCCCGACTGGGATTGGAACCCATGACCTCTATTCCAACAATAGAGTTCTCTACCAATACACTACATGGTGATCCTTCTTAACATATGGGTAAAACCCATATATAAGGTCTAAGTTGCACCCATTTGGGGGAAGGGGTCGAGGTTAAGCCCTGGCCCCCAGTCCACTGCACACCATAAAACCTCGCACAAAAAGTTTAGGGCCAGGCCGACTGGGGTGGGCATTAAGGCCCAGCCCATGACCCCATGTGGCATATATGACCACAATTTTTGGACTTAAGTGGTTAGTGGCAAAATTAATGATCCTACAAAATGCTCCAGCGGAGGGAAAATTATTGCTTTGTTAGTGAAAATCAGGCCAAATTTGTAGGAAATTTATACTATTGGTTGAATTTGTAGGACAGTTTTTGGCCTAAGGGGTTCTAACCTAGGTTCCAAGCATTCTGCGCAACCAAAAAAACCCTCCAACTACTGGCCCTTTTAGCAGTGATATGCTTGTGTAGACCAAAGTCTCACTCGAAGCAGTATGGGGGGGTGTTGGAACCAGGTTTCCACACCCTGAGGGAGATTTTGATATGGATCCTTACCCTAATAAACATATCTAATGCCTATATTCCTGCACACAACTTCACAAGAACCAGATCTAATGCAGACAACCCTTACTTCAAGTCAGAAGTGCACAAACTTACCACTATAATTTATCCCGATACTAGCATAATAAGTAGAAATGCATGAGAAAAAACATGTAGATATAGTCAGCATAGAGAATTATAACAACTATTTAACCCAGATAATTACACATTAATCATAACATATCTATAACTTGAAACAGATAGCAGATAATTCGATAGACAGATCTAAACAATCACAGAAATCACATAATGATCCGAGTTCGCCCAAAATATCTTATTTATTAATAGATATTCGATTCAATATAGTTCTTCCACCTGCGCACACAGCAACAGTGTCCTTGCACACATATCAAGACTTAGGTCTTCGCACACATAGCTTAGAACTTAGGTCTCTGCGCACACAACCAACAAGAGAATTTCTACCCAGACTAACAATTCAGATCAACAATCCAAAAGATCAAACATATACATATCGATATATTCTAGTACTTTACTCGACTTAACTCTTACATATTTATAAATCTTTGATGCGCACATACCATGGTTTGAGACTCATGGTTTCCCTTTTTACCCATTACAATGATAAAGGAGCTTTGACCCACCCCAAAGGCCCTTGACTTCTGTGTGCAACATGTTTTTACAAAAATTATCCAAAAATTAACCCAAAATTTCTCTACCCCAGGGGACCCTGCTCCAATAGGCCCCCAACACAATCTAGTGACTTGTCCCGAGTCACTCTAGACCTAATTCCTTCATTTTGTCTTTGAGCACTTGCAAAAAAATCTGAAATGGAAAGATGACTTTGGTGCTTTGTGTTGTAGCATTTTTCACTTCCTCTACCAATTTCTCTGTGGTTTGTCCCTCGACGGCCAGGCTGATGCTTCTTTGGAAATTCTGTAATATTTTGAGGGCACCATCAATGTTTTGTGAAATCTTCAAGGCCTCGTCAGCCTACGGCTTCATTATTTCTTCCAGAAAGTGCTCCTGGCGGCACAATGTCTCAATTTCTGCCTGAATGGCACAACTCTCCTACAGTCGGGCGAATCCCTGGTCTGGCACCAGGGTTGGCACAACGACCTGAATTTCATTGAGCTGCTACTCTTTGGCCCTCAATTATATCTTTAGTTGCAGGATGACAGGGTCATCTTGGATAGAGGTCCAAAGTCCCATGGCTTCTTCAAATAATTGACCGCAAGCATCCACGACAATAGTGATGCTAGCAGTCGATTCGTTAACAATGGCGACACACTGCTCGCACACCTCTGGAGGTGTCATAGGTTGTAGCTTCATTTGTAGCTATGCAATATTCTACTTGAGCTTTGCACGGACTGTGGAAATTTCCGATCGTGAAGCCTTGACCACAGTGACCAAGTTTTCCATCTTGACAGTGGTCGTTGTTGTGGTGCGCACTGTGATTTTGGGGAGGCCCAAACACAATTGATCAATCAATGTTTCCAATTGGGTGTGTTAGCTTTCAGTAGTGCACCATGCATCCTCTGCAAGCTTCTATCTTTGAAGCATTGAGGCGGCTTGGTTCTGTGCTGCGGTGGTATCCTTGGAGGCCTTATATTCGCAGTACTGCAGCTCATCGATGATCATCATGTGCATGGCATGTATCTTGACTATGGGGAACACGACCAAATCGATCTCGAATTTAGAGCTTTTGGGAATGATCGTGCACAGGTATGAGCTAGGAATTTTCAGTGTGGCACCATAAACTTGGAAGACTCTGCTCTTGGAGCTGGATGGGTGTCGAATGGGTTGGTCGCTTGCATCTTTAGCACCTAAAGACTATGTCGTACATCCTCTAGGATTGTTTTGGAATGAGACTCAACGATACTCTAGGTATATGCATTTGCGGACTTGACTACATATTCAATCTCGTCAAGGTCACCCTCCATCAAGGTTAGGGGCTCTATCTCTGTCTTCTTTGAGTCATTTCTCTTAGTGCATGAACGAAATTGGGTCTGAGGCCCTCGTTTAGTTCTGCAGAGCGAGTCTGTTTGCGTCGGGGGTGCTTCAACACTGTCTCCTTATTTTTCCTCCACTTCCTCATCGTCCATAGTGACTAGCTCCAATTATTTCTATGCAACCTTGTCTTTCAACTGATCTCTCTGCATCTCCTTCTGTGGCTCTTTCGACGTGCGCGACTTTGTAGGAGTCTTCATAGGCATGGAAGGTGAGGCACCACCAGTGGTGCTTGCTTCTAACCACAAGGTTGGCCATTCCATTTTGATGCGTGCAAGGTAATCCTCTGTGACCATGCTTGTACTTTTTTTACAATGTTGAGGATAGCCACGGCTTGGACTGCACCACTTGGAACAACTCTGAATCAAATAACACCCAAATTTTTTTTGTTTACAGTCACTCTGGAAGGCAGCTTGGAGTTCCACAATGATGCATAGCATGCACCTTCGCAGAGATCGGGCTAAATATCAAGGAACTGGACCTTCACAGGTGGCCTCCAACCAATCAACACAATCAAAAACAACAACCAAGCATAATAAAAGTGTTTCCCATCCTCCTATGCTTCGTGAAAATTCTCTAGGAATTCATTGCAAAGGTACTTCGCCCAGTTACACTGCACCCCTTTCTCTCATTTCCCAGCCAACGCAATGACTGGTGCCAACACTTCTTTCACGTGACACTTCCGTATCATCTTGCATCCGAGGATCAACGTGCCAAATTTTATTGTGAGGTCATTGATATCATTTATGATGAACCCCCGGGTGTTGCGAGATACTTGATACATTTATTTGATGTTCTCAAAAACCTTCTTCTCCAAGCCCTTTCCTCAAAAGTTCGTCGCAGGGTCCTCTCCTTGACATGGAAGGATGGATATGCAGTGGATCAATGCTTCATCAATTGGTATGGCCTCCCCTAGCCATAAATAGTTGTTGTGAGTCAGGGTGATTAGTTGGCACACACATATATCATTGACCTGGCTACGCCAAAAATGTGGGATGTTTAGAAGATTCAACAGCCTTGACTTCTGAAAACCCAACGCCCATGATTTAGGTTCCACTTTGACAACACCTCCATCATAGGGCACCTTCTCTAAATACTTTGATGGCGCAAGTTCAGGGAACTTCGCGTGGTCCACCAGGTCTCAGTATTCCATCTTCATCAATGAGAGCTTTGCGAACATTTCTCCTTCAAACGACACATCCTCTGGAATCAATGGTGTGTTGATGTATAATATGACCTTATCCAAGTCCATTGTGACTTTCATGGAGGCTTTTAGCAGTACCATATACTTGGAATACCACAATATTGGATCTATATTTTCCAAAATATCCTCTATGATAATTACCTTAGGCTCCTTTGCCATTAGTCTTTTCTATCGCTTTGTGGGGGTTGACCCAGGCTTCGGGGTATTCTTGCGTGGAGACTTCCTGGTTCCCAAATTTTTTCCTTTCTTTTCTTTCTGCAGATGGGGTTCAGGTGCAGGGGCTTTAGCGGCGGGCATCATGGAGGGATTAGATTCTGTAGCAGTCATACTGGCAAGAATAATATGACATAACTCTCTTTGGCGCAACGTTTTGAAAATGGTCTCAAAGTGTTCAGAGATGAACTTAGGCAAATAGAGCAATAACAATGTGAAAAATTCACTTGGAAAGAAAAGGGAAATAATGTGACCCTCCTTGTCATATTTATAGTAATGGCGCAGCCTAAACAGTCTGATTTTCATTAAAGTAGCCCCATAAATGCTAAAATAGCTCCAAATCTGGCATAATCTCCTCCTTAAATGCAGTTTAGCCGCTCCAGATTAACTGTTCCAATGAATATTTTTTGGCACTTCTGCGACTGCTTCAACCTCCTAGCGTAGCCTCTACATGGCTATTGCAGATATCTACGCTTTAATCATCTTCATCGCACAAACCCACTTTTCATATGTTTGACATAACTCTTTATGGTCATGTGCCCCCTCACAATTGTCTGGGGCGCTGAGACACTCCTATGACCATATAGTCATTTGGTGTGTACAGGGATAGGTTTATCCCTGTATGGTTTCAACCGAATTCCATTCACATATCCAGGAAGGATTTCACCCCTTAAGGTAACCAGACATACCGCACCTCCTTCTGTAATCTATTTAACAACATAAGTTCCAAGCCAATGCATTTTGAACTTTCCTGTGTGACGCACAAACTTGTTGTCATATAGAAAAATTAAATCATCCTCCTTAAAAATATTTTGTATGATGTGCCTGTCATGCCAAGATTTTTCACACACCTTTTTCACCTGCTGATGGAAACCATCAATGAATCTGCCTTCCACCAGTGCGATTAGCTGCAACAGTCGCTCTTCCATACTATCTTGATCAACCATGTTAGTTATCGCTGCAATGCGCAAACTAGGGACAATGTACTCCATTGGCATAACATCTTCATGTCCTTACACCAACCTAAATGGGGTCTGTCTGGTCAATTTCTTGCATGTAGTTTTAAATGCCCATAGAACCGCAGGTACGTGCACATCCCCATCATTCCGATTAGCATTGCAGGACTTTGTGAGCGCAGTCTCCAAAATATTATTAAAGGAATCTACCGTGTCATTTTCTTGTGGATGATACAGTGTAATATTCTGATGGTGCATCTTAAAATCCATTGTCAATGCTTGGATTGCCTCATTCAATAAGTGTGTACCCTAGTCACTCATCAAGATTTTAGGACACCAAAACCTTGTCATGATATTCTCAAAAATGAAGTGCGCAGCTGTCTCTGCACTGCAATATTTCACAGGCTTAGCTTATGCCCACTAGGTCAAATAATTTGTTGTAGTAATGATATAGCGCACACCAGTCTTCTTTCTGAGAGGGTTCATCGGTCCTACAAATTCAATGGTCCACTTATCAAAAGGCTGCAATGTCACTTGTGGTTGTAGTGGAAGTTCATCTCTGCGTGAGGGTTTCCCTACTCTCTGACACACATCACAAGCGCGACAGTACTCTTTTTCATCACTGTGTACCATAGGCCACCACAAACCAACCCTCAAATTTTTCTGCGCAGTTGGTTTTCTTGCATAGTGACCTCCTGCAACCCCTGCATGTGCTTCAACTAGGACGCTCTATCTTTCAAATTTTGGTTCATGGTGTCTGAGTATCTCATTAGCTCCCATCTTATACAATTGGATAGAAATAAAAGTAAAGTCGGTTGCTTGCAAGACCAACTCTTTCGTCTGCTTAACTGTATACTCTGTAGGCACACTACCAGTGGTCAGAAAGTGGATAATATCTGCGAAGTGGTCATAGACTACTTTAATGGAAAATAGTTTCACATCTAATAATCCTTCCTCCAAAATAGTTGGATCCTCTCCACTTTTGATGCACGATAGATGATATGGACCTGCATTCAACCTCCCAGCCTTGATGAGCACCTCAAAATCATACTCCTAAAATAATAAGAGCCATCGAAAAATCTTCCCCCACAATACAGGCTTGTTGACCAGGTACTTCAAAGCAAAGTGATCAGTAAACATATTAAAATGTACTCCCATAAAATAGTGACAAAACTTATGTAGTGCATAGACCATAGCTAATCCTTCTTTCTCTGTTGTCGAGTAGTGCAAATGCAATTGGGTGATAAATATCTCTGTCTCCTGGCCACACGATTACAATGCCTAATGCGATAAACAAAGCATCCACATGTACATGGAATTCCTTTGTCCAGTCTAGAAATACCAATATAAGCGCAATCACCATTTTCTCCTTAAGTAGCTAGAAACTCTTTTGACAGGTCGCATCCCAACAAAAAGAGGCATCCTTCTTCAACAATTTTTCCATTGGTGCAGTAATCAGTGCATAGCCTTGAATAAATTTTATGTAATATCCAGTATGTTCCAAAATTGAGCCCAACTACTTCACATTTGTAGGCACATCCAGGTTTCAAATAATAGCATCTTAGCGGGATCGACCATAAACCCCTGTTGATAGACAATATGACCCAGAAAAATCCCGAAAGGGACACAGAATATGCACTTCTTCAGATTCAACGAGATCTGATGCTTCTGACAAGTATCTATCATTAAGCGTATATTTGAAACATACTTCTTCACTAAGCCAAATATGGTCCAATCATCAAAATATACTTCTAATAATTTATGTATATACTCCTTAAACATAACTACCACCACGCGTGAGAAGATTGTTGGCGCATTCTTCAAACCAAATGGCATTAATGTGTATTGGAATGATCCCCATTACGTCGTGAAGTTTGTCTTAATTTTGTCTTCAGGCACGATTCTTATTTGGTGGTATCCAGAAAATCCATCAGTGAATGAGTAGGCCCAATGCCCTCCCACATTGTCCAATATTTCAATAGAAAACGGAGTCGGAAAATGGTCATGCACACATGCATCATTCAACTTGCGTAGATCCACACAAATCCTAATTTCTCCTTTGATCTTATTTTCTTGGACCACCATGGGGCTTACCTAATCTGATTCTTCTACTGGTTCAATGATCCCTGCAGCAACCATTTTCTCCAACTCCTGTTTGACCTTCTGTTTGTACTTAGGATTCAACCTATAAGGTCACTACTTGAGAGGCCTAGCATCTGGTTTCAGAGTGATTTTCATTACACCAAGATCCCTAACAATACCTTTCAACTTTGAAAACTCTGTAGTAAATAAGTCCTGATATTCAGCAAGAATCTCCGCAAACTTAGCTATTGTATCTTCATCCTAGTTAATCCCAGATTTTGGAAATCTTAGGTTGCTCTTTTGTTTCGATGTTGACTTGCCTAATATTCATGGGTTCAGTCACATCTAAAACTTCAACTAGAGGCCCAACAACTGCGCGTTGACCTTCAGAATCAGGGATATTGATGTTTCTTGGGTCTTTCTCATCATATTCAATAGTCACATTCTAGTAGTCAACTATATCCATCATTTGTGCATCCCATGCTGGTAGGGCTCGTTATTTTGTTTTCTCTGTCGTGTCAAATACCACATCTTGAATCATGTGTAAGGAAGTACTGATGCATGGGATTCCAATCTCAAAAATAAACATTAACACAAATCTTTCTAGTAGCATAGCCCATTTCATCGTGCCTCATCGCAGCTCAACCTCTAGGTACCAGTTCATAGGAGTCCGATTTAAAGTATGGATGAATGTATGCACCCATCCTGGCTACGGATCTTCTCCCCAAGTTGCAGTCCACCTGGCTAAATGCATGTGCAGATCTTCTTTTCCAGCATAGGTTCCTTCAAACCGGCTATTGGGTTGTCCAAATAGAAGTTGCATCATATGGGTACATTTCTACCAGTTTGCCAGGTTATCCTTTTGTGTCTCCCACCAGCGCGCTGAAGTTGAGCGCAGAGCTAAGTCAAGCACATGGAACCATTGTGTCTCTGGAACAACCTTTTCTAATTCATCTAAGAAACAAGTGACACTTCCTATACCATCATAATAAGTTATTTCCCGCACCTAAGAGCATATGCACCATAGAGATCTGGTGACTCGATTGCAATGCAGTGTAGAGACTTCATGCAAACGGTTCTACAAATTCTCCAATTCCTCATTTGAGTCTAAATGGAATGAACTATCTCTATCCCAGCTAAGCTGACCATCTTCCATGGGATTGATTCAATCTTCATCTCTCACTGTTAGTTTGTAGATATGATCAACGCCCTATTATACTCTCACTGGTTCTATATATATTTCTCCTTTTCCCTGATCCAGTGGGACCACAACCCTGGTTCCATTATTTTGAAACACCATACTTCTACACTTGAGGTTGATGATAGAATCCATGTCAATAGCCCAATCTAGACAGAACAGTGCGGGGTATGGATCTGTATCATCAACAATCTGAATAACTTCAAAATTATCCAGTGCCTTAACTCCTTCGATATCAACTATGACCCCAGAAATCCTACCCATTGGGATAATTTTCTGTTGATTTTCCATGCGCAGCTGTATTGTAGACCATTCCAGTTTAGGTTCTCCCATTTCTGCCATGTATGCTTTGGTATGAAATTTTCATCAGAGCCCACATCCAAAATGACTTGGTCCATTTCAAAATATCATATCTGAGCAATCAGGTGCATCTCTCGGCCAATTATTCTCTTTTTCTTGTAGATCTTATTGAGAGACTTTTGCTCCATATGGGGTTGTTATTTTTTGGTGCAAATTTTAATTAAAACTTTAAGGTTTTCAACGACCTTCTTATTCTACAGAAGCTTGATACAAGCCTGTAAAAACAGTTTCATATTTGCAGGCTCGGACCCTTCGACGGTATCCATGGCAGGTTTGATTGGTAATTTAGATGTGCTAGGATCCGTGAAGTCCTTCTTTGCTGTGACAAAGGTTTCCTTTTCCCTTTGTAGATTTAATCCTTCCTTTTTCTCAGGAGCTCTCCGGACCCAAACATCAGTGACATGTCTCTTATCTTATGCTTTATCTTCTCCAGTTGCTACACCCCTTCTAGATACAATATTAATGCTAGGGTCTTTAGTGCACAGTTCTGCTCTCATCATTTGAACATTTTGTGTAGGTGTCTGCGGTTTCTTCTCCTGCATTTTTTCAAACAGTACAGGGAAATATTCAATAATATGATCAAATTTTCTACAATACTTGCAAGTTTTCTCTATTGGGGTCAAGAATTCTCGCGCATAATGACCAACTTCTCCACAATTTTAACAAATGAGTTATCCCCTTCTACGACTATCCCCTCTGCTTGGAAATCCACCACCAAGAAGACGATGCAGGCGAATTCGGTCCTCTACCCTAAGCTTACAAACTATATGAGGAAACCTGCTCAATCATTAGATCGAAGCTATGACATTTCTTTTCATTGTGTCCCACAGATCAAAAAAAGGTGCAAAAAGGTTGATGTAGCTCTGGAATATATTTACCAAGCCTAGGGAAGAATTTTGTCGTATGCAGTCCATTTGTTTGGAAAATCGTGCATCATAGTTTGGAAACCTCACTAGGCCCCGCCCCATTCTTAAGCGTACTTGGTCCTCCAATCATCAAATAGTTATTATATACATGACACTAATCGTTGTGATGTCCCTCAGCTTTACAGTGTGTGCACCATACTCCTACGCACACATCCTTTTCCTTATCCTTTCAAAAAAATTGTATTTCTAAGTGCAATGCAACTAACTAGATTTGGATTTGTTGAGGCACAATCTATGTGGATGGTACATGTGAGGCTTCTAGCTTCATGGAAATCTCCACTACTTCAGCCTGTGTTGCAATATTTTGTTGGTTTAAAGACTAGCGCAGATGAGGCAGCAACATAGCAATGAACCATTATTTATGTTACGTGTAATTGATATTAAATCATCCATCTCTGATGGTGCACTTCAATCGTTTATTTACCTCCCATATAGATTCATTCACTTCTTGGTGGATCTCCTTTAATTCAGTAACACATTGAGAGTATGATTTTGGATTTTTGAACTGCTCCTTCAATGCGGTCTTAAGCTCATCAATCGTGGAATTAGGATTGATTGCCATATACCTCATGTACCAATCCATCGCATGTTCTTGAAATGCAGTATCTAGCTATGCTTTCTTAACATTATCATTATTGATCTGCTATATTGTCCATACAACATCTGCGATGAACAAAAATTGGTCAACATCTTCATTTCCAATGCCCTTGAAATTCTGCAGCTTGATGGAAGTAGCCATATCGTCTTAAGGAGGTCGAGGTCAACATCGAGGTGTTGTGGATGACTTGTTAGAGTGAGGTGAATTTAGGAGTGGATTGGATGGGATCTGAACTAAGGCTAATGACCCAAAAATACCTTGATCTTGCAATCCCTCTTCTTCTGAGTGCACATATTCACCAGAGCTACTTGTTTCAGACTCCTCGTCACTGTCAGATTTAACTTTGAGAGGGCTATACAAAAAACCCTCTTCTAGATCTACTCTGTAAATTTTTCTGTGGCACGTAGTCGGGACATTCACTCAATGTGGCTGCACATAGTACTCTTTTCACATAAAATAATTTTAATCCACAATTTCAATGAGCACAGAAACTTACCTCTAGGGCCCTTGAAAAAATATCCTTTCAGATTCAGAATATGATACAAAAGGATCAATACCAAATTCAGTCACAAACCCACTTAGTATGATATCAATCCAATAATCGACTGCGTGGGTAATTTTATTGCTAGATTCCTCCAACTGTTGAACTAGCTCAGGAGTCCACCTAGTGATTGTGTCATCCTTTGCGCAGGTCTGAAATTTAGTCAGCAGAGATAACCACTCTTGTAGTTTAGTCATAAAGGGAGCAAAGAAAATCTCGTGGACCTCTATGTAGATATACCTTTGCTCCCAATCCTCAACATATAATTTATGGTTTCGGTTTTCTTGGATTGCAAATTTACGAACATTTGTATCGAGCCAATTTTGCAGTTCATTCTTTGTCGGGTGCCACAACATCAAATCTCCCTCAAAATGATCCAAATCCTGGCCAGAGAACCATTTTTTGGATTACAGGGTCCTGACCCAGGTTCAAAGCATTTTTCACAACCAAAAAAACCCTCCAACTACTGGCCCTTTCGGCAATGATCTGCTTGCGCAGACCAAAGTCTCACCCAAATCAGTATGGGGGGGTGCTTGAACCAGTTTTCCGCTCCCTGAGGGAGATTTTGATGTGGATCCTTACCCTTATTAAAAAAATATAATGCCTACATTCCTGCGCACAAATTCACAAGAACCAGACCTAATGCAGACAACCCTTACTTCAAGACAAAATCTCACAAATAGACCACTATACTTTATCCCAATCTTAGCATAACAAGTAGAAATGTACGAGTGCAAACATGTAGGTCTAGTCAACACAAATAATTCTAACTACTTAACCCATATAATCGTGCATTAATCATAACAATCTATAGCTTGAAACATATAGCAGATAATTCGATAGATAGCTCTAAACAAACACAGAAATTGCATAAATATCAAAGTTTTCCCAAAATATCTTATTTATTAATAGATCTTGAATTCAATACAGTTCTTCCACCAACGCACACAACAACAGGGTCCTTGCACACAGCTCAGGACTTACGTCTCCGTGCACACAACCAGCAGGAGCCTTTCTACCCAAACTAATAATTCAAATCAATAATCCAAAAGATCAAACATAGACATGTCGATCTATTCTACTAGTTTACTTGACTTGATTCTCACATATTTATAGATCTTTAATGCGCACATACCATGGTCTTAAACCATCATTTGAGACTCATGGTTTCCCTTTTTACCCATTACAATGATAAAGGAGCTTTGACCAACCCCAAGGCCCCTTGAGTTCTACGCACATCGCATTTTTACAAAACTTATCCAAAAATTAACCCATAAATTCTTTACCCTAGGGGACCCTTCTCCAACAACAGTTAACAGTTAAATTCACAGGAGAGATTTGGAGCTCATATATTTTTAAGTTTTTTACCAAATTGAGCTCAGAAAGAGTCTATTAGGGATTTTTGGATGTTCTGGATCCAATGGTGACCTCTAATTTCTGATTTGAGTGCATCTAAGTAGTATTTTTTTCAGTTTTAAGACCAATTTTGTATGGATCATTCAAGTTTTTGAAGCAGTTCTAGAAGGTGTTTAAGCATGGAGAAGACCTTGTAGGGGTTTTCTCACCTTCAAAAGTCTATTGCAACGATTGTTACTTGTAGGGTTCATCTCAGGTTTACTTTTCTCATTATGTCATGTTGAGGGAAGTTTTTTTTATGCTCTTCAATGTGGAATTGAAGTGCTCACATGCTCATTTTATCCCATTTTAGTTGGAGTATGTGATATTTATATGAGATGCCTTGTATTGCTGCTTTATGTGAGAGTTATTTGCATGAGAAAATTACCTTGTAGGGGTAATAGCCACATGTTTCCATCAACAAAATTTTTATGTACTCCCTTTTCTACACTGAATAAATTGAGTGGTCTAGCTATTTTGGCAAACCCAGAGATGTAGCCTAGGAAGGGGGAACTCTATCAACAAATATTTTGTTATGCTCTTCATTATTCCTGTATGAGTTATGTTATTTTATGTTGATTATGTCAATTTTACATGTGAATACAAATTCATGACTTGAAGAGATATTTAAAAACCTGTTTGTGTCAAGACCCATTCTTACCTTGCAAAGCGTCATAACGATCCTTGTTTCGTTATATGATTCTAGGGAAAAGGAAAGAGAACACCTCCTCCATTTTTAGATCATTTTTCCAAGGGGTAACCTTGGTGCTAATGATTCATCCTTATCATGTAGATATGCATCGCACTCATTCTTAAAGTTTCAAGCATGTCGCACAAGTGTCGACACTGTTGTCGCAATATGTACCTTTAGTGTTTCACTTGGGAAATGTTGTCACAATATCGTCGCATAGAGGGAAGCATGTTTTGCATATGTTTTGAATGATCAATGATGTTCCTTTAAATTTTATAAGTGTGTGCTCATGTTTAGGTCCTATCATTTCTCTCTTTGGTCTCACTAATCCCATACTTAGCCAAATCCAGAAAAGTCCCTTCCCGAGCATCTTGACCTCACTCAACCTTCCTGAACTACGCACTACGTAGTATCATCCCTCAATCTTAAACCTTTCCTCTTGGAAATTCACAATGCATAGTTCCTTCCTTCCAAAATTGTGCACTGTGCAATCTCAGTGATCAACGTTGACCCTTGAGTTCCATAACTGCGCAACCCCTACATGTTATTCACCTTATTCTACGCATTACGCAGTCTCAAGAAACAGGCCTCATCCTTGACCTATTAAAATTCACAAGCCATATGCCTATGTCCCCTTAAAACTGTGCAGTGGGAAACCCCAAGGCTCAAGCCTCAAGACTGACCCTTTAAGTCTCTCAACTGCGTAGTTATCTTGCCCTCGCCTGCCTGAACTGTGCATTTTCTAGTTTGAAGGCTCATTCCTGGCCCTCAACCTCCTGAGTTATGCAACTGTGAAATACTTGAGCCAATATCTCAGCCTATTACCCAGTTCCAGCTTAGTTAGTGGTTGTCATGAAGTATGTTAGACCAGGGGTTTATCATAACGATGTCATATTTTCATCAGTGGATATCAGTTACAGGTATTATATCATGTTAAGAAAGGATGATGATGAAGGAAATGAAGAAGGAGATCCTGATAGAAGACACCTTCGTAGCTAAAAAAGCAAGTTGATCAATCAAGGAAGACAAAGGGACACCAGATTGCATTAGAAGCTGGAGATCAATATCTTTTTGAAGACTCCTTACTTTCAATCCTTGTGGAGGAGGAAGAATAATAACACGTTCCATATTTCAAGAAGACACAAAGATAACAGTAGCAAGAGTGGCATGATAGTTACAAATCATCATGCATTCCATGTCGTATCTTGTCAAGGTGTCATGTGAGGATTTATATGAGTCATCATTTATCACATCATTTGTGTATTATGTAATTTCAATATGTGAGAAATTTAATGTAAAGTGGAAGTCCAAGAGTCATCTCTAGAATGTGAAAAGTCATGAAGGAGTCAAAAGGTTATAGATAAGTCAAAAAATTATAAGGGTAGTACAAGAGTCACAAGGGAGGTTAATGGTCACCCCATTTGTTATATATACACCCTCATAGCTCATGCAAAGGACTTTTCACCTTGGCTTCTCCTACCAAACATTAGAGAAGAATAATGTTCTTGTGGAGGAGTAAGTGGTTTCTCTAACAGTCCACTATTAGAGCTATTGGTGTTCACTGTACTGATGTATCTTGGAGATTTTTCTTAATTTCAAAGCTTGTTGAGCTGACACACTTTCATGTGTATGTCATAAATATTGTAAGACTATTCTTTGAATGTTTGTGATGTATTGTTTTTCATATGTACTAAGGAAATTGAACTATTTCGTTGGCTTTGGTACTTATCTTGTTGAAGGAATGTTGTATGTGTTTAAAAAACCATTGCTTCTATGCGGACTATTTCACTAGTTGTCCAACGATTCATTCATATGCATATGCTCATGCATATTTACTAAATCAGTACTATTAATTTTCTTTTAAAGGCTCACTTTTTCTCTCCCTTTTGGTAGAAGAACCTTAATGCATTATGCAGTTGAACATTCCACAAGGCATACTTAGTTTTTCATCCAAATGTATCTGTGCATCACTCTCTTATTCTAACCATTGTATCCTAGGGAGATCTCGAAGAACATACAACAGTCTGGCTATTTTTCTTGAAGGGATCCCACACCAAATGATTCAAATTTTGATTGGGAATTTTCATCAGGGAGACCCCCTTGGTTGATGGATTTCCAACACTGCCAAAAATAAGGAAATGTTTCATACCTGTATTTAGTTCATTCTAAGAGAATCATAACTACTGAGTGTCAAGGCACACGATGAAAAATATTCAAAACCTTCATGAAAAAATCGATTACCAAATTAACAAACTGGTTTCATATTACATGTTGATGGCCAACCCTATTACCAAGGTGCAAAAAATATAAAATGATCATTTCGTATCATATATTCTGAGCATTGGCTAATTTCTCCAGATATATCGACTTTTTGAACCATAAACATTGTCTACCAAGATTTCAACATTTATTTTGACACACAACTCACCTTATATGAAAAATGCATAATATAAACTTCATCAAATGATCTAACAACATAAAGAAAATGACTTGAAAATTACAACAAAAAATATTAAATGTTACCACCCAAACTTTAATTATAAAATATATGTTATCACATAACTTGGGTCGCTTTTCATACAATCCATATCCAACAACCCTGACCATATAAAAATTTACCATCGAAATTTGTATTAAAGGATGCGATCATTCATTCATATATATATATATATATATATATATATATATATATATATATATATATATATATATATATATATATATATATATATATATATATATATATATATATATATATATATATATATATAGTTATGAAAGTGTGAGATCTTGACCACTATGTCACACTTTCGATCATACAAATGTATATGACATACCCTTTTGTGTTGGAAATGATTTTATGGACTTGAATTCATTATTAGGGTTCCAACATTTTAAAACATACAAGTTATGAAATATCCCAATGCCTTTGTATGTTTGAGATGATATGTGTGTGTGTGTGTGTGAACTTGGAATCATGTGAATATATGTTTAGGTCCTCTATTTTTTTACTATTATCTATTATGCTTATAACAAGAAATTTTGGCCCCATCTACATATGGCCACAAATTGAACATAGAAGGAGCTTTGAAACATTTGTTGCTCAAAAATTATTGTACATGAAATAAAGGTTTTCTTAAGGTAGGGTCCCACCTACTCAGTTTTGTTTTTCGTTATGCACATTTCTTTTAATTTTTTTTATTCTTCTTTTTAGGAAATGGGGAAGATACTCGCAATGGTTTGCAAAACCTTTTAATATTTATGTGTGTCAACATTGACGACTCCACATGGTGGTTTGTACAGTGCAAACCAAAACTCAGAATTCTCTGGCTATAAGGATACATAGTTGACATTGTAAAAGAGTAGGATGTGAGTTGTCATTAGGGGAAAAAAATCAAGGGATGTGAGAAGTGGGACAAATAAGAAAACACCTAGGGTGGTCTATCACAGCTAATGATAAGGTAATAAAAAGCTTCTTTTCCATAGAACTATTGGATGAAAAAAAGGGTTCCTTATTCCAGAATTAAATTTTTTTCCAATGACATGTTAAATATGTCAGCGTATTAATATTCTAGAGAAATATAGTTAAAGACACATTATATCAGAGAAGGTGTTGTTGTCTCAATAATACTTCCCAACTATACTAAAAAACATAGACATATATCGGCCTTTTCAAAATCAAATAAGGCATAAAACATAGCTCTACAACAACATAAAGAAAAAAACACAAAAAAATAAAAGAAGACTCAGACTTAATCAAAGGCTACAAAATGAAAGTGAGAAAAGAATGGAATAAAACTAAATCTAACCAAAAGAGAAGAAACTAAAGAAAAGGCAATAAAGGAAATATTTACAAGTAAGAGTGGCGATTTTGATGATTTATTATTTTACTACCTCTACATATGGCTTAATATGAGATCCATTAATTGTGTAGGATATAATGCCATCATTTTCATCTTTTAAAAAGTAGGAATTAGGCCTAACGATTGTAGCGATTTTGAAAGGGCCAATCCATAACTTCTGAAATTTGTGATGTTTACCTTTTTCTACGTGTACAAAGACCCATAATAACACTTTTTTATTGATCACAAAATTGTAAAATCAAGTACTAAAGCTTCTCCTTTCCATCTTGTGTATAAGAAAGAGGCATTTATTACTGTCGAACTTTAAATGACCTCATTACGTCTTGCCATGCAGGCTGAAGAGATGAATTTTACTAACATCCCTCAAAGAGTGTTAGCCCTGCTACATTTAGAAGAGAAACACAATCAATATCTTGATAATCTAAAATGAGGAATGCAAACAATGAAGAATTAATTTGATAGGAACTCTAAATCTATCAATTTCATTGTCAATCAAAAAAAATTCTTGTGGGACTCTGCACATGCAGAAAAAAAATTAAAATTTGAATAAAATTTGATTATTCGAATAAAAATCTAATTTGAATATAATTTTCTTTAGAATTCGTATCAATTTTTTATTTGAAGATTTAGCTAACCCATTACCTTAGGGGTCATAGGTAGAATAGGTGGAACCTTTAATCCTTTATTTGCCACAAAAATTAGTGAAAAATGAAAAAATAAATGTTAGGCCATTATTTGTGATTAGATCAAGGGGAACTCCAAAACATGACATAATGTTATAATTCTCAATAAATTCAATGACTTTATCATCCCGAACATTCTTTAATGGAAGTGATTATGCCCATTTCATGAAATAATCAGTGGTTGTGAGTAGAGATATTTTCCCTACATATGAGGGAGGATTGATTGGTTCGGTGAAATAAAGACCCCATTTTGAGAACGTGAAAGTTAGCTATAATCAGTTGTAAAGGCATATTGTGAAATTGTTGAGATTCAACAAGATGATGAAGCTTAGTGAAAATCAATCACCTTCACTAAGTGGGCCCGCAGGCTATTTTTAGGTGTAAGTCTATTTTTAGACTATGTCTATTTTTAGACATGGTGATCATATTTCAGAAGTTCTAGGATGCTATTCGTGGATGGTTGGTCAAGTTGGAAAAATAGATGAAATTCTAAATTTATAATATTGGGCGAATTCTATTTATAGATCGTCGATCTAAAAATACATGTGTCGATTATTATTAGCCCTTAATAATAATCAGACTCTAAATATCAACTTATTCTCTTGGAGCACTTTATTTCAGTGTACAGATTTAGCAAATCAGTGGGCTGAAGGAATTACGCAATTCCTAGGGTTTACTGGTGGTTCTGTTGAAGCCTCGAAAATCACTGCTTCAAACATTGGGGGAAAAACCACCCGGTCGGGACCTTAGGACAGCTCCTTTTCCGTTTGGTATGGTGGTTCCGACTGGATTTATAGGACCAATTTCCTAATAACAAATGGATTGGTAATGGAATGACTGTGTGAATGGATGATGGAAATAAATGACTGAACTAATCTATTTAATTTAATCTATAACTTACAAATAATTCTAAAACTAACATGTGTATTTAATATGAATACAACTTAAAGATTGTTTCAATCAAATCAATAATCATGAAAATGTATTATAATTTAATTGAAATATGCAGTATCAAATAATGATAACTCTGTTTAAGAAATTAAACAGAGTTATAATAACACATTATGTTACACCATTTTTTGGTCATCTAACCTTTTATCATTAGATGGACCCAAGTACACCATGTAAGACCAGTTTTACCCCAAGTAAAACTGCTTTCACTATGTTAATTAGGAAACCCCAAAAGGAATAATTAATTAAACCATAATTTAATTATTATTCCCAGTCATGTTTAACCACCAAAAACAAAGAAATTAATGAGATACACCCATAGTTATCTTATTTTCTAGGAATAATTATTTAAATAATATTCCTTCTTAAATATGACCAAATCAACCACTATTAATTAAATAAATCATTATTTATTTGATTATATCTCAACCACTTCCTTAAAAGGATAAATAAATCATTTATTTATTTATTCTTCACTAATCAAGGGATTTTGACCCAAGTCAAAGTCCCTTTCCCTCCAACAAATAATAATAAAATATTCCATAGAGGTGGATCTAGATTCGGTTAACATTATTTTAATCATGCACCAAGATCTAGAATGACCCAATATTTTGTTATAAATAGGAGGGTTTTCCCCTTCATTCTTCACCTTTTGTTGCATACTAGATCACTCTGGATCTATACACTCGGTCTCATTTTCTGTCATTGTTGCTCCCATTGAGCTCTACCTTATACATTGGGTTTTCTACATCTACAAGAGAGAGAAAGCTTAGATCTGAAGTGCTGAGGACTACAAAGAACCCATCCCATTGAGGAGATCTGGATACACCTTCTTGTTTCCTCCCGGGTGCCCTGTAATATAAAAATTCATTCAAAAATCGTGTTCTTGTCTTGTCTGTTGGATGCATGGAGCAAACTCTTTACTTTACTGCTTAATGTCTTTCCATTTATAGATCTGTTTGTTGCAGCACTTTAACTACTAATTGCAGATCTGAAGATGTTTTGCAGCCATTAGTGTTGTTAGGGCTATTAGTTATGCGTAGCTAAAGTGGTTCTTTTTCGTACACTTCGACGAAGAATTCATACTAACAAATGGCGACTCCACACGGGTTTTAAATTACGACCGCTGTCGTTTTTCATATTCCTGCATATCCAGCTACTTCAGGCCCTAGGGCTTCTTTTTTAGCTGCTTAGTTTTCTCTTTTCATGTCATTTTTCTCACATAAAACCCTAAAAACCTAAAATTTCTAACTTCCGTGTGTTTCTGGCCCTATTGCGCAGGTAAGCGACACCAGCCGCACCTGAGACGGCAATTTTTCGGAAAATCTGCCGCCGAAACAGCCGGAACGGGGGGGTCGCACCTTTTGGCCCAAAACCTGCGACCTGGACGCACCTTTTGGCCTGTTTCCTGCGACCTCAACTCGGATCAGGTCAGAACCTGCGACCTGCCTTTTTTCCAGCATTTTTTCTGTAATTTTTCTGGGTTCTGCTGCAGCCTCTGCCAGGGTTTTCCAGCCTCTGTCTCAGCCCGCCTTGACCAAGACCTGATCTGTTTTTACTCATCTAAGTGGGAACCCAGCCCCTTAGGGCTTTAGTACCCTCCACTTTTTGTGGAAGAGTTTCAGCTGTTTCAGCCGTCGGTTTCAGAGCTTCAGCCCCCTCTTTTTCCAGATCTGTGACCTCACTTCCAGATCTATTGAAATCAACCTCTTTTCCTTTCAAATCACCTCTTGTCGTTTTGTTTGGACCTCCCATAAAGGCCTCTGCCTTGCCCCCCCGGCTTTTTGCTGATTTCCCTTTTTCCAGCCACCTTGCCTCTGTCTCTTGGCTGTGATCTGCACCCCTTATCTGCAGCTTTATCCTCCAGGTCTCTGTCCCCTTTGACCCTAGATCTGTTGAGCTTCCCTTGTGTGTGTTTCCATAGTTTTTCCCTTTCTTTTCAGCATAGTTTTGAGAGACCTACCTTCTTGGGTTAGATAGATGCACAAGTAGCTGTTATTTTTTCTGTTATTTCAGCATTTTATTCTGTTCTCTGTAGGTTTATTTTCAGCTACGCAGCACACTTTTTTCTTGCTCTCAAAACGGAAAGGGTTTAAAAATTAAAACTTAACGCACGCCACACACTGACCCTAAGTGAAGAAGCGCCTGGTTAACACCGCCTGGCAACGACTCTAAAATCAAATTGTCACTGCACCTTATCTGCCCTTGACATTACTTGATTCTGTCCCTTTCTGCCCTTGTCGGTTTCCTTCTTCCTGTCATCATTGCGCCCCCAAGGCACCTTTCTCGGAGCCTCCTTGGCCTTCACCCTCAGTCTCCGGTCGATCGACCTGCTCCGTCCCACCGTCGTCGAGCCAGTCCTTCTCTGATTCTTTGGGTTCTTCTTTTCCTTCTAGTTCTCCCCCCTGTCACCTCCACTATGTCGGGTCCAGGGCCTAACACTAGCGAGAATCCCGGCCCTAATGCCGGGACTACTACTAGCAGAACCACCACAGAAACTACCTCGGCTTCACCCGTGCTCCCCTTCTTGGTAGGCCTCAGCCTCCCCGATTTGGACCGATTGATAAACGACCCTATACACCATAATGCTAGTTGGCCTGCTATGCCGACAAAGCTCCCGTCCGACATCCCAAAGTTTGACGGCCATGCTGGTGAAGATCCTTCAAATCATGTTCGATCTTTCCACATGTGGTGTTCATCGACCTCCATTACCGATGATTCTGTTCGTCTTCGATTGTTCCAACGCACGCTTACAGGCGAAGCTTCCAAGTGGTATGTTGATCAGCCCACTTCCTCCCATACCACCTTTGTAACTCTTGCCCGAGCTTTTTTATCTTACTTCCAGCTTCCCCTTCGTTATGACACTGGTATCGAACTCTTGACTTCCTTCAAGCAAACCTCTTCGACCCGCCTTTCTACCCATGTCCAGGAATGGCGAAGACGACGGAGCTTATGCCAATCTCCTCCCTTCGAAGACCGTGTCTACATGGACTGGTTCCTTAGATCTCTTTTGTCCCCTATCGGGAAGGATGTCGCATCCCATTTTCCTCAAACCGAAGAAGATGCCCTCCAAATGGCGTTAAAGTATGACCTGATCTACGCTCAGACAGGTTATGATCCTACTGTCCTACCTGATCTTCCCACACCCAATGATGCCCATACATCGGGGGCACCTCATGCCGCCAACAGTATCATTGGACCCATCTCTCATCCATCCGCTCAACATCACATGAGCTATGGTTTTCCTGGGGGAGGGGGCACTACTTCCTACACCTCTCCCCCTCCCGGTAGCATGCATCCAGGATACGGCATGCCTCATCCTTTTGCCCAACCTCCTGCTTACCTCAATGTTGCCCAACCTAACCATTACCCTTATCCACACCCTGGCGCGCCAACTCCTCCAGCACATGCACTTTCGCCTCCCTTGCCTTCTCAACCCCTGCAACAGCGCTCCCCGCCCCCTCAAGCGCCGGTGGATGCACAACAGGGATTCATGGCTACCCAACCACCTGACGGACAGGTGGCCACTCCACCTTCCCCTTCTGGTTCCTCCAATTACCAGATCCTCATGATGAACTCTGATCCGCCTCTAACCGTCGACCTTAACCTGCAAACTCGGTCTCGCCAGTACCCCAAGCCTCCTGCTCCGTCTGCTCCCGAGCCCCCCTCTTCAGGTTCTGCAGAGCCTCTTTCGACATCCAACGGCCCCTTACACATCCCTCAACCCAAAGTTGAGGTTCATCCAAAGATTCCAAAGGGACCATTACGCCGAAATGCTGCTTCCGGTCGAGCCGCTCAGTCGTATAGCATAGTAGATGATTTGGCGCAGTCCCCTGCTGTCATTTCCACACTGGAACTCCTCCAGTCATGCCCTTCCCAAAAGAAGGCTCTACTATCTGCCGTGGGCGCTGTAGATCCTGCTGACGACCAGATGATTGTTTTCGACGCCACTCAATCGGACCACCCTCCCCTCCCTCCTTCAGTCGCCTTCCAAATCTCAGTCAAAATACGAAACGCCATCGTTTCCCGGTGTATCATTGACGAGGGGGCATCCACCTGCGTGATGTCCGCTTCGGTTTGGAAGCAACTCGGATCCCCTGAGCTGGCCCCTTCCACGATCACCCTTAGAGCGTGGGACGGTCATGCCTCCCAACCCATTAGCTTGTTCCGTAATTGCCCTATCACACTCGCCGGTAAGACTGTTTGCGTTGACGTCGAAGTCATTGACGCCCCACTAGACTACAACATTCTTTTGGGGCGAAGCTACACCTATGCTATGTCTGCTGTCCCATCTGCGGTCTTTCGCAAGATGTCTTTCCCCCATAATGGGAAGATAGTCACCATTGACCAGTTGACATATCATGAGCCAAAATCTCAGACCTCACCTGAGACAACCATCTCTTCTGTAGCCAGCAAGCAAACCGTCGACTCCTTGACCAGTGTCTCCCCCGGCGTTTACAAGGATTCCTCCCTGCTTGGAAATTTTCCTAGTCTCCCCCCTCCTCCTATCTCTGACCCCAGCTCGTCGAATGTTTGCATGATGCAATCGTCTCAGGCTGCTCTCAAGCAACCTGCTTCGGCTAGTCAGCAACCTTGCCCTCCGCAACCTGCTCCTAGCCCTTCACCTGCAGTTGGTAGTCATGAGCCCCTTTATCCCCCAGGCATGGTTCCTCCAGGCCTTAGCCATTTAGGAGCCGTCCCACCTGGCCATTACCCCTCTGGTCAGATACCGTTCTTAGCTCCCCCACCAGGAGTGTACACGGTACCAGTCATGGCCATTGGGATTCTCGTTTGGTACCTTGATCCTCCAGCCCCCACCTTGCCTGGTCAACCCCAACCTTATATCGCTTTGACCCCGGTTCAACCAGCCCCCATGGCTTCTCCCGTTGCATCAGTGCCTCAGTCACTTCAACAGGAACCACCTCCTGTTGCGACTGCTTCGGGTAAGAAGGGCAAAGCTCGCAAGGGGGCATCAAAGGACAAGGCTGCCCCGACAAACCCTGCTCCTCCTCAGCCTCCAAAGCATACCATCCAGGGTGCTTTGTGTGATGTTGTCGGTCACGCCTCCCATACCTGTCCTGAATTACTTCATCTCAAGCCCATGGTTAATGTCCCGTTCCCTAAGTCCGCGGGCCCAGAAGCCTCTGTTCCTTCCGCGACCGCGGCCAAGAACCCCAAGACTATTCACACCAACCACCCCTGTGCTTTGTGTGATCTCCATGGCCATTCCACCCATCTTTGTCCCCGCCTCACGGACTTCCGCACCTCTATCATTGCGGTCCACCAATTCGAGGCCAAGCGCAATGAGTCCACCTCTCTCCTATTTGCGCATTCTGCTTCAGCAGAACTACCAAATATGACTGCTCCCATTGACATTCCCCCTCCGGATGTCGAGATGACGGAGCCTTCATCCAGCATTTCCTACCTATCATCATCCATGAGACCCTTGGGGAACATTCCATCTGAATCCTCCCCTGTTGTTTCGCTTGACCTTCCTTCAACGGACATCTTGGGCTCAACATCGGTAGATCCTTTATCTACTTACTCTTCGGTCACCCCTTGTGACGATGCGCATATGAACCTCTCTTCTCATGATGATGATTCAGGCCACTTCACCACGTCAGGTGGTTCTTCTTCCACCAGTCACCCCATCTTCTATCACGATGACGACATTATGGAAGAAATTCCCACCCCTGACTTTATTTATTCCCCCTTACATCGAACCCATGCGTCCACACCACATCCACCTTGTGGCCATTACATCGAAACCCAATGTTTGGGTAAGGGGGCACCCACATTTGAGCAACCCAGAGAAGCCATTCTCCACCACTCTCCTAGTGTATCTGGTCGTGTTGACTCTAGACCCAGTATTCTTCCACATTCAAAAGAACCTCTAGAGTCCCATACCACTTCAGATCACTCTCAGGACGATACCCCTTATCGTTCCCTCATCTTACATCAGCAACCCAGTCTCTTCGACATTATTGTTGACCAACCTATAGCTTTTCTACGAGAGCATCAGTTCATTATCTCCAAATCCTCCTTTTGGGATAGTGATACCAGGTATGCCAATTTGGAAACTTAAAGTCCATTTGATCCCTATATGCAGTCCCAAAAGAGATTGGTAATCCTCCATTTCCTTTCTCAAAACTGCATAACCATAACCAGAACAAATGGCACACCACATCATTAAAATGTGTTTAGATTCCCATTTTTCTAAATACATTTTGGCATGACCACACCATGCTTGGGGGCACCTCTGCCCCCAACCATAACCCTCCTCACCTCGTTTTTGGAGAGGAGGTTGTCTTACCAATCGAATGTGAAATCCCTTCCCTGCAACTGGCCGTTGAACTTCTCCCTGACACCCAACCTCTAGAACAACGACTTATCATGCTTGAGCGTGCTTCCGAAGATCGCCGTATTGCCTTGCAAACCATGGAAGCGGCCAAAAAACGCACCAAAGCTCAGTATGACCAAAAAGTCCAGCCTCGTCCTTTTCACAAAGGCGACCTTGTTCTAGTATATGACCAGGCCCATGATGTCCTTGGTCACGGGAAGTTCGACTCATTATGGCTAGGCCCTTACGTCATCAGTAAGGATCTTGGTAAGGGGGCATACTTTTTAGAGGACTTAGAAGGCAATCCTCTTCCTAATCCTCGCAATGCACTCTATCTTAAGAAATATTACCCTTAGCATTTCCCTTCTGAGATGCGTGTTTTATTTTCTGTTAGATAGCCCGCATATTTTTATTTGTATCCTTCGCCAGGACCTATTTTGCCCAAGAAGGGTCACTTCACCTCTCCTTAAAATCGAATTTCCTCACTTACAACACTTGTACTTGGGGCACCATCTTGCCTCCTTACTTGTCCATGTTTGTGACGATTTTTGTCATGAGTCCCCACCTTGTACTCATGCTTTTATGGTCCCCCATTGGGCCTTTTACTGTGTGGCAGCACCATCGAGTCGCCCTTGTTTAGAGCATCCAAGTTGAGTCATCATCGCATTCATGGAGTCTATCCCGCGTCCCTTTGTACCCCACTATAGCCCTACATCCTTCATTGCTTGGTCTCTCTCTTGTGTCGCATATTATGACCTTCAGTCCCACTGTCCCCTATCCCTTACGATATTGTGTCAGTCGCTGCCATGTCATTCATTCCCTTTATGCTCTAACAAGGGAAGTCGTCCATTCGCCACTCCATCCTTCCCATTTCCACCATCATCATTAGTGTCAGTCTGTCCGTCGCTCTATTGTTCTTCTCTCGTGCCTTAGTTGAGGTTCTCTCATTGCCTCACCTACGGCGGACCTCCTTCTATCGACCTCAGCACATTTATTCCAGAAGCAAGGTCTAGAGGGCGGTGTACCTTGGTTCCAACTTCCACTTTTGTTCGGTACCTCGGATCAGGCAGGGGGATTTCTCACTTCCCTTTGACTTGGTTGCTTCTCCAGCTCCTTTCAGCATGATCGAGATTCGTATCCTGGACAGTCCAGTGACCCAGCAGCAGCTCTTGATGATTCCCGGGCGTGTGTGAGATGTCTCAGCCCTCATGAGGGGGTGGCCCTGCAGGTAGCCCCCCACATGCCCGGATGACCTCTTCATTGCAGCCGTTGATGCCACTCCAGATTTTGATGATGTTGGCCTTAGCCACTTGCAGCACCTCTATGATTTGCATGTGTCAGTCAGATTTTGTGAGCCCTTCCCCATTTACAGGGGGCATTTGGGTTGTATTTATCTCATGTACTCAGATGATATTGTACTAGTCCTGGCTGTTATCCCAGGCACGGCATGTATGTGAGACTATTCATTGTATTTTTATCTGGCTCTTGATTATGCCAGCTGTACTCTATGGTTCGGTCCCTTGTTCACTGGACACACTATTCTTTTGTACTTTGTCACGACGGGCATAGGTATGCCTCCCCCGCCGCCTTCAGCACAGGTACCCTCTCATAACAGAGACTTGTTGCACCTGCGAGTCTCGTCTCCTCAGGGTCTAGTCCTTCAACACACTATCTACCTCACACTTCTCTCTCTGACATCCCCTTTTGTTGTCTGGTGATTGTATTCTTACAACGTACTTCGGTCATACGATTTGCTCCTGACACTCGCACGCTAGGGGGCAATCTGTTACACCATTTTTTGGTCATCTAACTCTTCATCATTAGATGGACCCAAGTACACCATGTAAGACCAGTTTTACCCCAAGTAAAACTGATTTCATTATGTTAATTAGGAAACCCCAAAAGGAATAATTAATTAAACCATAATTTAATTATTATTCCCAGTCATGTTTAACCCAAAAAACAAAAGAAATTAATGAGATAAACCCATAGTTATCTTATTATTTTCTAGGAATAATTATTTAAATAATATTCCTTGTTAAATATGACCAAATCAACCACTATTAATTAATGAATTTTATTGTTGATTTATATCCTCTTACTTCCTTAAAGGATAAATAAATGTTATTCTTATTCTTCTATCAGTTTTGACCCAAGTCAAAGTCCCTTTCCCTCCAACAAATAATAATAAAATATTCCATAGAGGTGGATCTAGATTGGATTAACATTATTTTAATCATGCACCAAGATCTAGAATGACCCAATATTTTGTTATAAATAGGAGGGTTTTCCCCTTCATTCTTCACCTTTTGTTGCATACTAGATCACTCTGGATCTATACACTCGGTCTCATTTTCTGCCATTATTGCTCCCATTGAGCTCTATTTTATACATTGGGTCTTCTACATCTACAAGAGAGAGAAAGCTTAGACCTGAAGTGCTGAGGACTACAAAGAACCCATCCCATTGAGGAGATCTGGATACACCTTCTTGTTTCCTCCCAGGTGCCCTGTAATATAAAAATTCATTCAAAAATCGTGTTCTTGTCTTGTCTGTTGGATGCATAGAGCAAACTCTTTACTTTACTGCTTAATATCTTTCCATTTATAGATCTGTTCGTTGCAGCACTTTAACTACTAATTGCAGATCTGAAGATGTTTTGCAGCCATTATTGTTGTTAGGGCTATTAGTTATGCGTAGCTAAAGTGGTTCTTTTTCGTACGCTTCGACAAAGAATTCATACTAACACATTATATTCATAATTATATATATCATTTGCATATACTATGATAGATGAATATTTCTACACATTCAAAAATGATATGTATAAAGTAATATTTGTAAAGCAAGTACATATAAATGATAGCAAATTCAAAGAGAATATCTCGTGACATAAGAAAAAATAACAGTAAATTGATAGAAATACCAGATTCATCTTGATATTTTTCCTGATGCAATTCAATATCTAGATCAAGTGTTTCAATGTAAAACAAACTCCAAGGTACAGAAATGAAATTCTTAGAGATAATTCGCCATAAACCACAGGATTTGATCCTTTATAAAAATTAAATAGTCAATGGAGTACAAAAATATAACATCCAAGTCAAAATATTACAAAACTCGGGACCCCTTCTCAAATGCACGAAAGGGGTTTAAATAGGAAATTAATAAAACAAAATAACTAAAACTATTACTACAATATATCATTGGAAATCTGGAAACAGACTTGCGATATTAAAATGAAATAGATTCATTGATTTTCTCCCGCATTCAATGTGCCGAGATGGAATATTTTGAGCATATCTTTGACCTCTGTTGGATTACTTACCCTTGAATGCAACTGACCAGTATACGTGGCATCAGAAAATTCTGGAATGATGCAATTAATGGCATTGGAAAGGAATTTTATTGCCGTTTGCTGACTATGTGGCTTGATTAGATATGTCCACATGATATCCCATGAAATTCCTTGAATTTTTCTGATTTGTTGATTCTTGATGACTAATTTTTGTTTCCACCTGGTATCAGTCTCTTTTACCTTTGGTAATTTACCTGGAATACAATCTGAAATTAAATTGGTGGCATATAAGCTATCATTAACCAATTGTGTTATATTATTCATCATATTTTTGGCTCTTGATGTGGCTCTTTCTCCTTTGATCAATTGTTTTTCCCATTCAGCAAACAGAATTTCTTTGTGCCTTTCCTCAATCCTGGGAAAGTTTGCATTCCTTTCTTGCTCTGAGTCTTGCCATGAAAGAAATTCAGAAATTTTCTCATCTGCATCGTCAAATTCAAATCTGAGGCTAACTACTTCATCTATAAGAGATGATGTTATTTCACATAAGGGCTCAGCTTGTGCCATCTTTTGACAGAGTTCATTCAACTGTTGAGACATTAGTTTATTTGTTTCAAGAGCTTCAATTTTAAATTGGTCAATTTTAGGATAATCCTTAAATTTGTCCAATCTTGCTTGGAATATTTTTTCTTGCTCAAATTTAGCAATTTTCTCATTTTGTAGTAGGATCTGTAATTTTTCCACTTCTTGAGTTAACTGTTGTTGCTTATTCAAAGCTTTTTGATCAAGCTTTTTCTTTTCAATGCCAAGTTGCTCTTCCAACTGTTTAACTCTAAGCCCTTCTTCTTGCAACTGTTGCTCCAACTGCATTATTTTTTGTTGATTTTCTGTTGCTTGTTCCTCTAGCATAGCTATCTATAAGTCCTTTTGTTTCATCATTTGGGTGACTTCAAAAGCTTTGTCTATAGTGGCTCCACTATAGGCACCTGCATATTGTGACAATTTGGTGAGATCCTCTGAAGGATTCACCTCAGTATTCTTCCAAACAATGTTCATAAATTCAACTTGTGATGTTGAAAGTGACTCTTGATCTTTTCTTCTTCTCTTCCTCTGTTTCCTGACAACAACCCTATGCTTAGGACTATAAAATATATCTAGAGGAGGAATTTATTCTACTTTCAACACAATTTCTTCTGTAGGATGCTCAGGAATAATCTCCATATTTTGATCTTTCAGAATGTCAACTTGAGGATTATTTTGTGACCCTATTTGCTGAGAAAATTGTTCATATTGACTTAGCAAGTGGGGAGTAATAATAACATCAGCAAAATTCACCACTTTCTCTGTGGTATTTTCTCTTTCAAGTTGATTATCTGGCTTATTACCAATATCTTCTTTTCCAGTCTATACATTAGCTTTGCTACTTGTACTTTCTTTCTCAGTTTGAATATTGGTTTTGCTGCCTGTACTTTCTTTTTCTGTCTAAACATCAAGTTTGCTAGTTGTATTTCATTTCTCAGTATTTACATCAGTTTTGTTGCCAGTGTTCTTCTTTTGTACATCAGGCTTGGTTCCTGTGCTTTCCTTCTCAGTCTGTACATTGACTCTACTGGTAGACACTTCTTTTCCTACTTTGTTAGCTGCATCTTCCTTTTTCTTCTGCTCTGTTTCTATATTTTCAGACTCTTGCAAAGGAATTCTTAACTGGTCAAGAGGAGCTTTCAGCAGTCTCTGACTTCTAAAATGCACGAATTTATTCATATCCTCTTTTTGAAACTTGGATTTAGCCATGTCATAAACTTGGGAAAATCTATCAATAGAAACAAATAAATCATCAAATTCATCGAGCTCATGCTCAAACCTAGCGATTTGAACCAAAGTTGTGAAATCAAATGCTACTTTTCTCGGGTCATACTACCTGCCTGGGACTGTTTCGAATTTAATATCTCTTATTTTAATGACTTCTTTTTCAGCATGTTTGAAATCATTAAGAGTATAATTTCCACAATGAAATGGAAAAGTAGGCCACATCAATTTCTTGCTATTCTTTAGACATCTTGACATCCCTCCTTCTGTTAACTAGTAAGAAATTTCTTGGGCTAACAATTTGTCCGGCACATATAGAGGTAAGATATGTGGTTCCACAATGCTTCCAAAAAATCTGATATAAGTAAATTTCTCTTCTCCAAACCAGTCGCCAATTAGGGATATATCATTCTTTGCTTTTTCAGAAAGCCGGGGAGGAAATTGGTCAAAAATGGTCTAATAGACTGGAATCATAAAGCCGTGACAAATTCTATAGACGTGATTTTTAAAATCTACCTTCCACAAGTAGTTATGGTACATATGTATAGGGACAGGGTTTTGAGGGGTCCATTTCCAACCTAAAATGGGAAATTCTAAATTGAAACACAGGGAATCTAAGATGTAGGCATAGAAATGAAATGGAGTCGTATTTCCGGTATCTTTGTCCTTTCTATATTCTAGGATTCTATTAGCTATTTTGTCTGAAAGGATAACTGACCAGTCCATGATCTCAGAATTCAAAGTAGAATTAGTCAAGGGTACCATTTGTATTGAAAATCTTGCAGAATTATCATTTTCGAAAAGCCTACACATCATTGCGGCAGCATAACAATATGGGGGTGCAAGAGACTCCACGGAGTACATACCTGATGCTTCATTTTTATGTTTCTCTGGAGATCTTCTCCATTCCCTAATTGGTTCTAATTGAGTCTCATTGCTTGCAACGAAATCCTTAATGAAGGCCTTGTTATATATTTTCTGAGGGTCTGGAAGATGGTACATTTCTTTTATATCCTCTGCTCTGAAAGACCCAAATGTTGTTCCCGAAGCTTAAAAAAATGTCCTATTTGTGATGGTGATATTGTCTATCACCCACATAGGGAAAAATATTTTCCCGTGCTGTGATTCTGTGAAGGAATGAATTTTCAAGCGCTTTGAGAGGAGTCTTAGAATCAGAATCTGAGTCTTCTTCATCTGGTACTGTCGCATTCACCTCAGTGACTTTAGGGTTTTCTCTTTCAATCAAGTTATATACATCTTCCCAAGAAATTTTTCCAAGACCCTGGCATGATGTATCTGTAACCAGCTTAATTTTTACTTGTTTTTCTTTTGGTACTATGGTAATAGTAGTGGCCTTTGCTTTCTTAGATCTCTTAGACATTTTCTCGTCTGGTATCGTTTCACTTGCTCAGCGAACGAGAGGATTGGGTATTCTATGGTTCTGAAAATGAGAAAAAATTTCAGACGTGGTAAAATGAAATAAGGAAAACATCTATATGAAAATATTTATTCAATGATTTCAATTTCATAACTCTGTGTTTAAACTTAAATTCTCTCTATGAGAGTCACACTCATGCATTCAAATTAGAATCAATCACCATAATTCATTTGATTTTCTAATTAATAATGAACGTACAATCGAAGATTGGAAATTTTGAAATGTGAATATAAAAGTTTCCTTTTGAATTTTCCGATTGCAATGAATAAATAATATATGCGCAGTGTAAAATAGCGATAAAATAAAGACTAAGTATCCATCGCATCGGGGGTTTTCAAAAGGGACAACAAATAACATCTCATGATCTCTGCCGATTTTCGATTGCGATGATGGTGTATCACATCGGCTCTTTCCAAAGGAAATAAGTTGTAAATGATACCCGTCGATTTGCGATTGCGATGATGGTGGGGTCCATCGCATCATGATTTTATAGAATGAATGAATATGATGTTGTTCCTTCGAAATGTGATTGCGATATATCGCATCGCATCGGAGTTTTGTAATTGACTGAATGAGGGGTTTTATTTTCATTTTTTGATTTGCGATTTGCGATGGGTTACATCGCATCAGAGTTTATAAAACAAGTACATGTAACATTGCTCCTCTGAAATGTGATTTGCGATAAATCGCATCGCATCGGAGTTTTGCAAAGCAAATGTGAAACTTTAAGATTCCTCATATTTGCGATTGCGATTACTTTATCACATCGGAAATATGAATACTTTTATGCTCTATGTTGATGTGATAAAAGACTTTATATTTCATCAGATCGGAAAATTTCAATGTTGCATTTGTTTACGTACACTTGTGATATGCGATATGCGATATATGCTTTTCTAAACAATGAATATTTTATTGTTTTATTCAAAATGATCGGATTTCCTCAAAAAATTTTATTCCTATCTTAAAAATAAAGGGGACCTATTTCTAAATTAAATTTATTCTAAAATTTTGAAATGGGAAGGGTTGTTGTACCATACAACAATTGGCGATTCACTGGAAGAAACAATTATCTCTGAAAAAATAAAATGAATACTATATTTCTAGTAAGTAAAAAGTTTTAAAGATAATGAAAACTATCTTAGAGAAATTTTAAATAAAATATAACTCTGAAAAATCATAAAAATCACTTACAATTTCTTTCTAATTCCTCAAAAATAAAAACATTTATGGGTCTTCTCAAGCCTTGATTGGTTGATAATAATAAAGTAGGGGGCTCCTCCAATTTTAGCTTTTTTGTTTTACTCTATTGTCATAGGTATTGCCTCTGTTGCCCGCAAACATTCATAGTCTCGACAGGGTTACCTTTTAACCATCAACCATTCATTGTCCCATCCATCTAAGATCATGATTCTTTAAAAGATAAATTCATAAGACATTGTATCTTATGTTTTTCTTCTTTTTATTTTAATTTAAAAGCCATTGTTCTGGTTTGGTAGCCAGTTGATAACAATGCCACTCACTAGTTGTAATCAAACTGAACAAGCTGGCTCGTGATGAGACCCCTTGTCTTATAATTATAAGCCATTACCCTGTTTTGGTATGCAGTGTTGGTAATGTTATTTTTATTACTTCTTATGATCATGGTAATCAGGCTCATGACGAGACCTCTTATCTCAAAATTTTGACATATAATTTCTTAGAATTACATTCTAAAAAATCGCAACCTTAATGGATGGGGTGACATGATTTTATCCTTAAGAATCAAGGGATGAAAATTTTGAGAGTTTTTTGAATGCCAAAGCTTGGAAAAGTCTTTACTTTTTATGGATAACCTTTCTCTGCTTAATAAACTTATAATGATTTACATTTTTCTCAAGGTTTCAAAAGATCATGCAAATGTTTTGAACAAATTTTCAAAGTTTAACATTTTATTTTAAACTATCCAAAACTGTAATAATTTCTATAAAAATTCTTATTTACATAAAATAAGTATTTATAATATTTTCTAGAAGATATTTTCAAATAGTAAAAATTCAATTAAAGACTATTTAACAACCTTATTTACAAAACAAACAAAAATTGCAGAAAGGAATATGTACAAGTAAGAAGGGGTTACCTCCTTAAGAAAATAATTTCTTTAAAATAAGCCCATTTACAGGAAGAGATTCTCTCTTTCCTGTTAAATCTTGCAGAATGAATGTATATGAGCCTATCTTTTCAGCAATCTGAAATGGTCCAAGATACATCTTTTGAAATTTGGTATGCTTACCTTTATCTTCATGTGCTTTATCCCATTTCAGAACAAGATCACCAATTTGAAAAGTTTTGGATCTGGTGGAACTTGAATCAAAAGAATATTTTACAAGTTGTTGGTGTTTTTCATGAATACTTTTTTCTTTCTCTCTATCTTCTTCTAATTTAAGAATTTGATCAAATCTCAATTGAATAGATGATGAAGGATTCTCTTCAATAAATTGAACTAGGGCTAATGATGGGAGAGCTATATTTGATGGTATCACAGCTTCTTTTCCATAAACTAGATTGAAAGGTAAAGTTTCTATTGAAGCTTTATGAGTAATACGATCAGCCCATAATGCAAAAATTAAAGACTTGTGCCAATTCTTTTGATTCTGATCAATGGTCTTTTTAATGATTTTGATGAGATTTTTATTAGTAGATTCAGCTAAACCATTACCTTGTGGATAATAATTTGTTGAATATTTCAATTTTAAACCTCTTTTGATTGCAAATTCCATTATATTATTTCCAGAAAAATAAGATTCATTGTCAAAGACAAGAGCGTTAGGTACACCAAACCTGGTAATGACGAATTGATCAATGAATTCAATGATTGCATCAGAATTGGCTACTTTTAAAGGAATTGGTTCTACCCACTTTGTGAAGTAATCTGTTGCTGTAAGGATTTATCTGTGTTGTTTGGAAGAGTGTGGTACTATTTCTCCAATGATATCAAGCCCCCATTGCTCAAATGGTTGCTCAATGTTTACTGGTTGTAGAGGAAAATATGGCTTCCTTTATCTTCCACTAGCAGTTTGACAAGTCTCGCACTTCCTTACATAGTCATGTGTATCTTTGAAAATGGTAGGCCAATAATATCCAGCATGGATGATTTTGTGAGTTGTGGTATCACCTCCAAAATGTCCACCTACTGGCCCATCGTGTAATTCCTGCAATACCTTTTTTGCTTCAGTATTTTCAAGACATCTTAATAGAATTGAATCATAATTCCTTTTGAATAACACATCATCAATGATTTCATAATGCTTAGATTTTAATATTAGAGCATGTTTGTTCTTATAGCTGAGATTAGAAGGAGCATACCCATTTTTCAAATAGAAGATCATATCAGCATATTGAGATTCAGAATCTATAACACTTATCTTATTTTCTTGAACGATATTAGCTTGATCTTGGTGTGTTGGTATGTTGTGAGCTCCTGCTAACAATCTGCAAAAACCTTGTCCTATAACAATCTTGGCTGGCTTAATATCAATATCATACTCTTGCAAAGTTGTTACCCAATTAGCTCTCTTTTCTCCTACTTCTTTTTGAATTAACAATTGTCTCACTGCAGAGAATGGGACAATAATTTTTGTACGTGTCTTTAGGAGAAAAGGTCTAAAATGTTTGATTGATTTAAACACAGCAAAGGCTTGTTTTTCTACATCAGAATAATTAAGCTCAGTTCCTTACAGATTTACGCTAAAGAAAGAAATTGGTGCTTCTATTTTTTTATCATTGAGTTGTGTTAAAACAGCAGCATAGGATGTTTCAGTAGCAAAGGTATACAGAATAAATTTTTTAGAAAAATCGGGAGTATTCAATGCAAGTGCATTAATGATTTCCTGTTTGATTACATTAAAGGCTTCCCTTTCTTTATACCCCCATTTGAATACTGAATTTTTCTTAATCATATTCTGCATAGGTAAAACAATTTGAGAAAAATTAGGAATGAATCTTTTTACAAAATTGATTTGCCCTAGAAATGATTGCATGGATTTCTTGTTATGTGGTAAAGAAATATTAGAAATTTATTTTACTCTGTCAGGGTCGATATATATACCATCTTTTGACACAACAAACCCTAAGAGTTTTCCTTCGTTGAGAGCAAAGAAGGATTTCTTTGGGTTTAAAGAAATACCAAATCTTCTACATCTTTCAAATATCTGTTTCAAATCATGTAGATGATTGGCTCTTTTCTTTGAAAATACTATTATGTCATCAAGATAGATAACAATTGATCTGTTAATCAGACCCTTAAATGCTATATCCATGGCTCTCTGGAAAGTAGCTCCTGCATTTATCAGACCAAAAGGCATCTTCTGGTAAGCATAGCTTCCCCATTTGGTTCTGAAAGTAGTTTTCAGCCTATCATCTGGATGTACCAATATTTGATTATAGCCTGAAAAACCATCAAGAAAGGACATGAGTTCAGAACCAGCTACCTTTTGAAGTATTTGTTCCATCGTTGGTAATGGGAAGTTATCTTTTTGACATGCCTTATTTAAATTTCTAAAATCAATGCAGATTCTAATATCTCCATTCTTCTTCCTGACAAGTACCATGTTGGCAACCCAATTAGAATGCCTTACAAGAAAAATGATTTTGGCCTTTAAAAGTTTATTGAGTTCTGCCTTGATTTGAGTTTCAAGATTTGGATGAATTTTTCTTAACTTCTGTTGAACAGGTTTGACATCGGAAAGCATTGGAATTGTATGTTGAATAACAGAAGTATCATAAGTTTTCAAGTCCTCATAATTCCAAGAAAAAACATTTTTATACCTACTTAGAAGCTTGATGAAAGTGATCCTTTCCTCTGAAGTTAACTCAAGTCCTAGATTAAAATTTTGAGGTTTAGACTCAGTACCAAGGTTTACTAATTCAAACTTCAAAGTAGAACTTTGAATTTTAGCATTAGTAACTTTCTTGAATATGTCTTTTATATCATATAGATCCTCAAGTTTAACTACATATTTGGGAATGGAATTTTCGTTACCTTTTGAGGTATTTTGAAGATCATGATCATTTTCATCAATTATTTGTTCATCATAAGTTTTCTCTGAAGTCAAGAAATTCAAGATATATTCATCATGGTAGAATACTCTCCAGTTTGTGATATTATCAGGAACAGATGGCCGAAAGATTAATTCGACTGAAAACCTATCAGGACTATAATCTTCAGCTGGGAGGAGTTTGGAAGCAACATTAGCTAATAAATCAGCCGATGTATTTTTATTTCTAGGAATAGAAGAGATATTAAATGCTAAAAATTGAGTGGTAAGGTCTTGCACAAGGGTTTGATAATGTTTGATATGTCTTGAAAGACAATGGATAGTATTCCTTACTTATCTTATGACAATTTCATAATCACCATATACTTTCAAGTATTTGACATTTAACCCTATAGCTTTATAAATCCCTTGGATCAAGGCTTCATATTATGCAGTATTGTTTGTGCACTCAAATTCTAGTCTACATGACAGCATAGTTTTCTCTCCATCTGGATCAATTAAAATGCATCCTGCCCCTGCACCATCATTAGATTTTGATCCATCGAAATATAATGACCAAAATAAAGACTTATATACATGTTTATCTACAAGTTGGTCAAAAACATTAATAATTCTAGAAGAATCAGATTGTGAAAAAATTTCAATTTGAGAAATAAAAGTATTTACAGAAAAGGGTGATTGTTTTGCTGTGAAATTCCCAAGGAATGATTCAACAGAATAACCTCTGAGGATATTTTTATTAAAAGCTACAGGTTCATTTTCTTGTTCAAATTCTGTTACAGTATGCATCATGTGTTTTTCTCGCTCAACTTTAATTTGATTTGGTTTCCCTTTGTAGGGAAGCCACATATGTGAATAATCAGTGGCAATATAACCATTAAGCTTTGCAGACCAATCCCTGCTTAGGACTAATCCATAGAATTCAGGAATATCTGCAATTAGAATATCAATTCTTTGGACTATCCTAGGATCAGAAGCTAGTCGAATAGTAACTAAATTGATTTCTCCCACAACTTGGACTTTAGAGCGATCCAATTGAACAATGTGAACTGCAGACTTTTGTGGTTCAATATTCAATTTTGCACAAACTGAAGTAGGAATTATATTAGATGATGCTCCTGAATCTATCAAGAAATTATGAAAATTCTTGTTGTAGATTTCATAAGTCAAAAGAAAAGGAGGTGTCTAAGAATTTTATCTTTCTCCAATAAGAACAGTATCAGTGGCATCTACTTTATCTAGTGGCTTACCTATTCCTTTAGCTGCTTTGGCAACTACACCACTTGGTAGAGGAGCGATGGGTGTTGCATTTAATTCTTTCAATAACAGCTTATGTTGATGTTTAAGTTTGTTGAGTTCATGTAAGGAAATGTTCGCTCTGGTCTTCTTCATGTCTTCAACAATGTTATAATCCATAGGATCTGATATCACCAAAGTCTTAGATGTTGTTGTAGGAGGATTAGAAGAAGATGGCTGATTTTGAGTGGGTAAAGGAGAAGCTTTCTTTACAGGAGATTTGTCTTTGGTAGTCGGAGTTGTAATTTTCTTCTTAGGAACAGATTGAACAGGCTCCACTGTAGATTTACTCCTTGTACTTACTAGCATGGATTCTTGTTCTATTTCATTGTCCGAGTTAGGGAGAATGAAATCCCACATCCCATGTAATTCAGCTATTTCCTCTCTTCCTTCTTCTTCATTTGATATTGGAGGAGTATCTTCTTCTTCTTCCTCCTCTAACTCTGCATTGGATATTGAATTGGGAGGTTTAGATTCATCTTGTGTTCTTTTGAAGTTTCTGAATGGACTTTTGGTAGAAGTTTCTGCCACTTGCTTCTTAATATCAACCATCTCATTAGACATAGTTTTAAGAAATTTTTGTAAGCCTTCCATTTCATATGGATCTCTCGGTGTTTTATTCTTTGAGTCATCCTTAAAGCTGACCTTTTTGGATTTTCTTTCCTCAATAGAATTTTTATTATCCAAAGCAACAATCCTTCTTTCAACTGTAATTGCTTCTTTCATGTTTTCAGCCAAAGTCGGTTTAGCAGCTCTATCAACAAAAATTTATATATTTGAAGGCAAAGCTGTTATATACCATTCACTTCGGACCTGCTCACTGAGATTTGATGTTGTAGCGATTTTATTCAAGAGTTTATTGAATCGGGAATTAAAATCTTTGATGGGTTCTTTGGGTTCTGTCTTCAAATTGGAGAGATCATTGATTAGGGTAGCTATTGATCTATCATCTCCAAATTTAGTTAAGAAATGTTCTTGAAAAAAATCCCAACTTGTCATAGATCCTGAAGGTAATGAAAAATACCAGGATCTTGTTGCCCCTTGCAAAGTATAGGGGAATAACCTGACTACAACATCCTCATGTTCAACTCCGTTCAAGTTTACATCAAGCATAAAGTTATTGATATGTTCTTCAGCTTGTATGCTAAGGTCAGGACTAAATTTTAGCAGCCATTTTTCAGGATGATCTGTTAAATCATGTAAGGGTGCAGCCATCGCAACAACTCATGGACTAGTCCATGGTCTTTGTGCCATTGTTGGGATAACAATTGAAGGATTTGAAGAAACAACTGGGGTTTGAGTAGAGGTTTTTGGAATAACTATGCTCTTCTGGGTTTAAGTCTGGGAAGCAGATGAGTGGGTTTGTGATGAAGAAATGATATCACTACCTGATTCTGAGGATGTTTTTCTGGTCTTAACTCGACTTGGTAAAGGAAATTCCTTTGGAGGAATACCAAGTTTTTCACTTTGTGACCTAGTGAGAGGTCTGGAAGAAATAATTTGTGAAGCAACACTACCTTCAGATATTTCAGACTCTTCTAATGATAATGAGAACCCTTTTAATTTGTGAATTAAATCTTGTACTTCAGGGGACTCATGAGGTTGATTGTCCGATTTATTTGAGACTTTGGTAGTGGGTGTTTGAATATTTCTATCAATTTCTTCTCTAGAGATTTGAGATGTAGAAGAAATTGAAGAAGGTGATGAGGGTGAATTGCTCTTAGAATGGCCTGCAGCTTTTGATTTACTTGCCATTCATAGCTTAGGCCCTCCTTCTAGCACCAAAAATGTTGAAGCCTCGAAAATCGTTGCTTCAAACATTGGGGGAAAAACCACCTGGTCGAGACCTTAGGACAGCTCCTTTTATGTTTGGTATGGTGGCTCCGACTAGATTTATAGGACCAGTTTCCTAATAACAAATGGATTGGTAATGGAATGATTGTGTGAATGGATGATGGAAATAAATGACTGAACTAATCTATTTAATTTAATCTATAACTTACAAATAATTCTAAAACTAACCTGGGTATTTAATATGAATACAACTTAAAGATTGTTTCAATCAAATCAATAATCATGAAAATGTATTATAATTTAATTGAAATATGCAGTATCATATAATGATAACTCTATTTAAGAAATTAAACAGAGTTATAATAACACATTATATTCATAATTATATATATCATTTGCATATACTATGATAGATGAATATTTCTACACATTCAAAAATGATATGTATAAAGAAATATTTGTCAAGCAAGTACATATAAATGATAGCAAATTCAAAGAGAATATCTCGTGACATAAGACAAAATAACAGTAAATTGATAGAAATACCAAATTCATCTTGATATTTTTCTTGATGCAATTTAAAATCCAGATCCAGTGTTTCAATGTAAAACAAACTCCAAGGTACAGAAATTCAATTCTTAGAGATAATTCGCCATAAACCATAGGATTTGATCCTTTATAAAAATGAAATAGTTGATGGAGTACAAAAATATAACATCCAAGTCAAAATATTACAAAACTCAGGACCCTTTCTCAAATGCACGAAAGGGGTTTAAATAGGAAATTAATAAAACAAAATAACAAAAACTATTGCTACAATCTATCATCGGAAATCCGGAAACAGACTTGTGATATTAAAATGAAACAGATTCATTGATTTTCTCCTGCATTCAATGTGCCGATATGGCATATTTTGAGTATATCATTGACCTCTGCTGGATGACTTAGCCTTTAATGAAACTGACCAGTATACGTGGCATCAAAAAATTCTGGAATGATGCAATTAATGGCATTGGAAAGGAATTTTATTGCCATTTGGTGACTGTGTGGCTTGATTAGATATGTCCACATGATATCCCATGAAATTCCTTGAAGTTTGTTGATTTTCTTATTCTTGTTGACTAATTCTTGTTTCCACTTGGTATCAGTCTCTTTTACCTTTGGTAATTTACCTGGAATACAATCTGAAATTAAATTGGTGGCATATAAGCTATCATTAACCAACTATGTTATATTATTCATCATAGTTTTGGCTCTTGAAGTGGCTCTTTCTCCTTTGATCAACTATTTTTCCCATTCAGAAAACAGAATTTCTTTGTTCCTTTCCTCAATCCTGGGAAGGTTTGCATTCCTTCCTTGCTTTGAGTCTTTCCATGAAAGAAATTCAGAAATTTTCTCATCTGCATCGTCAAATTCAAATCTGAGGCTAACTACTTCATCTATAAGAGATGATGTTATTTCACATAAGGGCTCAGCTTGTGCCATCTTTTGACAGATTTCATTCAACTGCTGAGACAGTAGTTTATTTGTTTCAAGAGCTTCAGTTTTAAATTGGTCAATTTTAGGATAATCCTTAAATTTGTCCAATCTTGCTTGGAATATTTTTTCTTGCTCAACTTTAGCAATTTTCTCATTTTGCAGTAGGATCTATAATTTTTCCACTTCTTGAGTTAACTACTATTGCTTATTCAAAGCTTGTTGATCCAGCTTTTTCTTTTCAATGCCAAGTTGCTCTTCTAACTGTTTAGCTCTGAGCCCTTCTTCTTGCAACTGTTGCTCCAACTGCATTATTTTTTGTTGATTTTCTGTTGCTTGTTCCTCTAGCATAGCTATCTGTAAGTCCTTTTGTTTTATCATTTGGGTGACTTCAGAAGCTTTGCCAATAGTGGCTGCACTATAGGCACCTGCATATTGTGACAATTTGTTGAGATCCTCTGAAGGATTCACCTTAGTATTCTTCCAAACAATGTTCATAAATTCAACTTGTGATGTTGAAAGTGACTCTTGATCTGTTCTTATTCTCTTCCTCTGTTTCCTGACAATATCCCTATGCTTAGGACTATAAAAGATATCTAGAGGAGGAATTTCTTCTACTTTCAACACAATTTCTTCTATAGGATGCTCAAGAATAATCTCCATATCTTGATCTTTCAGAATGTCAAATTGAGGATTATTTTGTGACCCTATTTGCTGAGAAAATTGTTCATATTTACTTAGCAAATGGGGAGTAATAATATCATCAGCAGAATTCACCACTTTCTCTGTGGTCTTTTCTCTTTCAATTTGATTATCTGGCTTATTACGAATATCTTCTTTTCCAGTCTGTACATTAGCTTTGATGCCTGTACTTTCTTTCTCAGTCTGTATATTGGTTTTGCTGCCTGTACTTTATTTTTCTGTCTGAACATCAATTTTTCTAGCTGTATTTCCTTTCTCAGTATTTACATCAGTTTTGTTGCCAGTGTTCTTCTTTTGTACATCAGGCTTGGTTCCTGTGCTTTCCTTCTCAATCTGTACATTGACTCTACTGGTAGACACTTCTTTTCCTGCTTTGTTAGCTACATCTTCCTTTTTCTTCTACTCTGTTTCTATATTTTCAGACTCTTGCAAAGGAATTCTTAACTGGTCAAGAGGAGCTTTCAGCAAACTCTGACTTCTAAACTCCATGAATTTATTCATATCCTCTTTTTGAAACTTGGATTTAGCCATGTCATAAAATTGGGAAAGTATATCAATAGAAACAAATGAATCATCAAATTCATCGGGCTCATGCTCAAACCTAGCGATTTGAACCAAAGTTGTGAAATCAAATGCTACTTTTCTTGGGTCATACTTCCTGCCTAGGACTGTTGCAAATTTAAGATCTCTTATTTTACTGACTTCTTTTTCAGCATGTTTGAAATCATTAAGAGTATAATTTCCACAATGAAAGGGAAAATTAGGCCACATCAATTTCTTGCTATTCTTTAGACATCTTGACATCCCTCCTTCTGTTAACTGGTAAGAAATTTCTTGGGCTAAAATTTTGTCGGGAACATATAGAGGTAAGATATGTGGTTCCACAATGCTTCCAAAAACTCTGATATAAGTAAATTTCTCTTCTCCAAACTAGTCTCCAATTAGCGATATATCATTCTTTTCTTTTTCAGAAATTCGGGGAGGAAATTGGTCAAAAATGGTCTAATAGACTGGAATCATAAAGCCGTGACAAATTCTATAGACATGATTTTTAAAATGAACCTTCCACAAGTAGTTATGGTAGATAGGTATAGGGACATGGTTTTGAGGGGCCCATTTCCAACCTAAAATGGGAAATACTGAATTGAAACACAGGGCATCTAAGATGTAGGCACAGAAATGAAACGGGGTCATATTTCCGGTATCTTTGTCCTTTCTATATTCTAGGATTCTATTAGCTATTTTGTCTGAAAGGATAATTGACCACTCCATGATCTCAGAATTCATAGTAGAATGAATCAAGGGTACCATTTGTATTGAAAATCTTGCAAAATTATCATTTCCTAAAAGCCTACACATCATTGCGGCAGCATAACAATATTGGGGTGCAAGAGACTCCATGGTGTTGGAAATGTTGTCATTGATGTCAAAGGAGATGACAAAGGAGGAGCACCTGAAACATCATTCAAGGAGTAGAAGAAGCAAAAAGAGAGGTAGCAGAGGCAGCAAAAAGAGAAGTAAGGAGCAGCATCAGCCAAGGAGCAGAGGATAGCAAAGAAGCAGAGCCATTGGATTCTTGGATTTTGAAAAGGTTAGAAATGTGACTCTACATATGGTTGGATAAATTAGTATGGAGCATGGTGTGTGAGGTTATATATATACTGAGGAAATTACAATCACAATACAGTTGAAGTTGATGGGCAGTACTGGTCGAACAGTAAGTTCGAATCAGTACCAAAATGGAGGCATTTAGGGTTTAATGATCCTCTGTATGTGTTAATACAGAGAATTATTCTGAATTCATGCTTTACTACTGAACTATATGGTTATTTTGAGCCTCCGTGTGTTGTGTGTGAAAATGACTCTGTATGGGAATCAAGAGAGGCGGAAGAGTTTTATTCTGCTAATTAAAAACATAGTCTCTGTTGTTTAAAACATTTTTGAAGATCCATAAAGGTCGAACTCTATTCCATTGTGGGAATCAAGAGAGCTGCATAGAATTGCATAGAGCTGTAGGGCTGAAAGAGTAGATTTCCGAAGACCATTGATTGAAGATCTGGCCAGAATTTTTAAGTTATTTCACTATGTAAATGAAGATTTGTTTCAGTATTTATGTGCAATTGTTGGTTGATTTCTGTGTGAAGAAGGATTGAACCTTCGTAAGCTGAGTAGGAGTAATCTCTGTAATATAACCCTGTAAGTTGGGGGATAATCGTACCCTATGTACCTTGGAGTAATCGACATTCGTGATAATGTCATGATCTGGAATTAACTGTGTTTGGTCTCATAAAATGGAAGTCTGGGGATTTTGGCAGTGAAAGATTGAATTAAGAGGCCGTACTTTCTGTTGAATAAGACTTAAGCCTTATTGCCTATCTGTGTGTTTTCAGTGATTAATTTGAATGTGTCAATTTGATATAGAAATCATGTCAGACGTCGAGAGTGAGTCCGTTGGTTGAGTGAATTATAGTGGTTCCCAGCCCAAACGAGGGTGTTAAGCCTTTGTATAAGGCATTGAATTCCGTGTGTTCAAAAAAACTTCATAAGAGTGAACCATGTAAGGCTCTGATTGCCCAGAGAGCTTTGAACCCTGTCAAAGGCGGCAAACCCTGCCAATGACGAAACTTGTGTGTTTTATTGTGAGTCGAGTGATATTGTGGAGGTTAGGCCCAGAGTTAACGAGATGGACTCCATACAAAGAATTGTGTTAACTAGAGTAAAGGCCCGGTCAGGCACTATTCAAAACTCAGGAGTGGTTTTGGAAAACCATAACAGCCTATTTCGCACCGCCTTTGGGCCGGAACAAAACCGCTTAAAAAAAATGTGATCCAGTAATAATCGGACACGTAGACAGGGCAATACCGCCCTCATCGCATGAATTTTATGTGCTAACTCTCGACGAGAAAATTAATGCAATAATGTTGTGGATCGTCTGATCCGGAGGCTAACTGATCCAAGGGCAGTTGCGTCACAAGTTGCATGGGAGATAAGTCAGGTATGAAACGGTTTTGTGTTGATTTAACACTATTGAGTAGTGATGTGTGGGGCCCGAAATGTAATGTAAACAGTCATGTTAAAGCTTGTGCATTTGGTTAAAAGGTCTGAGTTATTAAATAATATCACAATGTTAAGTCGGGAGACTGCGCATTATATTATCCTAAGTAAGGTTTGATATTTGGTTGAAAAGGTGTGAAGCGTCATTGTGTATACTACATAATATACAAAGGAGGGTGACATTGGGTGCTTTGTCATAAAGACCAGGGGTTCTATTAAATGGCCGCAGACTTTAATATTTGGATAAGCATATGAATGGAGGCCGAAGCGTATATTAATGAAATATTAAGTGATAGGACCGAGGACATTATATAAGATTTCACTGGGAATTTGAATACGAAACCAAAGGGTTCATTATAATGTTGATGCGTCGGGGTTTAAGCCAAATTCAAGGATACTATGCAGCATTTCGAAACATTGGGTAGAAAAACGTATAATATATTGGTATAATACGTTTATAGAAATGTCGTGAGCCAATATTACATTTGTTCTAAACCAAGCATATAAGTGCAAAGGTCGAGGGTTGGATATTCATGTGAAATGGGTAATAACACATATGATAACCATAAGGATTTCTAATGGACATTTGGTTTATAACCTCTTAAAAGGAAGCTTGCGCATTATTGAATGAAATATTAAGGAGGGAGGCCTATAATATGGTTACAGTTTCATAAATCGAAGACCGAAGGCTAGGTGGGCCTTAATTTCAAGGTGAAATTTGATTTAATTTGTATATGCAGATCTGTTCCATAACCATGGAATAATGAAGATTCCGCACTAAATTAAATTTCCAGATCGAGATTATTTGGAGCACATTATTTTCAGATGCATAGAAATAAAAGTTGTGAGTTGCCCAGATTGAAATAAATTGGGCATAAATTAGGAAATGCATTTTATATGCATAGAGAAAGTTTAATGTGAATTGAATTATGCGCGAAACACCTGAATAAAGACCATGCATAAGGTGAGTACCATACCGGAGTTATATTATATATATATCATAGGGATTGCATAGTTTTAACCATTGATTCCAAAGGCAGCTTCCGCATTTATTGAATTAAATTTCCAGCTCAGAAAATGGAGTATTGAAATTACCCAGATCGACAATTGTATTGAATACAAATTAGTTGTATGTGTTTTATATGCATAGAGAAAGAGAAAAAGTGGGCCTGACAAAGGTAAACAGAGATTGCAGGTTTGACAGGTGTACATGCACAGGTGCACACAATTACAGTGAACAGAGTATGCAGAGCAGTTACCTGACTACAGTAGAAAAGACAAAACCAGCAAGCCAAGTGCTGGAAAGAGGACTAAGTGAAATTTATATATGTAACTGAAAATGGCAATGTAAATGTTGTAATTGACTCTATATTGTTTGTGATGCATTGGAAAGTCTCCAGAGGAAAACAAAAATCCCACTGTAATATTGAAATTAATGCATATTGTTATATTTTTCTGAATGAGCGGGTGAAATAAATGAGAAGGCAGAAGGCAAAGAGGCACGGTTGTCCATTTCAAATTCCCTGAGGAATTCTAACAGTCATAAGGAAATTTCTATAAATAATATCACATTGATATGCAAAAGAAGATTAGAGAGTGAGGTAAGAGAATGCAGAAATGAAGCAGTAAGGCAGAGGAGAAGGAGGAGTTGATAGAGAATTTGAGAAGATGCTAAGATGATGAAGGGCAGATATGAGGACTAATGGACAGCAGAAGAGAAGGTACAGAACAGAGCTGATATCCAAGGTAAATCAGCAAGTGTTTTTCTTTTGAAAGAGTAAGGAAGTTGGAGCTTCCCTATAAAGTTGTAGCTTGATAGATGTCAGTTGTAGCTAACTGAGGTAGGAGCCTCTTGTAGGTTGGTGCCTACAGAAAATTGATGGGATTTGGAGCTTCCTTGCAAGTTGTAGCTTGCAGAATTGAGGTAGGAGCCTCATGTGGGTTGGAGCCTACAGAAAATCAGTGGTGAGAGGGATTTGGAGCTTGCCTTTGCATCACAACAATAATAAGATGTGGTTTTCTCCCTTTATGGGTTTCCACTTATATATGGTGTCTATGTGCATGATGTCTATGTGTTGATATGGTATATATTTTCTGCTAATACTTGTTGCTCACACATTAAGACTGCTAGTACATTATCTAATCTGCTTATTAATTGTTGCTCACAAATAAATATTGCTCACACATTATGTTGATCATGAAATGAAGGTGTTAATAAAGTTTAATAAAAAGTTTTAAAAGTCCATGAATGTGTTAAATTGATTCACCCCCCCCCCCCTCTCAGTTTAACTAAGGGTTCAACAATTGGTATCAGAGCAGGTTCCTTTGGTGTAAGCTTAATAGCTTGAAGGAGATCTGGTTGAGTCATGGACTATCAAAATGCACCTGTGTTAAATACAACAAACTTTCCTGAATGGAGAGATAAGGTTAAAACAGGATTATTGGCTTATGGACTTGAGGTATGGAAGCTTGTATGTGATGGTTACTGCATAGACTCTCCCACGGTGAAAGAACAACATAGGAATGCCAAGGAAAAATGTGTGATATTCAACAATCTTCATAACAAGGATCTTGAGTTAATAATGGATTTAACTTCTGCAAAATAAATCTGGGACAGATTTCATTTCATGCATGGAATAAACACTGAGGATTGCATTGTCAAGAAGGAGAAGAGAATTAAGAAGAAGAAAAAATCATGTCAACGGGAAAATGTTCAATCAAATGAGATACCTGCTAGTGTAAATGGAAGTAAGAACCATGAATAAATTGCAGTTGAAGAAAAAGCCAAACTTGACACAGCCTTGACTGAAATAGAAATATTGAAGAATGAAAACAAAGACCTGAAGACATTGGTGCAAATATGTGATGAGAAATAATATGAAGATAAGAAAGAAATTATTGGCCTGAAGACACAGCTAGAAATAGTAAATAAAGTAGAAGACGCTATGTTGCAACAAATGAGGGAGAAAAGTTTGGAATGTGAAAAATTGGAAGAAGAAGTAGTGAGCCTGAGAAAGAAATTATAAAAGGCCCAAATAGATTTATTAATGAATACTCCTCAAATGAAAAGCTCTAGACAGTTGGACCAGATTCTAAAGGCTCAAAGGTCACCTCTCATAAAGGCTGGGATAGGATATGAAGGAGAAACCAGCAAGTCCAAGGTTGAAGATAACAAGAGTGTCATTTTCGTAAAAGCTGTAAAGGACAGTGAAGCAGCTCAGCAGATTCCTACAAAAATAGAAGCCAACAGGAACAGGATTTGTGAAGAAACAAATAGAATCAAGCAACAAAATGGTAGGACAGAGAATGAAAGGATGAAACAGTCAGCTGGAAAGGGCTCTTACACTCCTGAATATGAATTGAATAAATTTGGAAGATGTCAAAGGAGGTTCTTTCCTCCTATGAAAAATATCACATGTTTTTCTTGTCACAAGCCTGGACATAGTGCAGCATATTATAAGACAAAGAAAATCCAGTCCAACCAGCAAAGGATGCAGAAAATGAGAAGAACCCCTCAAGCAAGCAAATGGAAAGAACAATCTTTCACCAGGTACATAAATCATTTCCATGGCTACTGTTATGCATGCAATAATTTTGGACATAAATATGTTGATTGTAAATTGTGTTCAAAAATGGGAATGAAATATTATACATCAGCTCAAACAAACCTTGGCAAAGTAATATGTTATGTATGCATCAAACTTGGTCACAAAGAAAAGGACTGTAAACTGCTATATACTTTAAAGAACTCCAGACAGATGATGGAATCAAAACAAATCTATGAATCTAAAAGAAGTGCAGACATTATGAAGAACCCCAATAAAGTATGGAAGGAAAAGAGAAAGGGGGAGCCTATTATCTCAATAACATGATGAATCCAGCATAGTCTCAAGGGGAGATGTTCTAGAGAACAAAGCAAATATCCAAACAGTGATAAATATAAAGCAACATTCCAAGGGGAGAGCAGTTCATAAATAGTCCCCACAAAAGTAGGCTAAGAAGAGCTCCATGAAATCAGAACAGTCATGAGATCAGGAAGAAAAAGGAAAATCCCTCTAACAGAGAACTATTGAGGAAGAAGATGATCTAGAGTATTAAAATAGCTGACAGATTGATGGAAAAAGAAAAGACAGCAAGCAGCCATGATGGTAGAGAAAACATCAGTCATGAACATGTAAGTCAAGAAAACACCAGCACATTAAGTGATGATCACATTGTGCATCATTCTGCTAGAATGAACAGTGAATCACATTAAGAAGGATTAGCAAGAGAAGTGCCTATCATCATTTCATTACATATTTTATCTATGAAAAGTCCCCTTGGAGGCCGAATGCAGTTAAGTGAGTAATAAATCTTTGAGTAATCAACCCATGAAGACTCATAGAAAAGAAATTAAGGATGCCTTCCATAAGATCTTTGTATTAGAATTGTTGAATTGATTTTTAAAGTAGCAATGATTCTGGAGCAGTCTTAGAAAGAAAAATGCAGTGACATTTCTGTGAACAGAATGACAGAATAAGCAAATGGTGAATGATGCCAAGATCAAATTCAGGATATTGATGACTGTTGATGTGAAAAATGGAAAGCTCAATAGTATGAAATTATGAAGGTGATCTTAACTATGGGTTTATGTGCAAACTGAAGTGAAATCTATGCATGGTTTATCAAAGAAGTATAAATTGGTATTTGATACAAGTAGAATGCTTATCAACAGTATACCAAATGGAGCAGTGGAGTGGTACAGGTCCTCGGGATCATAGGATTAAGGCAAAAGAACATCAAGATAGTATACCCAGCGTTTTCTGCACTATTCAAGCATGAAAATATCAACAGCAGAGCTAAAGGATCAGTATTTTGTTTACAATTGAAGCAATTATTTTGAGCATTGAAGCAGTATCTCTTTCTATAGATTTGCATGCCTTTCTGAAGTCAGTACATATATATATCAGGCCTTTCTCTTGAAATCGTTCATAACACCGTGTGAAGTCTGTTTGCTGAGAGTTCAATCAAACATCTTGAATATGTTTTTGTTGTAAATCATCATGACAGAATAGTTGTGTTAATCTAACAGTTGAAGCTCAAAAGTCTATTATTGATTCATCTCAAGCATACTTCAGTAGAAAATATTAGCTGATACTTCACCATTAAAGAGAGATTTATCATTGACATACATAATCCCTTATGACATAAAGGAAATTGCATGATTGATAAGTGAGACTGACTAATACACTGAATGTATCTAGCCTCAAGGGTTTGTTTTGAAAATACATTGTACAAGCAGGAAATTCATTTGGTCTCTAATATTGAAAGATATTGCCTATTCTCACAATAAGTTGTAAGCTCTAGTGTGATTCATTTGTTCACAACAGCAACAAGGACCTTTCAGTCTTTAAGATTAATTTCCCTGTCAGCAGTCTAGCACATATCACCAATAACAGGCAGGAAAGGTGTACCACAGCAATAAAATATATATTGGCTTCATCACAATTGAACAGATGTGTACTGTAGATGTGCTTTGCATAAAAATACTTACTCCATCTTTAACCTTCCTCAATAGATATGCATCATAGATGAAGAATATAATATAGACAAAAGTATAGCTGAAGCAAGCTTGATATGTCACATGGAACATTCAAGATCTTTAAGCATTGATCCAGCTATGCATCTCTGATTATACAAGTCTGATTATATATGGATGTCATCACATACACTACATACAAGTGCAAGGAGTCTATGCTTTGGGATTGTATCAACTTATTGTGTATATTCAAGTTCTAATAATTCTCAAAAGTGTTCTCTCAACAACTATTGTACACTATTTTAGAGCAGCATGGTACAAAGTCAGAAGAAGAAGGCCTAAAAATAACTCAGAGAGAGTAAATGAAGAGATAGAATGAACACTAGGAAATGAGCAACCCTTTTCCATTGATGTCAAAGGGGGAGGAAAAGCAAAAAGGGGCTTCTAAAAGGCAAGCAGAGGAAGTGTATTGCCATCAATGCCAAAGGGGGAGACTGTTGGAAATGTTGTCATTGGTGGCAAAGGAGATGACAAAGGAGGAGCACCTGAAACATCAGTCAAGGAGAAGAAGAAGCAAAAAGAGAGGTAGTAGAGGCAGCAAAAAGAGAAGTAAGGAGCAGCATCAGTCAAGGAGCAGAGGATAGAAAAGAAGCAGATAGCTATTCAGTCAAGGAGCAGAGGATAGAAAAGAAGCAGAGCCATTGGATTCTTGGATTTTGAAAAGGTTAGAAATGTGACTCTACATATGGTTGGATAAATTAGTGTGGAGCATGGTGTGTGAGGTTATATATATACTGAGGAAATTACAGTCACAATACAGTTGAATTTGATGGGCAGTACTGGTCGAACAGTGAGTTCGATCAGTACCAAAATGGAGGCATTTAGGGTTTAATGATCCTATGTATGTGTTAATACAGATAATTATTCTGAATTCATGCTTTACTACTGAACTATATGGTTATTTTGAGCCTCCGTGTGTTGTGTGTGAAAAGGACTCTGTATGGGAATCAAGAGAGGTGGAAGAATTTTATTCTGCTAATTAAAAACATAGTCTCTGTTGTTTAAAACATTTATGAATATCCATAAATTTCGAACTCTGTTCCATTGTGGGAATCGAGAGAGCTGCATATAATTGCATAGAGTTGTAGGGTTGGCAGAGTAGATTTTCGAAGACCATTGATTGAAGATCTGGCCAGAAGTTGTAAGTTATTTCACTATGTAAATGAAGATTTGTTTCAGTATTTATGTGCAATTGCTAGTTGATTTTTGTGTGAAGAAGGATTGAACCTTCGTAAGTTGAGTAGGAGTAATCTCTATAATAGAACCCTGTAAGTTCGGGGATAATTGTACCCTTTGTACCTTGGAGTAATCGGGATTCGTGATAATTTCATGATCTGGAATTAACTGTGTTTGGTCTCATAAAATGGAAGTCTGGGGATTTTGGCAGCGAAATATTGAACTAAGAGGTCGTACTTTCTGTTGAATAAGACTTAAGCCTTATTGCCTATCTATGTGTTTTCAGTGATTAATCTGAATGTGTCAATTTGATATAGAAATCCTGCAAGAGGCCGAGAGTGAGTCCGCTGGTTAAGTGAATTATAGTGATTCCTAGCCCGAACGAGGGTGTTAAGCCTTTGTATAAGGCATTGAATTCCATGTGTTCAAACAAACTTCATAAGATTGAACCATGTAAGGCTCTGATTGCCCAGAGAGCTTTGAACCCTGTCGAAGGTAGCAAACCCTGCCATTGACGAAACTTGTGTGTTTTATTGTGATTCGAGTGATATTGTGGAGGTTAGGCCCAGATTTAACGAGAAAGAGGCCATACAAAGAATTGCATTAACCAGAGTAAAGGCTCGGTCAGGCACTATTCAAAACCCGGGAGTGGTTTTGGAAAACCATAACAGCCTATTTCGCACCACCTTTGGGCTGGAAAGAAACCACTTTAAAAAAATGAGATCCGGTAATAATCGGACACATCGACAGGGCAATACCGCCCTCATCGCTTGAATTTTATGTGCTAACTCTCGACGGGAAAATTAACGCGATAATGTTGTGGATCATCCAATCCGGAGGCTGATTGATCCAAGGGCAGTCGCGTCACAAGTTGCATGGGAGATAAGTCAAATACGAATCGGTTTTGTGTTGATTTAACACTATTGAGTAGTGATGTGTGGGGCCCGAAATGTAATGTAAATAGTCGTGTTAACGCTTGTGCGTTTGGTTAAAAGGTCCGATTTATTAAATAATATCACAATGTTAAGTCGGGAGACTATGCATTATATTATCCTAAGTAAGGTTTGATATTTGGTTGAAAAGGTGTGAAGCGTCGACTATTAACCTTTTCACATAATATACAAAGGAGGGTGAAATTGGGTGCTTTGTCATAAAGACCAGGGGTTCTATTAAAAGGCCGCAGACTTTAATATTTGGATAAGCATATGAATGGAGGTCGAAGCGTATATTAATGAAATATTAAGTGATAGGACCGAGGACATTATATAAGCGTTCACTGGGGATTTAAATACGAAACCAAAGGGTTCATTATAATGTTGATGTGTCGGGGTTTAAGCCAAAGTTGAGGATACTATACAGCATTTCGAAACATTGGGTAGAAAAATGTATAATATATTGGTATATTACGTTTATGGAAATTTCGTGAGCCAATATTACATTTGTTCTAAACCAAGCATATAAGTGCAAAGGTCGAGGGTTGGATATTCATGTGAAATGGGTAATAACACATATGATAACCATAAGGAGTTCTAATGGACATTTGGTTTATAACCTCTTAAATGGAAGCTTGCGCATTATTGAATGAAATATTAAGGAGGGAGGTTTATAATATGGTTGTAGTTTCATAAATCGAAAACCGAAGGCTAGGTGGGCCTTAATTACAAGGTGAAATTTGATTTAATTTGTATATGCAGATCTATTCCATAGCCATGGAATAATGAAGATTCCGCACTAAATTAAATTGCCAGATCGAGATTATTTGGAGCGCATTATTTTCATATGCATAGAAATAAAAGTTGTGAGTTGCCCAGATTGAAATAAATTGGGCATAAATTAGGAAATGCATTTTATATACATAGAGAAAGTTTAATGTGAATTGAATTATGCGTGAAACACCTGAATAAAGACCACGCATATGGTGAGTACCATACCGGAGTTATATTATATATATATCATAGGGATTGCATAGTTTTAACCATTGATTCCAAAGGCAGCTTCCGCATTTATTGAATTAAATTGCCAGCTCATAAAATGGAGTATTGAAATTTCCCAGATCGATAGTTGTATTGAATACAAATAAGTTGTATGTGTTTTATATGCATAGAGAAAGAGAAAAAGTGGGCCTGATAGAGGTAAATAGAGATTGCAGGTTTGACAGGTGTACATGCGCAGGCGCACACAATTACAGTGAACAGAGTATGCAGAGCAGTTACCTGACAGCAGCAGAAAAGACAAAACCAGCAAGCCAAGTGCTGGAAAGAGGACTGAGTGAAATTTATATATGTAACTGAAAATGGGAATGTAAATGTTGTAATTGACTCTATATTGTTTGTGATGCATTGGCAAGTCTCCGGAGGAAAACAAAAATCCCACTGTAATATTGAAATTAATGCATATTGTTATATTTTTCTGAATGAGTGGGTAAAAGAAATGAGAAGGCAGAAGGCAAAGAGGCATGGCTGTCCATTTCAAATTCCTTGAGGAATGATAACATTCATAAGGAAATTTCTATAAATAATATCACATTGATATGCATAAGAAGGTTAGAGAGTGTGGTAAGAGAATGCAGAAATGAAGCAGTAAGGCAGAGAAGAAGGAGGAGTTGATAGAGAATCCGAGAAGATGTTGAGATGATGCAGGGTGGATATGAGGACTGATGGACAGCAGAAGAGAAGGTATAGAATAAAGTTGATATCCAAGGTAAATCAGCAAGTGTTTTTCTTTTGAAAGAGTAAGGAAGTTGGAGCTTCCCTATCAAGTTGTAGCTTGATAGATGTCAGTTGTAGCTAACTGAGGTAGGAGCCTCCTGTAGGTTGTTTCCTACAGAAAATTGATGGGAGTTGGAGTTTCCTTGCAAGTTGTAGCTTGCAGAATTGAGGTAGGAGCCTCCTGTGGGTTGGAGCCTACAGAAAATCAGTGGTGAGAGGGAGTTGGAGCTTGCCTTTGCATCACAACAATAATAAGATGTGGTTTTCTCCCTTTATGGGTTTCCATTTATATCTAGTGTCTATGTGCATGATGTCTATGTGTTGATATGGTATATCTTTTCTGCTAATACTTGCTGCTCACACATTAAGACTAATGGTACATTATCTAATATGCTTATTAATTGCTACTCACAAATAAATATTTCTCACACATTATGTTGATCATGAAATGAAGGTGTTAATAAAGTTTAATGAAAAGTTTTAAAAGTCCATGAATGTGTTAAACTGATTCACCCCCCCCTCTCAGTTTAACTAAAGGTTCAACACACGGAGTACATACCTGATGCTTCATTTTTATGTTTCTCTGGAGCTCTTCTCCATTCCCTAATCGGTACTGACTGAGTCTCATTGCTTGCAGCGAAATCCTTACTGAAGGCCCTGTTATAAATTTTCTGAGGGTCTAGAAGATGGTACATTGCTTTTATATCCTTTGCTCTAAAAGACCCAAATGTTGTTCCTGAAGCTGAAACAAATGTCCTATTTGTGATGGTGATATTGTCTATCACCCACCATATTACATCATAATAGGGAAAAATATTTGCCCGTGTTGCGATTTTGTGAAGGAATGAATTTGCAAGCTCTTTGAGAGGAGTCTCAAAATCAAAATCTGAGTCTTCTTCATTTGGTACTGTCTCCTTCACCTCAGTGACTTTATGGTTTTCTCTTTCAATCAAGTTATATACATCTTCCCAAGAAATTTTTCCAAGACCCTGGCATGATGTATCTGTAACCAGCTTAATTTTGACTAGTTTTTCTTTTGGTACTATGGTAATAGCAGTGGCCTTTGCTTTCTTAGATCTCTTAGACATTTTCTCGTCTGGTATCGTTTCACTTGCTCGGTGAATGAGAGGATTGGGTATTCTATGGTTCTGCAAATGAGAAAAACTTTCAGACGCGGTAAAATGAAATAAGGAAAACAGCTATATGAAAATATTTATTCAATGATTTCAATTTATTAACTCCATGTTTAAACTTAAATTCTCTCTATGAGAGTCACACTCATGCATTCAAATTAGAATCAATCACCATAATTCATTTTATTTTCTAATTAATAATGAACGTACAATCAGAGATCGGCAATTTTGAAATGTGAATATAAAATTTTCCTTTTGAATTTTCCGATTGCGATGAATAAATAATATATGCGCAGTGTAAAATAGCGATAAAATAAAGACTAAGTATCCATCGCATCGGGGGTTTTCAAAAGGGACAAAAAATAACATCTCATGATCTCCACCGATTTGCAATTACGATGATGGTGTATCGCATCGGCTCTTTCCAAAGGAAATAAGTTGTAAATGATATTGGCCGATTTGCGATTGCGATGATGGTGGGGTCCATTGCATCGGGATTTTATAGAATGAATGAACATGATGTTGTTCCTCTGAAATGCGATTGCGATAGATCGCATCGCATCAGAGTTTTGTAATTGAATGAATGAGGGGTTTTCTTTTTGTTTTGCGATTTGCGATTTGCGATGGGTTACATCGCATTAGAGTTTATAAAACAAGTACATGTAACATTGCTCCTCCGAAATGCGATTTGCGATAAATCACATCACATTGGAGTTTTGCTAAGCAAATGCGAAACTTTAAGATTCCTCCGATTTGCGATTAAGATTACTTTATCACATCAGAAATATGAATACTTTTATGCTCTATGTTGATGCGATAAAAGACTTTATATTTCATCGGATCAGAAAATTTCAATGTTGCATTTGTTTACATACACTTTTGATATGCGATATGTGATATATGATTTTCTAAACAATGAACCTTTTATTTTTTTATTCAAAATGATCGGATTTCCTCAAAGTTTTTTATTCCTATCTTAAAAAGAAAGGGGACCTATTTCTAAATTAAATTTCTTCTAAAATTTTGAAATGGGGAGGGTTGTTGTACCGTACAATAGGTTCATGCATGGGGGACTCAGTTAGAACTGAAGTGGAAAAGTTATGACAGAGTTGGAAGAGTAGTTCATGGAGTTGTTATTCAATTTAACTCAGTTAATGGAGTTAAACTCTGTTGAGCTAGTTGTATCTAGTCTAACTGAATGATACACTAGTGAGAGTGGAGTGAATTAATTAGTTAATTAATTCACAAATAATAACTCATTAATCAATTGAACAAAAACAATAGTTAACTACAATGCATGTCAGTTCCAGTGGAGACCCATTGGAGAGATAGGTGAAAGGGTGAGATGGACTATCTGTTGCGACTATAGCAATGCATTGATTGCATCACACACACATTGGAGTTTCCAATGAGGATTGTGTAGTCAAGGCAAAACCAATTTTAATTCATTCAGGGGTCTTCTTCAGTAGGGATTGTGCAGTGGAGGCAGGCTATCAGGTGGCAAGAAATTAGTGCATGGATTTGCATATTTCTTCATGTTAGTGTGTGAAGATTGATTGTATTGAGAGCTTGATGTACTAAGCTTTGTATGATATTGTTACATGATTGCCATGATACATAATATATGATATTTGGGGTTTTTAGCTTCAGGCTTTCCCGTTAAACAACTGTGTTATGTGCGATTTTTTTTATTGCTTCATGCGTTTGCAATTGAGTTTTTAAATTTCCGCAAAAGATTAACAGTGGAAGGATTATGTATTTAGAAAGAAGATAAATATTGTTAGATCAGGAGAATCTATATATATACATGCATATGTTATATAATTTCTACATGGTATCAAAGTAGTGTTAATTCTTGAATATTACAATTGTGAAGAATTGTTGAGTTTGTGCTAGTGAACAATTCGAATTTGTTGCAGAAATTTCTTAGTGCGACAGTCGAGTATATATTGAAATGTCTTTCAATGGGTTGTGATTGGAGTATGCCTTTGAGGGTAGCTTGAATTAAATATCTTGGGAGGATAGGATGGAGATGGTGCTGGAAGATAATGGACTGAAGGAGTTCATTGATAGCGATGTTCCTAAGCCTGGTTCTAGCGATGCTGCATTACTTGACGCATGGCAAAAGAAGCTAGAAAAGACAAGAAGAATTTTGTTGGAAGGTGTGAAGGACCATATTGTGTCCAAAATTCACGGGAAATCCACTCCATTTTAAATGTGGAAGGCTTTGACAAATTTTTTCTAAAGCAGCAGCGACCAGAGGAAGTTGGCTTTAAAAGATAAGCTCAGAAAAATAAAAATGGAGAAGGGCGACAGTATTCCAAAATATCTCACGAAGTTTGTCCACTGTAGGGATGAACTGGGAAGTGTGGGGATTACTGTTGATGATGATGACTTGCTGAGCTTGGATCTCCTTGGGCTTCTGAAGAGTTGGCATAGCTACGAAGACTCTGTCAAGGGACGGGAGAAACTGTCGGGTTGGGAGCGACTTTGGTCGGATCTTGTGCAGGAGGAGATAAGGCGAAGTACTAGGGATGGCTCTTCATCGAATCATGATGATGAAGAGAATTGAGCTTTTGATGCCAAATAAATGAAGGGGAAGGGGAATAAATCCCATCCAAAATCTGAAGCTGAAGGCAAGAAGCAGGATTTGTTCAAGGTGAAGTGTTTTCACTATCACGACCATGGGCATTTCGCCACTAACTGCCCACAAAAGAAGAAGAACAAGAATGTTGTTGGAGCTGCAGTGGGTGAGGCCTTAGCCTCGCAATTTGAACTTGATTTCTCTTTGATCGCATGCTTGGTTCCAAGCTCAAATAGATTGGTGTGGTATCTTGATAGTGGTGCGTCTTTCCATATGACGGGAGACAAGGATTTGTTTAGTGACTTGGAGGAGAAGGATCTCCAAATGCATATAGAGATGGGCGACAATGGTCGATACAGTGCGACCGGCATTGGGACCATTACCTTTGAGAGGGAGTCAGGAAATCCATTTCTGTTGAAAGATGTTATGCATGTTCCAGGTCTGAAGAAGAACTTGGTCTCGGTCGCAATGTTGGAAGACATAGGTTATGACGTTGTTTTTAGTGATGGAAAATATTTCATGCGACATAAAACAACGGGTCAAACCAAGAGGATAGGGATTCAAGTTAATAATCTCTACAAGCTGGAGGTAGATGGCTGCATTGAAATGATGGGCAAAGCAGAAGAAGTGGTGAGCCGGGATGAGGGAGAATTATGGCACAGGAGATTGGGCCATCTTCACCATGGCGCTTTGAATATTTTGCAGCAGATTTCTACTGGACTTCCCAAGGGTACTCTTGCACAGTCAGATCAGTGCAAGGGATGTACTATGAGTAATTTTGTGAAGACCACCTTTCATGAGAAGGAGAAATATGCTTTGGTGATCCTGGAGAGAATTCACACAGACGTGTGTGGACCTTTCTCGGTTGCTTCAACTGAAAAACATAGTTATTATGTTATATTTGTTGATGACTATTCTCGTAGATGATAGATATTCTTCATGTAGAAGAAGAGCGAAACATTCTCAAAGTTCTGTGAGTTTAAAGCATTGGTGGAGAAGGAGTCGGGGAAGCAAGTGAAGGCTCTGTAGAGCGATAATGGTGGTGAATACATCTCGAGCGAATTCAAAGAATTTTGTAGCAAAGAAGGAATTCGAAGAGAACTCATAGAGCTTCATAACCCACAGCAGAATGGGGTCACGGAGAGGAAGAACAGAACGATCGTGGATGCTACACGAGCGATGCTGCATGACCAGGGCCTACCAATGCACTTGTGGTCAAAAGCATGCAACACTGCGGTTTATGTGCAAAACCGTTGTCCTCATAGAGTACTTGGCATGAGTACACTTGAAGAATATTTTACTGGTAAGAAGCCTGATATTTCTCATTTGAATATTTTTGGCTCATCTGTTTACATTCATGTGACAAAGGACGCCAGGAAGAAGCTGGAGCCGACTGCAGAAGTTGGGATATTTGTGGGGTACACAGAAACACCCCATAATTATCGTGTGTATTTTCCAAACAATTGAATGACTGCGGTGTGACGGGATATAAAATTCAATGAGGTAAAAGCCATGAAGTTGTCGCTTGAGAGGGAGCTACACTTGCATGTAGTGGAGGAACTGCATGTTTTGAAAGATGAACCTCCATATATGGATCAGCCATAGGAGGAAGTTCATGGAGTGGAGGAGTCCACTCATGCAGAGCCAAACATCAGAACTAGTAGAAAGCATACCATAAAATCTTAGAGACTGAAGCTTGATGTGGCACAAAATGTAGGAGTCCCTACATCACAACGCAGAAAAAGATAGTCACCTGACCATTTTACTGGATACATGGCTCTTATGAGAAAGTGTATCATGACAGAGCCATATTCTTTTGAAGAAACAGTTTAGGAGCCCACATTGGTAGATTCCATGGTGGAGGAGTATGACTCCATTGTCAGAAACAGTGCTTGGGAAATTGTTCGAAGGCCAGTGGGTAAATCAGTTGTAGGATCAAGATGGATCTACAAGGTAAAGCAAGTTGCTAATGGGAGCGTCGAAAGTATAAGGAAATATTTGTTGCCTGGGGCTTCTCACAGATCGAGGGGATTGATTATGAAGAAACCTTTGCACTTGTCGCACGGTATTCTTCCATAAGGACCATCCTTGCTCTCTCAGCGCAGATGGGTTGGAACATTCATCAGATGGATTTGAAGACTACGTTTCTTAGTGGGATCATTGAGGAAGAGGTGTACATTAAGCAGCCTGAAGGATTTAAGATCTTCAGCAGCGAGTCGCATGTGTGCAGGCTCAAAATAGCGTTGTATGGGATGAAACAAGAACCTCGTGCATGGTACACTCGGATCGACATCTATTTCACCGGACTTGGTTTCACCAAGAGTGAAGTGGATGCAAACCTATACCAAATTGTGGTGGAGGGTAAGATTTTAATCATTTTTCTTTATGTTGATGATTTAACACTGACGAGTGATGAGTAGTTGATACACTCATGTAAGGAAGATCTTGCAAAGTAGTTTGAGATGAAGGATTTTGGCCTCCTTCATTATTTCCTTGGATTGGAAATATAGCAGCGGGAAGGTGAACTATTTGTGTCTCAAGTAAAGTATGCCCAGGAGATACTGGAGAAGTTTCACATGCAAGGTTGCAAGCCTATCGACACTCCTCTTCCAGAAAAATTGGAGGAAAGAGGATGGTACATCGATAGAGGCAGGGGATGCCACTGTTTATCGATAGTTGGTGGGTTCGCTCATGTATTTAATTAATGCAATACCGGACATATGTTATGCGGTGAAGGAGATTTCACAAGCGATGGTTAAGCATACCAAGCTCTTTTTTAAGGAATAAAAGCATGTCCTGAGGTATCTTAGGGGCACATCTGAGTATGGATTATGGTATAGACAGACGGATGAGGTGAAGTTGCATGGCTTCACGGATGCAAATTGGGCAGGCATCCTAACAGATAGAAAGAGCACATCAGGAGGGGTTTTCAGTATCGGATCTACAATAGTTTCTTGGTACAGCAGGAAACAAATATCCATGGCACTTAGTTCAGCAGAAGCAGAATACATGGCAGCAAGTCAAGCTGCATGTGAATCTATCTAGATGAGGAAGATCCTGGTTGGTTTGTTCGGTTCACATTTAGATCCTACAGTGATACATTACGATAATCAGAGTTGCATTAAACTCTCGATTAATCCTGTGTTTCATGATATATCTAAACATATTGATATCCGGTATCATCATATCAGAGATTGTGTGCAACGGAAGATCATGTTGCTTCAGTACATTCCTATAGAAGATCAGGATGCAGACATTCGAACGAAGGCGCTCACCAGGAGAAAATTCGAATACCATAGAGGCAGGATCAGGGTGAAGGATAATCCCTATCTTGTTGAGAGGGAGTGTTGAGATTCAACAAGATGATGAAGCTTATTGAAAATCAGTCACCTTCCCTAAGTGGACCCGCAGGCTATTTTTAGGTGTAAGTCTATTTTTAGACTATGTTTATTTTTAGACATGGTGATCATATTTCAGAAGTTGCAGGATTTTGTTTGTGGATGGTTGGTCAAGTTGGAAAAATAGATGAAATTCTATTTTTATAATATTGGGCGAATTCTATTTATAGATCATCGATCTAAAAATAGATGTGTCGATTATTATTAGCCCTTAATAATAATTAGACTCTAAATATCAACTTATTCTCTTGGAGCACTTTATTTCAGTGTACAAATTTGGAAAATCAGTGGGCTAAAGTAATTACACAATTCCTAGGGTTTAATGGTGGTTCATGCATGGAGGACTCAGTTAGAACTGAAGTGGAAAAGTTATGACAAATTTGGAAGAGTAGTTCATGGAGTTGTTATTCAATTTAACTCAGTTAATGGAGTTAAACTCAGTTGAGCTAGTTGTATCTAGTATAACTGAATGATACACTAGTGAAAGTGGAGTGAATTAATTAGTTAATTAATTCACAAATAATAACTCATTAATCAACTGAACAAAAACAACAGTTAACTACAATGCATGTCAGTTCCAGTGGAGACCCAGTGGAGCAATAGGTGAAAGGGTGAGATGGACTATCTGTTGGGACTATAGTGATGCATTGTTTGCATCACACACACATTAGAGTTGCCAATGAGTATTTCACAGTCAAGGCAAGGCCAATTTTAATTCATTCAGGGGTCTTATTCAGCAGGGATTGTGCAGTGGAGGCAGCCTATCAGGTGGCAAGAAATCAGTGCATGTATTTGCATATTTCTTCATGTTAGTGTGTGGAAATTAATTGTACTGAGAGCTCGATGTACTAAGCTTTGTATGAGATTGTTACATGATCTCCATGATACATAATATATGATATTTGGGGTTTTTATATTTAGGCTTTCCTGTTAAACAATTGTGTTATGTGCGATTGTTTTTATTGCTTCATGTGTTTGCAATTGAGTTTTTAAATTTCCGCAAAAGATTAACAATGGAAGGATTATGTATTTAGAAATAAGATAAATATTATCAGATCAGGAGAATCTGGATATATACATGCATATGTTATATAATTTCTACAGAAATTTCTCTTTACCTACATCTTGTTGACATTCTTTGCAACTCTATACGAATTTACATGAATTTGAAAACATTGTTGGCCAATAATAGTAATATCTCAAAATTTTATGTGTTGTGGATTTGGCTCCAAAGTAACCACCTATTTGCATTACTCCATAGGTGGAACCATGATATAGTATGTTAAGTCCCTATATTAATAGTGTAGCCCCTTATTATGTTAGTGTAGCCCCCCTTATTGTTATTATTGTACCCCTGTAACCCCCATATTGTTATTATTGTGCCCTTACATTATTATTGTTAGGTCGGCTAGGATTACATTGTGGCCCCACTAGGATTATATTATGGCCCCATGGACTCCTACATATAGAAGGAGGTTTTGTTCATTTGTATCATCCAAGAATTGTTCATTCATGTAATGTATTGGAGGTTGCCCCCTCGAAGTGGCTCATTTCTAAGGCGTGAATATCTCTTTTCTTCTCTCTTTGGAGCTGGTTACACAACATTTGGTATCGGAGCTTTGGGATTCTAGGGTTTCGCTGCTCCAAACAGGTCATCGTGGAATTTTCGCTATAACTTTTTTTCTACGAAGCTTCAGAAGCTGAAATTTCTAGGGTGCGAAGCTGAAATTTTGAGGAAGGTTGTCTAAAAATTTCAGATCTTGGTTCGCAATATTTGAGGAGATATCATCTGTGGAAGTTAAGTATTTTTTCAGGCTCATAAACAGGTCATCGTGGCAATTGCGCTATAAAGTTTTTTGTACGAAGTTTCAGAGTCTGAAATTCATATGGTGCGAAGCTGAAATCCTGAGGAAATTCGTCAAAAAATTTCAGAGCTTGGTTCGCAATATTTTGGGAGATATGATCTGTGGAAGGTAGTGCTTTTTCAGGCTCCTGAATTTCATCTCAAAGAGGTGATCGTGGGAAAACTTCAATAACTCTCTCTCTGGGCATTGGATTGAAGTGCCGTAAAAAGTGGTCGCAAGTACACAGACTGAAGTTTCTTCGCTATCAATTTCAGAGACAAAGGACAAAACAGTGACACATGGAAATTCGTACAAGTTCGCTCTACTGAACCAGTCCAGAATTAGGTCATTGTGGGAGATTGGACACAAATTTGTCTTGGAGAATCCAAATCAGGTCAGACCTGTGGCATTTGAAAGAAGCTTCAGAGATCTACTACAGAGCTGAATTTCAGATATCGAAGATTTTAAAATACAGAGATAATTCAATTTCAATATCGAGCTCCTAAAAGCTAGTAAAAGGTGTGTATTTTTTTTTTCCAAATTGCATAAGTCTTGTTTGAAGAATCAAGTTGAATTGATTCCAAGGGAATATTGTAGAATAGATATCAATATTGAATTCTAAAATGGCCCCTAAAAAGAATTCAACACCCATCAAGCCTTCAGAAGGCTCTACCATGACTCATGAAGATGAAGAATTGCAACATGATCTATCAAAATTACAAAAACAAGTGCAACAAATTTCACTCTCGCAAAGAGCAGCAAAAAATGAAATGGAAGTTTTGAAGAAAGGTGTGGAAGTGAAGATGGATGGTTTGAAGAAAGGCATGGAAGCTAAGATGGATGGTGTGCAAGCTAAGATGGAAGCTAAGATGGATGGTGTGCAAGCTAAGATGGAAGCTAAGATGGATGGCATGGAAGTGGGCATGGAAGCTAAGATGGATGACATGAAAGACAACATGGAAAACATGAAGAATGATCTAAAAGCATACATGGAAGGCTTGATGACAAGCTTAAAACCAGAGATGATTCCTAATGGCGGAAATATAGGAGAAGAACCTCCTGATGAGAACAAAATAAATGTTAATCATGATTCCATAAACTCGAATGTTGGCGGGAAGAACAACCATATTCCAAAAATGGATATGAGGAAGTTTGATGGAAAGGATCCTGTAACATGGATACTACAGATGGAGCAATATTTTGATCTCCATAACGTGCAAAACACACAAAGGTACGCATTGCAACTTTACATTTAGAACAAAATACATTTGTATGGTATCGATGGCTTTGCTCCCGTAAAAAAATTGTCACTTGGTCAATTTTACGGAGGAAATGATAGCACATTATGAGGATACAAAGAGCAACACCTTCTTTAGCCAATTGATAAATCTCAAACAAAAGGGTTTAGTGGGGCGGCACATTGAGGACTTCCAAAAATTGAGTATAAGGGTAACTGATATTTCAGAGGACCACAGGATTGATCTCTTCTTAGGCAGTTTAAAGGATAACATTCAACATGAAGTTCGTGTTCTGGAACCTGATTCATTAGAGAAGGCATTCGGGTTGGCAAGAAAAGTTGAATGTAAAATTATGGCAACAAGGAAGTCTACTACTCAATTCTATAAAGAAGGAAGTGTGGCTACATCTAGATTTCCACAACCTACAAGGTTGACACCACAACAATTGGAAGAAAAAAGAGCAAAAGGGCTTTGCTACGGTTGTGATAGCAAATACACTAAAGGTCATAAGTGTGCTGAGAAGAAATTATTTTACATAGATTGTGAAGAGGAAGAAGAAAATGAACAAGAAGAGGATATACACCGGGAACCAGCCCTAGAAGAGGAAGAAATGAATCCGACCATATCGTGTAATGCACTGGCAGGAATTACCACTCCTCAAACTCTCAAGATAGAAGGACAAATCAAGAAGAAAAAGGTAATAGTGTTGATTGATTCAGGTAGCACACATAATTTTATTCATTGTAAGGTAGCCAAGGAATTAAATTGTTTCCTATACCCAGCACCAGAATGTCAAGTGATGGTTGCAAATGGAGGAACTATAAATTGCTCTGGAAAATGCAATAACATCAAGCTAACCATGGGGGAATATGTGTTGACTAGTCCAATGCTTTCCATTCCTATGGGAGGTGCTGATGTTGTATTAGGAGTACAATGGTTACAATCTTTGGGGATAGTAGCTTTTAATTTTCAAGAACTTTTCTTGAAATTTTTTTCAGAAGGAAAGGAAGTCGAATTACGGGGTATTGAAGGGAAGCCAGGAAGGATAATAAGCTCTAATGTCATGACAAAGCTTCTAAAGAAAGAACGACGAGGCGTAATTGCACAATTATGCTCTCTAGAAGTTCCGACATCAAAATCATCTATTTCTGCAGATCTCCAACAAGTCTTGGACAATCATTCCAAGGTGTTTGAAACCCCCAAAGGACTCCCACCTATTCGTGATCATGATCATGCTATTCATTTGATTCCAGGAAGTGTTCCTCCAAACATCAGGCCTTATAAATATCCTTACTTCCAAAAGAGCGAAATTGAACGTATGATTGCAGAAATGTTAGAGGCATGTATAATTCAACCCAGTCAAAGTTCTTTCTCTGCTCCTGTAGTATTGGTACACAAGAAGGATGGATCATGGCGAATGTGTCCGGATTATAGGGAGCTCAATAAGCTCACCATTAAAGACAAATTTCCCATTCCTGTGATTGATGAATTATTGGATGAATTACATTGAGCAATTTATTTTACCAAGTTGGATCTTCGTTCAGGATATCATCAAATTAGAATGAAGACTGAAGATATTCCAAAAATAGCATTTCGAACTCATGAGGGTCATTATGAATTTTGGTCATGCCTTTTGGCCTTACCAATGCACCTTCTACATTTCAAGGGTTGATGAATTCCATTTTCAAACCCTTCCTTAGAAAATTTGTGCTAGTATTCTTTGATGATATACTAATCTATAGCAAGTCTTGGAAGGATCATGTTGAGCATGTTGACAGGGTGCTCAAACTATTGCAAGAGAAACAATTATATGCAAAAGCATCGAAATGTTTCTTTGGAGTACAAGAGGTGGAATATCTGGGTCATATTATATCCCACGAGGGTGTTAAAGTAGACCCTAACAAAATTAAAGCCATTAAGGAATGGAAAGTCCCTAAGACAATAAAGCAGTTGCGAGGATTTCTCGGGTTAACAGGCTATTATCGTAAGTTTGTTAAGAATTATGGAAGAATAGCAGCACCTCTAACAACATTATTGAAGAAAGATGCATTTTCATGGACTCCTGAAGCAACTAAGGCCTTTGAACATCTTAAAGAGGCAATGTGCTTAGCACCGGTCTTAGCTACGCCAGACTTCACAAAAACCTTTATTGTGGAATGTGATGCCTCAGGAAATGGAATTGGTGCTGTTTTAATGCAGGAAGGAAGACCCATTGCTTTTGAAAGTCGTCCAATCAAAGGAAAGTATTTACAGAAACCTATTTATGAGAAGGAAATGTTAGCAATATTTCATGCACTAAAGAAATGGCGAACTTACCTAATGGGAAGACACTTCAAGGTAAAAACTGATCATGATAGTCTTAAACACTTTTTGGAACAAAGAATATCTTCGGAAGAGCAGCAAAAATGGGTCACAAAGATGTTGGGTTATGACTTTGAAATAATCTACAAAAAAGGAAAGCTTAATGTTGTTGCAGATGCACTCTCAAGAAAGAATGAAGAGTTGGAAGCATTGCTTTGTGCCATTTCTATTATCCAACCAGATTGGATAACCGAAGCAAGAGATGAATGGAAGAAGGACAAAGATGTATGGACACTCATTCAAAAGTTGCTGCAAGATCCTAGTACATCTGATACATTTAGTTGGAAAAATGATTCCTTATGGTACAAAGATCGCTTATATCTTTGTAAGAATTCCCAACTAACACAAAAGATTCTTCTGGAATTGCACACTTCTCCTTTAGGAGGACACTCAGGATTTTTAAAAACTTACCACGGGGTGAAGAAAGAATTTTTTTGGGATGGCCTTAAATCTGATATTCGAAAGTTTGTGGCGGAATGTTTGGTTTGCCAACAGAATAAAGTGGAAACAATTAAGACCCCAGGACTTCTACAACCTTTATCCATTCCAGGTCAACGTTGGGAGGAGATTTCAATGGATTTTATCACGGGTTTACCTAAGTCTGAAGGAAAGAGTGTCATCATGGTGATAGTTGATAGACTTACCAAGTATGCACACTTTTGTGCATTATCTCATCCATTTAAAGCAAGTACAGTTGCTACTACATTTATGGACGGAATTCAAAAGCTACATGGAAGCCCAAGGGTTATTGTGAGCGACAAAGATCCCATTTTTACTGGAAATTTTTGGACGGAGTTATTTTCTTGTTTGGGTACTCAATTAGCTCATAGCTCATCTTATCATCCTCAATCTGATGGTCAAACTGAGATAGTAAATAAATTTTTGGAAGGACATCTTCGTTGTTTTGTATCTGATAAACAAACACAATGGGTCAAGTGGTTACCTCTCGCTGAATGGTGGTATAACACTTCCTTCCATACTGCAGCAAAAATGACCCCATTTATGGCACTTTATGAATATCATCCACCATCGATCACATCATCTTTAAGGAAAATTCGAAGGTTCAAGCAGTGGAAGATCACATCGAGCATCAGCAAGAAGTTCTCCAACTCTTAAAGGATAACCTGAATTTGGCACAAAATCGAATGAAACAACAGGCAGATCAACATCGCGGCGAGAGAAGTTTTGATGTAGGAGATTGGGTATTTTTACGGCTACAACCATACAAACAAATGTCCCTCAAGCAAGCTAAGAAGGATAATAAATTATCGCCAAAGTACTATGGTCCTTACGAGGTGTTGCAAAAGATTGGTACTATGGCATACAAATTGGAGCTTCCTGCTTCTTCGCGAGTACATCCAGTTTTCCATGTTTCATGCTTAAAGAAGGTTATAGGAGAAAATCTTCCAGTTCAAACAATATTGCCAGAACTTGATGAGGAAGGAAAAATCATATTGGAACCAGAAGCGGTCATGGAAACAAGAACTCGACAACTACGGAATCGATCAATTTCAGAGTATCTCATCAAGTGGAAGAACTTACCCACTGAAGATTCTACAGGGGAGGATGAGAATTTTATACAGAAGCACCCAGAGCTACTCAAGCGTTGAGGACAACACTTTTTTGAAGGAGAGGGGCATGTTAAGTCCCTATATTAATAGTGTAGCCCTTATTATGTTAGTGTAGCCCCCCTTATTGTTATTATTGTACCCCTGTAACCCCCATATTGTTATTATTGTGCCCTTACATTATTATTGTTAGGTCGGCTAGGATTACATTGTGGCCCCACTAGGATTATATTATGGCCCATGGACTCCTATATATAGAAGGAGGTTTTGTTCATTTGTATCATCCAAGAATTGTTCATTCATGTAATGTATTGGAGGTTGCCCCCTCGAAGTGGCTCATTTCTAAGGCGTGAATATCTCTTTTCTTCTCTCTTTGGAGCTGGTTACACAACATAGTACTAAAATTTTGTCAACATATTCATCCTCGATAAAACGTAACAATAATCCATTAAATGATCTTCAAAAAAGCATGTTATTCAGGATTAGTCAGTTGGAAGATTCTAAGCGTAATATTTTTTGTTAGTATGAATCTTAATCGTAAGTGTACGAAAAAATACCACTTTAGTTGTGCATAACAAACAACCCTAATAGCAAAGATGGTTGCCAAGATATTTAGATCTGCAATTAGGTGACCAAGATAAATGCTGCAAAAATCTAGATCTATGCATTAAAAGACATTAAGCAGTAAATACAAACAAGAGTTGCTCCATGCATCCAATAGACAATACAAGAATATGTTGAATGAATTTTGTATTAATGGCACCTGGGAGGAAAACATAAAAGGATGTTACCAGTTCTCCTCAACGGGATGGGTTCTTGTAAGTCCTCATCACTTCATATCTAAAATTCCTCTCTCTTGATGGTGTAGAAAACCCAGACAAAAATGGAACTCAAAGGGAGCTTACAAGCAAAAAGATAGAAAAATATGACAATGATGGTGGATCAGAGTCAGACCAAAAGTATAGATCCAAAGTGATCTTTAGGAAACAAAAGGTATTGAATGAATGGAAAAACCCTTCTATTTATAACAAAATATTTAGTCTAGATATTGGTGCATAGTTAAAATATTATTAACCAAATCAAGATCCAAATTTTATGGAATATTTTATTATATTTGTTGGAGGGAAAAAGAATTTGACTTGGGTCAAAACCCTTTATTTGTAAATAATAAATAAATAAATGATTTAATTATTATTTTAAGGATGCGGTTGAATAATAGTTAAATAAATAATGATTTATTTAATTATTAATGAATGATTTAGTCAAATTTAACAAGGAATATTATTTAAATAAGGTTTAAATAATTATTCCTAGAAAAAAATGAGATAAATAATAATTTATCTAGTTAATTTTCCTATTTTGGGTTAAATATGACCAGGAATATTAATTAAATTGTTGTTTAACTAATTATTCCTTGAGGAAAATCAAACAAATGTAGATTTATTTAATATTTCCTCATTGGGTTTCTTGTTTAGACCATAAACAACTTAATAAAGGTGGTTTACTAAGTTATTTTTCATAGTGAAAGAAATTTTACTTAGGCTGAAATTGGTCTTACATGGTGTAATTAGGTCAATCTAATAATAACAGGTTAGATGACCAAAAAATGGTGTAACAAATTTCCCCCCAACATGAAAGCATTAGGAGCTAATCGTATGACCGAAGTACGTTGTAAGAACTCAATCGCTAGACACCAAAGGGGAAGTCAAAGAGAGAGAAATATAAGGTAGACCAAAGCACTAGAGGACTAGACCTTGAGGAGGTGAGACTTATAGGTGCAACAAGTCTCTTTTATGAGTGATTACTTGTACTATAAGCGGCGGGGGAGGCAAACCTATGCCCACCGAGACAAAGTACAAAGAATAATGCGTCTAGTAAACAAGGGGCTGAACAATATAGTACATGCTGGCATAAACATGAGCCAGGTAAAAAAATGATGATGAATCCCACATACATACTGTGCTTGGGATAACAGCCAGAACTTATACAATAATATCTGAGTACATGAGATATAAATACATCCCAAATTCCCCTGTAAACAGGAAAGGGCTCTGAAAATCTGACTGATACACGCAAAAAAATGGAACTGCAAGCGGTTGAGGCCGACATCATCAAATATATGGAGTTGCATCAAAGGCTGTAATGAAGAGGTCATTCGGGCATGTGGGGGGCTACCTGTAGGGCCACCCCCTCATGAGGGTTGAAATATCTCACACACACCCGGGGATCACCGGTATCAGCTGCTGCATCATTGAACCATCAAGTATATGGATCATGATCAAGTTGAAAAGGAGCTAGAGCTGAGAAACAATCAAGTCAAAGGGAAATAAGGAGTCCATTTGCCTGATTCGAGGCACCGAACCAGAGTGGAAGCTGGAACCAAGGTACACCACCCTCTAGACCTGTCTTCTGGAATGAATGATCTGATGTCGACAGAAGGAGGTCCGCCATAGGTAAGGAAATAAGGGCTCCTCAACTAAGGCACGAGAGAAAATAGTAGAGCGACTTACAGATTGACACCAGGGATGATGATGAAATGGGGGGTACTGAGTAGCGGACGGATGACTTCCCTTGTTAGAGCATAAAGGGCATGGATGACCTGACAGCAACTGACACAATATCATAAGGGATAGAGGACAGTATGACTGAAGGCCATAATGTACGATACGAGAGAGGAACCCAGCAATGAAGGATGGAGGACTATAGCGCGATACAAAGGGACTCGGGATAGACTCCATGAATGCGATGATGACTCAACTTGGATGCTCTAAACAAAGGTGACTCAAAGATGCTACCACATAGAAAAGGTCCAATTGGGACCATAAAAACATGAGTACATGATGGCTACTCACGACGAAAATCGACATGAGCGTGGACAAGTATGAAGGCAAAGTGGTGCCCCAAGTACAAGTGTTGCAAGTGAAGAAATTCAATTTTGAGGAGTGGTGAAGTGACCCTTCTTGGATGAAATGTGTCCTGGTGAAGTATCAAATCACAAAAAACTAAGAGATACCCATTTGAGGGCTTGGTGAAATCTTTTCAACGGTACAGACGGTTTGTCTAGCTATGGTTTGGCCACAACAGGAAAAAGAAAAAACATGGGTTTCTCTTTTAATAAGGAATTTTCCCTCCAAATTCACTCATTTGCATGTGGAGCTGTAGTGAATGTAGAGAGGAGAGAAGGCCCTAAATCTTGCGGTGATCGTAGTGAACAACCGACCATTGGAATCGAGACTCGGCAGTTACATGTAAGAGGCCTAAACCTACTCTTTCATTTCAGTGGATTGAAAGCTCATTTTAGGTCCCCAAAGCTCAAGAACAGATCCCTTCTCCTCTTCATGGCCGGGTCGCACTTTTTGGGGCAAAAACTACGAACTGGGTAGGAGGTTTTGGGCAGAAAACTGCGACCTGTCCCAAGATTGGGCCTGAAAAGTACGACCTGACAGAGAGGGGTTTTTCTGTGCTTTTTTTTGGCTGAGAACTAGGTTTTTATGTTTGGATACAGTCTTCCTATCTGTACACTAACAAATATGATGGTTTTTTGCAGATATGGCAGAATTACGGATTAACTAGAGAGAGAGACCTAGGCACATTACGGTCGGAGATCCAGGAGGATCAGGGTGTCCGCAGTGCATTGGCCAGTTTTGGGGTTCTGAATTTTGTGGAGAATCCTTTGATGAGAGCTGAAGAGCCCTTATTGGCCCAAATTGTCGGCTATTGGGACCCGGACCATGAGGTCTTTATAGTGCAGGGGCACCGGATCAAGTTGACGGTTTAGGATATATATTTCTTAACTGGTCTCCCACCACTTGGGATGGTCGAGAATACTCATACAGTATTACCGCAAGGGTGAAACACCGTGGAGTTTGTAGAGCACCATTTTCAACCAGGTCTCCATGTAAAAGGGACACAGATACCCATCAGGGATCTAGAGAGGTTAGAGACCCATGATGTAGCCACAGTGGTGCTACGGATCCTGGGCATACAGGTACTCCACCACATCACTGGAGGGTAGACGATGCTTGTGGAGAGTGTGTTGAGTGGGACCTACTATGGGTGGGCCCACGTGATTTTTTTGTCGTTGAAACGACATTTGTCGCTATGCAAGTGACAGGTGAACCATGACTGTGCATATGGAACAGTGTTGTGCTTGCTCTTCTTTGAGAAGATCCCAACACTTCGACCTCGCATACAGCTCCAGGATGGGGGCCCGAGGGAGCCCAAGATGCGTCGGTGGGGTGACTACTATGCAGAGGAGGAGATGGGGAGGTCGGATGGGTGTTCTGACCTAAGTTCTTTGCTCATTGGGATCATATGCCATTGTACATAGACGATTATCCGTATAGTGGGCTGAGTTATCGTGGGGACCCGGACTTGCCACTGCCGCCTGGTCGAGTATGGGGGCTCTATGGTAAGTGAAAAATTGCTAACATTTTATGTGCATTGTAAAGTTCCAGAATATTGTATATGGTATTGATTTGTTCACTTTTGGTATGCGAATACAACATCGGTAAAATCGACAGGGTATATGGGACGACCTGCAGTATCAGGAGCTGCAGGACCTAGTGGATCGAGGGCGCCACAAAATGAGGATGCAGCAACCCTCCTAGAGGACATTCGTCGTAGATGTGAGAGGCTTCTGACCGGTGTTTCAGAGCGTTGCTGGAAATACTTAGAGGACCAGTACATAGAGCCATGTATTGGTCTACCCTCGGAGTGGCGAGGGGTCATGCAGCGCATGGCAATGGCCGGATAGGGGATGTGTGATCTACGAGCTGCGTGAGCAGAGCCATTGGCTCGGGATCCTCTAGATAGTGATTAGTTGTGTAGGGGCAGGTGGTGCCCCCAATGTTGAGTTTTTGTAACATGCTATGGGCATGTCATATGTATCAGAGTTGATGGACTCTAAAACATTTTTACAACACATATTATGGATATGCATTGTTTTGATGGTTTTATGTTATTGTCTTGTGTTAAATGCATGTGCTAAATGCCAAACTAGAATATTGTTTGCAATGCTATATACATAGTGATTTTGTGCTCTAGGTACATGACTGAATGTAATGATTTCAAATTCATGCATCAAAAGCTTCACTCGTAAATATCTTCTAAAAAGGATAGGATTATGCACACGATAGACACCATTCAATTGCATGACAAGAAGCAGGGAACCTAAATGAACATGAAGGTGGAGGATGCGATGAGAGAGGGCATCAGCTATTAAACCTCGCACTATATCATATTCAGCCTGATTATCGGTAGCAGTACCAATGCAAACACCATTCGAGAGAACAAGCGAATGCAAGGGGGTAAAGATGGCCCAACCTGCCGAGGCTAGATTCTGGGAGTAGCATCTTTCACCATCGGCATAACCGATATAAGGTGTGGATGGGAGGTCCATCTGAAAGGTGCCACAAGACAACAAATGGGAGGATGATGAAAAATTTTGGCAGCCTAAGCGCAAAGTAGAGACCAAACAAAAACTGTGAGAGGGAGTGATCTGAGTAGGATGTCTACTACTCATACGCCGACGGTTAGGTGGAGTGTGGGAGCTACCGAAGGTGTAGCTTGTGCTCAGGCCATGAAAGTCACCATAGACACGAATGGTGCCATTCCTCTTATGGGCGAGAAAGATGAAGTTAGGGGTGGACAAGGCTTCCGTGATGTCATCATCACAATAGAAGATGGAGTGACTAGAGGAAGGGAGACCACATGATGCAATGAATCTACCTATATCATCATCATGAGAAGAGAGGTTCACATGTGCATAATCATAGGGGATGACAGAAGGACAAGCAAATAATGGATCCACCGATGTTGAGCCCAGGGTGATCGTTGAAGGGAGGTCGAGCGAAACAATAGGGGAAGATATAGAGGGAGCTTCCACTGAGGATCTCATGGTTGATGATAGGTAGAGGATGGTGGCCACAGGCTCCGTCATCTCGACATCAGGAGGGTGAATGTCAATGGAAGTGGGTAAATCCTCAAGCTGGCCCGCAGCATACTGCACAAGTACGGGAGAGGCAGATTGGTTCTGTTCAACCTCGTACTCCTGAACTACCTCTAAAGAAGCGCAGTAATGCATAAGGCAGGGAAAATGGTGGGAATAATGGCCATGGATATCACACAAAGCATAGGGTTGATTGATGTGAATAGTCTTAGGGTTCTTGGCTGCAGTCGAGGAAGAAACAGAGGCTTCAGGGACCGTAGGCTTAGCGAATGCAACATTAACCATGGGCTTGATACGAGGCAACTCAGGACAGGTATGGGTGGCATGACTAATGACATCACACAAAGCACAAGGTTTTGGAGGCAGAGGAGGAGCAAGGTTAGTCGGGGCAGCCTTGTATTTTAATTCCTGCTTGCGAGCTTTGCCTTTCTTACACTAAGTGGTTGCAACAGGAGAAGGTTCTTGTTGAGGTGGCTGAGGCACTGTAGCAGTGGGAGAAGTCATGGGGACCGGTTGAACCAAGTTCAAAGCAAGATAAGGTTTGGGTTGACTAGGCAGGGTAGCGGCTTGGGGATCAAGGTACCATACGGGAATCCCCAGGGTCAGGTTAGGAAGAGATAGGGTAGCCATGACAGGTACCGTGTACACTCCAAGAGGGGGAGCTAGGAACGATATCTGACAGGAGGGGTAATGGCCAGGCAGGACGGCTCCAAGATGGTTAAGGCCTGGAGGAACCATTCCAGGAGGGTAGAGAGGCTCATGGATACCAGCTATAGGTGAAGGGCCAAGAGGAGGGGGTCCAGAAGGCTGAATCGAAGGGCTAGGAGTAGGCTACGGAGGGCGAGGCTGCTGAATAGCTGAAGCGGGCCGCTTAAGGGAAGCCCGAGACAATTGCATCATGCAAACATTCAATGAGCTGGGATCAGAGACAGGAGGAGGAAGACCAGGGCATGTACCAAGAAAAGAGGAGTCTTTGTAGACTCCGGGTGAGACACTGGTCAAAGGATCGACAGCTTGCTTATTGGCCACCGAAGAGATGGTGGACTTAGGGGAGGCCTGAGACTTCGGTTCGAAATATGTCAACTAGTCAATGGTCACTATATTTCCATTATGAGGGAAGGAAATCTTGTAGTGAACTGCAGATGGGATAGAAAACATCACATAGGTGTAGCTATGACCCAATATAATGTTGTAATCTAAGGGGGCATCAATGACTTCTACGTCAACACAATCAATCTTTCCTGCAAGAGTAATAGGACAATTGTGGAATAGGCCAATGGGCTGGGAGGCATGGCCATCCCACGCTCGAAGAGTGATCATGGAAGGATCCAACTCAGGTGATCCGAGTGGCTTCCAATCCAAAGCAGACATCACACAGGTGGATGCCCCCTCACCAATGATACACCAGGAAACATTGGAGTTCCAGATCTTGACTGGGATTTGGAAGGAGACAAAAGCAGGAAGAGGAGGATGTTCTGACCGATCAACATCAAAGAAAATCAAGCGATCATCTGAAGGATCTACAGCACCCATGGCATATAGTAGAGCTTTTCGTTGTGAAGGACATGCCTAGAGGAGTTCCAACATTGAGATGGCAGCAGAAGATTGTGCCAAATCATCTACTATACTATACGAATGGGTAGCTTTTCCAGAAGCAGCATTTCGGCGTAGTGGTCCCTTAGGGATCTTGGTATGAACCTCTACCTTAGGCTGAGGGATCTGCAAAAGACCATTAGGTGTCAAAAGAGGATCTGTAGAACCTAAAGAAGGGGGCTCGGGGATAGATGTAGCGGGAGGCTTTTTGTACTGACGGTACCGAGTCTGAAGGTTGAGGTCTACGGTTATAGGTAGGTCAGATTTCATCATGAGAATATATTAATCGGAGGTACCAGATGGAAGAGTTTGAGTGGCCACTTGACCTTCAGGTGGTTGGGTAGCCACAAATCCTTGCCGAGGGAAAGGATTGGTAAACACAGTCGGCTGAATACGCGCAGGATTGGGAGGGACGGAAGGGGAGGCTTGTTGTCCTCGCAATGCTGCTTGAGACTCCCACAATTGCTTCATCTGTGGTAAAATAGGACAATCATGCTTGTAATGACCATAAAAACCACAACAAGAACAAGGCTTATTCTTGCGAATAGGCCTGTCCTGCTTGGGCTGAGTGCCCCTGTTGTTGGTTAGCAGTGTTAGGTGCATTATTTTGAGGATTAGGTCCAGGATTACTGGGAGCATATTGATTTTGAGTGCCTTTCCTCTTCTTTTGATAAGGAGGAGGATTAGTCGCACCTTGTTGTGCATACACCTACCCCTGAGGGGGTGGTGGCTGTTGTTGCGGGGGTTGAGAAGGCAAGGGAGGGGGAGGTGCTAATGTTGGAGGAGCTGGAGCACCAGGCTGCGGATACGGATAATGACGTTGGATAACATTGTGGTAAACAGTAGGTTGGTAAAAATGAGGAGGCATGCCGTATCCTAGATACATGCTACCGGGAGGGGGAAAAGTGCAGGAGGTGTTGCCCCCCCCCCCTTGAGGAAAACCATAGCCCATGGGAGGCTGAGCGTATGGATGTGAGAGAGCTCCAACGATACCATCGGCGGCATGATATGCCCCCAGTGCATTGGCACCACCGGGTCTAGGAAGATCAGGTAGAATGGTATAAACATAACCTGACTAAGCGTAGATCAGGTCATGTTTTAACGCAATTTGGAGAGCGGCTTCTTTGGTTTGAGGGAAATGCGATGTGAAATCTTTGCCGATAGTTGGCAAGAGAGATCTAAGGAACCATTTCATGTAGACACGTTCTTTGAAGGTAGGGGCTCGACATAGGCTCTTTCTTCTCCACCATTCCTGGACATGATCGAATAGGCGGGTCGTAGACGATTGACGGAAAGAAGTCAAAAGTTCGGTACCAGTGTCATAACGAAGGGGAAGATGGAAATAAGACAGAAAATCCCGAGCAAGAGTCACAAAGGTGGTATGAGAGGATGAGGCCTGATCAACATACCACTTAGAAGCTTCGCCAGTAAGCATATGTTGGAACAACAGAAGACGGACAGAGTCATCGGTAATGGAGTTAGACAAACACCATATGTGGAAATATCGAACATGATTTGCAGGACATTCTCCAGCAATACCTTCAATCTTGGGAATGTCGGAAGGGAGCTTGGTCGGCATAGTAGGCCAAATAGCGTCATGGTGTATAGGGTCATTGATCAACTGGTTAAAATCGGGAAGGCTGAGGCCTGCCATATATGGGAGCAAGGGAGAAGCCGGAGTAGTTCTTGTTGTGGTCCCACTAGTAGTATTCCCAGCATTAGGGCCGGGTCTACCACCAGCGTTAGGTCCTCAACCAGACATGGTGAATGTTACACCATTTTTTGGTCATCTAACCTATTATCATTAGATGGACCCAAGTACACCATGTAAGACCAATTTTACTCCAAGTAAAATTGCTTTCGCTATGAAAATGACTTAGTAAATCACCTTTATTAAATTTTTTATGGTCTAAACAGGAAACCCCATAAGGAAATATCAAATAAATATACATTTGTTTGATTTTCCTCATGAAATAATTAGTTAAACAGAAGTTTAATTAATATTTCTGGTTATATTTAACCCAAAGCAAGGAAATTAATTAGATAAATCATTATTTATCTTATTATTTTCTAAAGAATAATTGTTTAAATCTTATTTAAATAATATTCTTTGTTAAATATGACTAATTCACCCTTAAATAATTAAATAAATCATTATTTATTTTATTATTACTCAACCATATCCTTAAAATGATAAATAAATCATTTATTTATTTATTATCGCTTAATCACATCCTTAAAATGATAAATAAATCATTTATTTATTTATTATTTACAAATAAGGGGATTTGACTCAAGTCAAATTCCTTTTCCCTCCAAAAAATATAATAAAATATTCCATAAAAGTTGGATCTAGATTTGGTTAATAATATTTTAATTATGCACCAATCTCTAGACTAACTCAATATTTTCTTATAAATAGAAGGGTTTTCCCATTCATTTGTCACCTTTTGTTGCCTAAAGATCACTCTGGATCTCAACACTTGGTCTGACTATTGATCCATTATCATAGCCAAACTTTTTCATTTTTGTATAGGTTTTCTACACCATCAAGAGAGAGAATTTCTAAATCTGAAGTGCTGAGGACTCACAATAACCCATCCCATTGAGGAGAACAGGGAACACCTCTTGTGTTTTCCTCCCAAGTGCCATTAATAAAATTATTCATTGGATATATTCTTGTCTTTTCTATTGGATCTATGGAGTAAATCTTATTTTTCTACTATTTAATGTCTTCTAATGCATAGATCTAGATTTTTGCAGCATTTTCCTTGATCATCTAATTGCATATCTGAAGATATTAGCAGTCATTTCTGTTCTTAGGGCTATAAGTTATGTGTAGCTAAAGTCGTATTTTTTCGTACACTTTGAATAAATATTCATACTTGTTATTGCCTAAATCTACCTCAGGCTGAGAAAGGCAGAATCTACGGTAACATCAAACCACGCTTAACCTGGTAGCTAGCCCTACCAGATCGGGAGAGGGCTCTCTCCTTGTTAATCTCAGCAAAAAAATAATCAATGAGGCTTGAGATGACTTGATGTAAAGACTGATTTTAGGCTAGGTATATGTGCAAAAGAGTTTGGTTGATTTTAAGGGTGTTTTGTTGGCTCGAATGGAAAAGCAGATTTTGGGTCTGGGGAATGAGGCTCAGTTTTGCAGAGATCTCAATGGGGCAAGGTAGGAAATTGATTTGACACTTCCAATTGAAATAAATGGAGAGCTTTAGACAAGTGAGAAGTTGAAGAGGGCAAGAAACCTTCAGGGATCCTCTTCAAGCTAAAAACATAAATAACTAAACAAACCCTAGGCAAAGCACTGCAATTTCAATGGATTCTACCTTTATCCTTGTTTGTTTTAGTTAAGAAGAAATAAGAGAGAAAATGGCATACATAAAACACCAGTAAAATTACATTTACAGAGAGAAACACACTATCAAAGCAAAATGCCACATGAATCCCATAGAGTGCTGCAAGCCCTGGTCTATTCCTTTGCCAAAATGCAGAGATGAATGTACAATGTTGCTCAAAGCATTCCCAAAAGTCCAACCATGCTAATGACTGAAAAATCACAAGATATAGAAAAAAAATAACTCATCCCAACCTCTAGGGGTCGAGCTCATAATTTTAGGAGTTGTTCCAACAAAATCTAAACTAAGAACTAGAAAGTAGGCAGTGGAGCAGCTTGCCTCTAAAAACTAGGAAACTGATCCATTCAGTTGCAAATTACCCTTTGATGGATGAATCTACCTCTATAAGTGAAAATTTAGCAAAATTACATCAAAATCCATCATGTTACATTTAATTACATCATGAGTTTGACAACTAGAAGGAAAAAAAAAGTCAAACTGTGAAAAAACTAGGCGAGAAACAAAGATTTTGACCAAAAATGAGCAAAATCCTCCAATGCACCGCGCCTGATTTCCCTATGCGTCACGCCTATTTACAGCTGATTTTTGAGGCCTTACCGGTGTCCAAATTTTCTCCAAGTGGGCTTGTTGGAAATTTCTGCCTGTCTACTTTCCAACACAAGTGGAATTTTTGAATTTGGCTTCCATTTTCTCCTCCAAAACTGAGTTCTCCCAAGACTGCTTCCTGTGTGTCAAAAAAGGGGCAGAAATGTCATTTTTGGGGTGTTTTTTACCTTTTTGGAAGCCCAAAACCTGTCAAAATTTCTTGGCCATTGGTAGGCATGCATATTTTTCCATCAAAAATCCAAAAATGTTGAGTTTTCACCAAAAGGAGGTCTCCATCAAAAGCGAGCGCTAAGTGGCGCGGCGCATAGAGCAGAAAAGTCTATTTTTTAGGCCAAATTTTTCAAAAATGCAAAAAATGTCCCAATTTTTTTGAAATTTGGGCTGAGTGTTCTTCATCAAATTCTATGTTGAGTGTTCTTCATCAAATGCTATGCTTTTTTCATCTCCTCGTTGCCTTCTTCAACTTGGCCTTCAAAATTTTGATTCTTGCTTTGCACACATGGTTTCTCGCCCAGTAATGATTAGCCATATGCCTCAACATGTTTTTCTCTTTGTTGGCTTTCTCCAATAGCTTTTCCAAATGCATATTTACCCTTTCAAGCCAAGTTTCATGATCATCTTCAATTTCTTGCTCAAGTGATGTCAACTTGGTTTTACTTCTTTTGGCAGCTTGCCGGTTCTCTCGTATGTTTTGTAGCTCCATAATGGTTTGCTGATCCTCTAGCTGCTTGTTTCTTTGCTCAGGGTATTTGATTATCCACTTGGCTCTTTGTAGGCTGAGGGACAAAGCATTAATGTCCGCCCTTTGCTCCCGAATGATCTCTTTAAGCTTTGAGCTAGGTGAGCCCAAATCGATGTCATCATCCTGAATGAGGATGAAATCTGTCTCCTGCCCTCCTGAAGGCCCCTCATCATGTAATGGCCACTTTCCCTTGTCCTGTACCTGCACTGCTGATGGAGGAAGCGAGACCCCTTCCACCCCGGGTGGAGATATTACTCGCTTGGTTGCTGCAAACAACCTTCTAGTGCCCTTTTGATAGGTGACAAAAACCGGCACACTAGCAGTCTGTGTCTCATGAAGCTCCTGCTGATGTGAAGGCCCACCTGTCTCATGAAAATTTTCTAGAGGTACCTGATGAGGAGTGAAGAACTCATGAGAAATGAAATCCTCCCATGAAATGTCCTGCAAACCAAGCTGATGCATGACCACAATTTTGATGAGTGCAAAATGATATATACTGTTATACTACTGCTGAGGAGTTTTCTTTTGCACTAGGGTGGTCATATTCTCAATATTTCGGCACATGAAGTAGGGGAGATTCATCATTCTCACCCTAGTAAAATGCATCAGCAATCTGATGTGATAGGCATATAGGCGAGAAAACCGGCCCTCATAGCTGAAATACTTTATTATGAGTTTCACAAAGGAGCATACGAGTTTTTCAGGTACTGAAAGGGAACAACTCTGCGGAGTTGTCTCAAAAAGCCAGGCTTGATGTATGGCTCATAGTGTTCCCTGTCAATTTGCTGCCTTTTATTCCACTGCTCTCCGACATTTGGAATGTCGGTTGCTAGAGAGATAGACTCCAATGTCAATGTGAATGTCACACCTGCAAGAGTGGCTTGGCCATTATGTAAATGAAGCACAAACAATCTGGCCAACTCATGCTGGTATTGGAATCTAGAGCCCATCTAACAAAACTGATAACAAGATTGTTGTTGGAAGCATGTGATAGCAAGAGGGCAGGCCTGCAGCTCGGCAAGTGAAGTAGGCTCTTCCCGTACATGTTTACCACTCTTGTGAGGTCTCCTTGGTGCATGCAATTCGGTTGGAGAGTCACTATGTGTTTCTTCATCTCGTTCATAGGAGGAATCTGAATCCATGTTTTCCAAATTTTGTGTTGTCTTAGATGAGTATGAAGAGTTTTAGGTGTCTTTGGTTTTTTTTCTACCAAGTGTATGAAAATGTGTGAGGGACTATGAAGGGAGAGGGTAAGAGGGATTTTGGGAAGGTTGCCAATTGGAATTTGGGGAATTGAAGGGTTTTAGGGACAGTTTCTAGGCTTTTGGGATAGCAATTGGGGTTTGGGAATTTTGTAGTTAGGATTTGGGATAATGGGAATTGGGATAGGGGTGAATGAATTTAGGGATATGGGGGATAGGGAAATGGTTTGATGAAACTAGAAAAGCAGTCAGGGAATAAAAAGGTGAGGGAGTGATGGCCACAAAAAACCAATTTACAAACCCTAGGCAATCATGTCTTGAGCAAAAATTGCAAGGAAATGGGGTTTGAATTTTTTTATTAAATCCTCATAAACATCTTAAGACACACGTTTATTGGCATTGGAAGAGTTGTTTGACTTACTTTGGACCGGAGGAAACTGAGCAAATTCGAGATTTGAATGAAATCATGGTGAAAACAGCTTGCAGCTCTACGCACCGCGCCGGTTATATGCATCGGGCTAGTGTGTTTTTGAAACTGTGGAGGCCGACCAAATCGCCGCACCACTTGTACGTGCCGCGCCTCTCACCCAACGCGTCGCGCCCCTGAAATTTGCACAGTTTCCCTTCAAACTGCTCCCTTTCTCCAACACGATTTTCCTTTGCTCAATATTTCTTCTTTGAATGCAAATGAGCCCTTTGAACATGAAAAATGACTTATATACAAGAGATTTTGATTTTTCATTGATAAAACCCACTTTTATAATGTTTACATTTGACACTTTCTTTTCAAACTCTGTTTTAGGCAGTTTAGTTTATTTGTGCCTTTGATGAACTGAATGACTTGATTTTTGTTTGCCTTACAGGGGATGGAGTTGCTGAAGCTTGACAAGGTGACCAGGGTTGCCATTGAATTTATTTACATATGAGAGAACTTGAAATTAGATCAAATTTATACATAAAAAGATAAAATACTCTATTTTTCCTCAAAAGAGAGTTTTGAGGAAAAATTCATTTCTGAGCATATGATGATGAAATTTATTTGGTACTAGAACTTTATTCAACCTCCTCATGCGCCTGCTGACCGTTATTGAACATTTTGAAGAGCTTTTTGATGAAACCCTAGACCTAATGGGACTGAAAACCCTAGAAATGACTCTTGCAAAATATAAGACAAAAAGTGACTGCAGATGATCTAGATGAATGGAAATGGGCCAGCAGGTAAAGGACATGAGGGAAAATCTACAACAAGCCACTACCGTCAGATGATCCATGCTCCTAATGGAATGCAGCTGACTGAGCGAGACACCTAATATGCAATGCAACAAGAGAATTTTGATCACTGACGGAGGGATGAAGATACCGACACTAACAATACTAACAACTAGCGACTCCACACGGTTTACCATTACGACCGTTGTTATTTTTCTGATCCTTGCATATCCAGCTACTTCAAACCCTAGGATTTCTCTTTAGCCCCTTTTTTTTCTTATTCTTGATGTTTTTTTTAATCCATAAAACCCTAAAACGATAAAAATTCTAACTTCCGCGTGGTTTTCGGACCCATTGCGCAGGTGACAAACATCAGCCGCAGCTGAGATGACAAATTTTTCTGATATCTGCCGCCGAGAGTGTAGGAAGTGCAGGTCGCACTTTTCTGCCCAAAACCTGCAACTTGGACCTCCAAGACGCACTTTACAGCCCAAAAAGTACAACCTTTGCTGAAAACAGGCCAAAAAATGCGACCTGGACTTTCTGCAAGGATTTTTCTGAAAGTTTTCTGGGTTCTACTGAGCCTCTATTCAGGGTTTTCTGACCTCTATCTCCGCTCATTTTGGACCTGTAATTTTTTTGTTTCACTCAACTAGGTGGGAACCTAGCCCCCTAGGGCTTCAGTACCCTCCACTTTTTGTAGAAGAGTGTTTGTTGTTGCAGGTTGTCTGAAATTTCAGAGTCTTCAGCCATTCTTTCAGATCTGATACCTCATCTTTAGATCCACTTCAGATTGGCTTGTTATCCATCCAAATCTCCTCTTTCACCTTGTTTTCCTTAGGGGGCACTCCGCTTCCTTCCTAGAGATAGCCTTTTGCCACCACCTTTTACAGTAATTTTCCTCTGATTTGTTGATGTTTTCTGCACCACTTTCCAGCATATTTTTTCTTTTAGATCTTTGTCCCTCTTGAACCAAGATCTATTAGCCTATTTTAGTGTGTTTAGATTAGTTTTTTTTACTCACCTATTGACTAGTTGTTGAGAGGCCCACCTTCTTGGGTTTAGCTTATTGCATTATTAGTTGTTTATTTTCTGTTTTGCAGGCCTATATACTGTCATTTGCAGGGTTATTTACAGCTATACAACAGCACTTTTTCTTTTTCTCTACAAATTTCTGGGTTTAAAAATTAAAATTTACACACTTTTTACACACACACCCTAAGCGAAAAAGGGCTTGGTTAACACCACCAAGCAAAGACTCTAAAACATTGAAATCATTTGCTCCTGCACCTCTTTGCCCTTGTTTTGACATTGTAATCACTTGATTCTGCACCTCCCTACCCTTGTTGGTCTCTTTTTCCTTGGTGTCGTGTGTTTGTCTTCATTTCTCAACCTCCCATGGGCTCTGATTTTCCTTAGGAGAAGGCCAGCACCCCCTGCATATCTTCCCCTCTTGGTAGCACGTATTTAGGGTACAGCATGCCTCCTCTCTTTTCCCAACCCCCTGTATACCACATTGTTACCCAACCTTTGCCGTCTAGTACCCCTGATGACCAGATTCTCATGATGAAATCCAATCAACCTTCAACCGTAGACATCAATCTTCAGACTCGGTCCCGTCAGTACAACAAGACTCCCGCTGTGTCTATCCTCGAGCTACCTCCTTTGGTCTCTACATGGCCTCTTTCGACACCTAATGGCCCCTTGAATATCCATCAGCCTAGGGCGAAGGTTCATACCAATATCCCTAAGGGTCCACTACGCCGAAATGCTACTTCTGGCAAAGCCGCCCATTCGTATAGCATAGTCGATGATTTTGCACAATCCCCTGCTGCCATTTCAACACTAGAAATCCTCCAGTCATGCCTTTCACAATGAAAATCTCTTCTATCTCCCGTGGATGTTGTATACCCTTCCGACGATCAATTGATTGTCTTTGATGCTGACTGGTCAGAACATCCTCCTCTCCCTACTTCCGTCGCTTTCCAAATCCCAGTAAATATCTGGAACGCCAACGTTTCTCTGTGTATTATTGATGAGGGGGCATCCACCTGTGTGATGTCTGCTTCAGTTTGGAAACAACTCGGATCTCCTGAGTTGGCCCCTTCCATGATCACTCTCTAAGTGTGGGATGGCCACGCCTCCAAGCCCATTGGCTTATTCCGCAATTTTCCTATCACTCTTTCGGGCAAGATGGTTTGCATTGATATAGAAGTCATAGACGCTCCCTTAGATTACAACATTCTTTTGGGTCGTAGCTACACTTATGCGATGTCGGTTTCCCCTTCCGCGGTTCACCGGAAGATTTCCTTCCCCCATAACGGAAAGATAGTCACCATTGACCCGTTGACATATTACGAGCCAAAGGCTCAGGCCTCCCCTGAGTCCACAATCTCTTCGGTGGCCAACAAGAAAACTGTCGACCCTTTGACCAGTGTCTCAACTGGCATCTACAAGGACTCCTCCTTGCTTGGTACTTTCCCTGGTCTTCCTCCCCCTATATCTAATCCCAACTCATCGAATGTTTGCATGATGCAATCGTATCGAGCTTCTCTCAAGAGGCCTGCCTCGGCTAGCTAGCAGCACCCTCGCCCTCCGCAGCCATCTCCTATTCCTTCGATGCAGCCTCCTGGACCTCCTCCTCCTGGCCCTTCAGCTGGTACTCATGAGACTTTTTATCCTCCTGGGTAGGTTCCTTCAGGCCTTAACCATTTAGGAGCCATCCCACCTAGCAATTACCCCTCCAGTCAGATACCATTCCTAGTCCCTCCACCAGGCTTCTATACGGCACCTATCATGGCCACCCTCTCTCTACCTAACTTGACCATTGGGCTCTCGGTTTGGTACCTTGATCCTCCAACTACCACCCCGCCAGGTCAACCTAAAATTTATCTTGCTTTGACCCCGGTTCAACCGATCCCCCTGACTTCTCCCATTGTCACAGTGCCTCAACCACCTCAACAGGAACTTCCTTCTGTTGCGACTGCTTCGGGTAAGAAGGGAAAAGCTCAGAAAAGGGCCTCAAAAGACAAAGTGGCCCCGACTGACCTTGCACCTCCTCCGCCTCCAAAGCCCTGCGCTTTGTGTGATTTCATCGGTCATGCCACCCATACTTGTCTCGAGTTTCCCCACATCAATCCCATGGTTAATGTCGCGTTCCCTGAGTTGACGGTCCCCGAAACCTCTGCTTCGTCATCGACTGTTACCAAGAACAACAAGACTATCCACACCAAACACCGTTGTGCTTTGTGTGGTCTCCATGGCCATTACTCTCATCATTTTCCCCGCCTTATGCATTACCGTGCCTCTTTAGAGGTAGTTCAGGAATACAAGATTGAACAGAACCAATCTGCTTCTCCCGTACTTGCACAATATGCTACAGGCCAGACCGAGGATTTATCCTCTCCTATTGACATTCCCCCCTTGATGTCGACATGACGGAGCATGTGGCCACCATCCTCTACCTTTCATCATCCTTGAGACCCTCAACAGAAGTTCCCTCTGAATATTCTCCTGTTGTTTCGCTTGACCCCCTTTCAGCAAACACCCCGGGCTCAACATCAGTAGATCCTTTATCTGCTTTTAAGATGCGCATGTGAGTCTTTCTTCTCATGATGATGAGTCAGGTAGCCCCGCCGCATCATGTGGTCTCCCTTCCTCCTATCTTTCCACCTCCTGTTATGACAATGACATCATGGAAGCTACGTCCACCCCTGACTTCATCTTTCCTGCTCATAAACAGGATGCCATCATCCATACCCTTGGTGACTTGTGCAGCCCGATCTCAAGCTACGTCTCCCGTAGCTCCCACATTTCCCCTCATCGAAAACATGTGGGAAGTAGACATCCTACCCAGATCACTCCCTTCTGCAGAGTGCATTTGATTTCTACTATGCGCTTAGGTTGCCAGCATTTTTCTTTACCCTCCCATTTATTGTCTTGTGGCACCTTTCAGAGGGACCCCTCATCGACGCCTTATATCGATTTTGCCAATGGTGCAAGTCGATACTCCCGGAATTTAGCCTCAGCAGGTTGGGCCATTTTTACCCCTTTGCAGGTGTTAGCCACCTATAAAATTTGTCATATCAAATGGTGGCTAAATCATTTTTGAAGCCTTCAAGAAACAAGTTTTATTGCAAAATTGTTAACTCTTGAAGTCTTGTGAAGACATCATGTCCTTTGGTTAATCTTCACTATTGTTTCCATTTTAAACTCTGAAATTTTGTTGTTTTCATGAAGAAAAGACTGCTGCAAAAATCTCCATTTTTCCCTCATTTTACCCCTCCTTTCACTTCAAAATTAACCTCCTTTTATTCCTCTTTTTCCTATAAAATTCCTCCATTTTTCATTTATTCCCCTTTCCTCTTCATGAAAATCCCTTTATAAGGTTTAAAACTCATTTTTAAACCCTACCAAAACCCCCAAATCCATCAAAAAACCTTGAAAATTTCATAAAAAATAAGTTTTTTGACTATAGGCTTAAGCCCCTTTGGGCTAAGTTCTAAACCACTTCCCCACATATACCCACGCCCTAGAACCAGGCGCTAAACCCATCGGGCGCTTATCGCATTGGAAAAATCGGAGCGCGCAAGTCTATTTGTTTCGTTGAAACCTCTGATGCGATTGGCCCTTTTATACATAACCCCCGACCCCATTGCCACTTCATATAACCTCAGAGCCCGCAATCGGGCGCTAAAATTTGTGAATAAATCATCCCCAACTTGATTTTTCCTTTTTAAATTAATAAAAACCCGTTTTCCTAAGTTTTATTCTAAACCCGCCGGTTCAATGTTTTGAGTGATAAGGGTCGTTGATTTAACGCCGATTGATGATCAAAAAGTTCTCGCATCAGAAGTTTTGTGTCGGGCGCATTTGAAAACCCACTCCATTGTTCCGATGTGATTGGCCCTTTATATTTTTGAACCCCGGTCCCTTTACCTTTTTCATATATCCGAAGGCCCCGCAATCGGGCGCTAAGCATTGAATAAAAACCCTCTCGATGCGCGTTTTCCCTTTGTATTTCATTTAAAATCCATTTTTTATGTTTTATAAAGAAACTCGTCGTTCATTGGTCGGAGCCCTTCTCCACTGTTAATCTTGAACCAATCAATGGCAGCGCAATCTCGCATTGGGAGATTTCATTGGGCGCACTTAATATTGTATTCACAACCTCTGATTGGCGATCTCCTGATGGTTTCTCCACCGTTGATCTTCCCCACCAGATCCAGATCTGACGGTTTCTATCGCTCCTGCCCAAAGCCTTTTCCCCCCGCCTGAAATCCTCCGATTCATCCTCCACCGTCGATCTGATCTGCAGATCAACGGCCCACAATCAATCGCATCAGCACCCATTCTCTTTTTCCCCCGCCGATTTCAAACCTCCGATTGCATCTGGGCCATCCATGTGTCAAGATCCGACGGTCTAGATTGTACCCCTCGACCTTTGTTAAATTTCATACACCCCGCTTTATAATTTTTTTTGGCCAAATCTCAGCCATTGATCTCTGTAGATCAACAACAAATATTAACCCTTTCTCCACCTCATGTATCATTTCCATTCAACTCCAGTTTCACTCTCCACTGTTGATCCTTTACATCTAACGGCTTAGATTAATCCCGACAGGCCCGACTCCTGTGGGTCCTGCCTTCCTCCAGATTTGATCTTAGCTGTCCAATCTTTGATCCAATGGCTCAGAATAAAACCACCCCGCCTACTATGACCTACGCATCTTATCAATATCGCGCTCACTCCACACCGTCAGATCTGAGACCCCAGCTCTAACGGCTAGCGCACATTTTCGCGCAGATTCAAGCACGAAGGATAATTCTACAAGGGCTACGCGATATGGGCGATTTTTAAATGCCATGTGTTGACTAATAACACATATTGCATTCAAAAAGGAAAAAGCACCTTTATCTCATTTTTCTACGCGATACCGTTGGTTTCTCAAGCTGAAACCACCCTGCCCATTTACACTGTGTTTCATCGCGTTCGCTTACCGTCGTTGATCTTTGCAGATCAATGGCTCAGATTCAATCTGGCCATTACACTATCGCCCTCCGCCATACACCAAGGGATTTCGCAATCAACCACAGTCGTTGATCTCTGAGGCCCATCTGATATAACGACCCAGAATCATTTCGGAAACCCCAATTTTCCTTCGTGCCTTTCTCACTGCTGATTAAGGTTTTAACCCCATTTCTTCACATTTTTCACCTATGTAGTTAAAATGTGACCCTGTCGCATTATGTTATTACGTTTTCTCTCGACCATTGATCTCTGCAAGATCAACGGCCCTAACTTAATCTCTGCACCGTTCACTCCACCGCTTTCCTCCTTGACCTCCCGCGATCGATTTCCACTGTTGGATGCTTTCATCCAACGGCTATGCTCCAAACCGAAACCTCCAAAGAAGTCTTACCCCAAATAACGTAGGATTTATTAACTTTTCTTGGTTTGTGCAAGATTTAAAAGGTTTTTCAAAATATTATAAAGGAAAATGAAAGCCGAGGATGACAATCCTCTAGGCTCTCATTTATCAAAGGGTATCCATCTACAGGGTTCCATACCACGTTTCATCAGTGCATCATGAGCACTGATGCCATCTGATCCCTCTGCCCACCTGCACATCAACAAGACACAGTAAAATTTAAACAAGCAAAGAGTATCAGTGTTGAATACCTAACCACAGCATAACCGAATAATTGAAGGTTGAATCACAGTTTTGGTGGAGTACGGCTAAGATCAACAATAAAAATCCTAATCCACTAAATTAGACACAGTTAAAGAATAGAAGACAAATAATTAGGCCTAATTAAGCCTAATACACAGAACTAAAGAAGATTAACAGTGTTTAAGGAAAAATCAAAATATCTGTCAGTCCGAGAGAGCCTCCACTGCCACATCAGAGGATAATTGATTCCTCTCAGCTACTAGAAAGCCACCTGTAGCCTCAAATCATTCAACAGAGGGCCGAGTAATGACCAGAACAGAAGATATTTTCCCAATGCAGCTGAATAGTTATTACGAATCAAAGAAACTAATATAAACTATCAGCAGAGTTATTACAAAGATGACACATAGCCTTAAAAGTCAACAAAAGCTCCCCACCGAGCTTAATTCTTAATGTAAAACAATTAATACAGAGGAAATATCTGTAAACTTCTCCATCGAGCCCCTCAAAGGCCGAGAAGTATTAATCTGTATTAATTGAACCTTGGAGATCTTTTATCCGATCCCACCTCCTCATTTCTTCTATAAATACTTCCGTAGAAGATGAAACAATGTTGGTTGCAGAAATTTGAAATATACTTGTGCTCGAATTTTCTACATGTAAATAGTATTCAAAGGCTCTTGAAGCTCTGTTTGTGATCTAATAAGTTAGGCTGAGAAGTGAAGATGATTGCTGAACTGAAACATCGGACTTGAAGAATGTAACTAGTTTGACATCAATAACAAGCTGATTCTTGCAATCCTGGTCTATATCACTGGTGAAGTGCTTCTTTCTGTGTAATTGTTTTCCTTTCGTGTATGCCATTTTGTCCATTTATTATCTGATAAAGAACAACAAGAATAGAGTTAGGATTTACTGTTTACAGTATCCTTCTCTGACTGATAAGCTTTATCTCAATGTTTTCCTCCAAATTGTGTATTTAAGAATGATTCAATACAATTTAAGCAGTTAGGAATGTTGGCGTTCCCTCGTCCTACTGTTTGCTTTAAACATCGTTTCTTGAATGTTATTTTCATTATCTGCTCAGTAAAGTTAGACTAGAAAAGTGATGGTGTGCCCTGTTTTCTAGCTTCTTTCTCCAAAGGTAATTCTGAAAGTTTCCATTAGTGTTTGTTGAAAGCAGGCTAGATTTAAAATTATCTTATCCGATCTTAAGTTGCACTTTGTTTCTCTTATGTGTTTTCATCCCTTTTTAAGGTAATTATGCATATTACTGGATTGTTTGTCTATTGAGTTAGCTTTAATACGAACTTGCCCAAGAATTTTATGTTTAGCCCTGTTCTTGGTTGGTTTTAAACAATTACTTAAAAGGCTTTTTCTTTTTTGGACAGACTGTTAAATCCTATTTGAAATTAGTGTCTGTTTCCACCCCTTCAACACTTTTATTGTTTCCATTCCATCATTTAATCTCAAATATCTTGTGATATAGATGACTTTCCCCTTGGACCACTCTTGAAATTGTTGTGCAATTAAAACCCTTTTATGACTCCATAGCCCAATGGACTAAAAACCAGCGTTATATCTATATTTTTATCCAAATCTTGTTCTGATTGCTTGCAACTTCACACCTTTGAAACTCTTTCATTTTAGGACTTTACACTCAACTGAAATCATGCTCAACCATCCAAAACAAAGAAAAACCCTCGTTCTTAATAACTAGCCTAATATCATACATAAAACCTTTAAAGATAAATCAATATTTGCACTTATTGGAGAGATCCCTCTCTGGATTCAGGAGGGCTAGATCCTAGAATCCCAAAGTGGTTCAAGTGTTCTCTCCGCATTTCTGGTCTCACCAATCTCCTGGAATTACAAGGAGCTAACATTTCTGGCGACTCCACTAGGGAATTTTTGAGTTAAATGACAATTTAAGTACACCTCGGGACTCAAGAGAATCATAAATTCAAGAACATTGTGCAGTGAGTAAAAGCAGCCCTCTTCAAGCACTACCAAGCAATGGTAATCATGATAAAACTTGTTTGAATCAGTGACAATCTAAGGAAACCTTAGGATTCTCATAAGAGCTTATCAAAACATGAAGGATCAGCTAGCTTAGCCATAAGACTAGATTGTCTTTCTCTCATAACCATAGCTAAGTTTTGAAATAGATTTAGGACACTCTTAGAACCCATAAGGACTAAAAAATAACTCAGAAAACCCAAAAATATTTCAGATTGGTATTCAATAAACATGGTGGTGGACCATAAAACATTTTACCTCCAAAAGAGCTAAAAACTTCCACTTGGCGACTCCACAATCCTAAGCAGACCTTAAGACTCCACTGGGAAGACCCATAATTATCATAACATCATTTAAACTGAGTTAGAAGGCTTTAGGATTAAAGTTTTCTTGTTTAAAATATCAGTTAACCTCTCAAAGATTGTCATATTTGTTCAAACTTTTCTTGTTTACTTGGGTCTGAAAAACATAGCATAGTGGCTCCTAGAAAGATTCATACTAGAGCCTATCCTGACCCAGACACACCTAGGATAGTTGATAACCCTGAAAGTATCCTCAGGAAGTCTCCTAATATTAAATCTTCAACTGTTTTCAGGTCACCCTTGAGAGCTAATTATGTTCCAGAAAACCTTGCAGCTCTACAACAATCACAAGTTGACTTAAGAAATCCATTTAGAACTAGGTCACTTGATGATTTAGATCAGCTAGATTCAGAGTCTTCACTTTCATCCCCAGAAACAAGTGAACATCCTGGTAGTAGAGAAACAACACCACCTGATTTACATTTCCTTTTCAATTTAGGTGTCTCTCATCCAAGATCAGCTCAGCTGTCTATTCCTGTTCCATCCACATCTGTTCATCCTATATCCACTGTCCAAACCACCCCATTCCATCCCACTAAACTCATCAAAGGCCAAGGTCTAGCTAGATTAATGGCTGAATCAAATTTTGAAGTTCTTGATATTAATATGTAAATGCTTTGGATGAACAAGCAGAAATCTCAACTCCCATTGTTGAAGACCACTTTATGAATTCCTCTTGGTATGCTGATATTCTTTATGTTTTGCTTAAATTGAACACACCTCCTGGTTTGACAAAAACAAAGGCAAGGTTTTTAAAGTTAAAAGCTGTAAACTACTGCATTATAGATAAATGTCTTTATTGGAAGAATGCAAGTGGGATATTACTTAAATGTTTGCCTAAGTATGATGCAGAGAATGTTAAGCACGAGTTCCATGAAGGAGAATGTGGAGGCCACCTCTACTGGAAGACAACAGCCAAAAAAATCCTAAGGGCTGGTTACTATTGGCCCACTCTCTTTCTAGATGTTCACAAGATGATCATTGCCTGTCATAAATGCCAACTTTTTGAAGGCAAAAGAAAGTTGTTGCCCTTACCTCTGCATCCAATCACTGTTGAAGCTCCTTTTCAACAGTGGGGACTTGACTTCATAGGAGAAATCCATCCACCGTCCTCTGCCCAACATAGATGGATTCTCACTACAATAGACTACTTCACCAAATGGATAGAAGCCATCCCTTCTAGGCAAGCCAATGACTCTGTCATAATAAAATTCATGGAAACTAATATCCTCTCTAGATTTGGCTGTCCTAGGAAGATTATCACTGATAATGCAGCAGCATTTGGATCCAAGAAGATGGTTTAATTTAGTCACAAATATCAGATAACATTGGGTCATTCTACTGCTTATTACCCTCAAGGTAATGGGCTAGCAGAATCCTCAAACAAAATTTTGGTGAACATAATCAAGAAGTTGCTGGAGGACAACAAGAAGTCTTGACACACAAATCTTGTGCATGCACTATGGGCTGACAGATTGACATTAAAGAAATCTATTGGGATGTCACCCTACCAGCTTGTGTATGGTACAGATGCAATTTTTCCTACCAGCCTTGGTGTACTAGTTATGAAGTTGATTCAAGAGGTTTAGTCTGAAGACAATGACATGATCATAAGGATAAATTAGACTATTCATCTTCAGCAAACCAGAGAGGAGGTTTATAACAAAGCATTGAAAAAGCAGGACAGCATCAAAAAGCTTTTTGACAGAAGAACAAAGGCCAGCAATTTCAATGTTGGGGACAAAGTTTTAAAGTGGGACTCAAGGAGAGAAGACAAGGGCAAGCATGGGAAATTTGACAACTTATGGCTTGGCCCTTATCTCATTCATTCTGCTACTGGTAACAATGCCTTTTTCTTGCAAGATTTGAATGGAACTGAACTGTTTGGGGGTCCTGTCAATGGCAGGATGCTCAAACATTACTTCTCTTGATCCTATCATGTTTTGAAAGCCTTTCTATCTTTTTTCTCATTATAAATATTTCACCCATCATTGCATTCAAAGTTACAAAAATCAAAAATACAAAAACAATAGAAGAAAGAAAAGAGGGCAGTTTGTAAAAACAAGAAAGGTACAAGCCCCATACCAAAAAAGAGAAACAAAATCTGAAAGTGTGCAAGCTCAAATGCCACTCCTGAAAAACACACTTCTATTTAGTCATACAGCCTAATCATGACTAATTAGTTTTAAATTGTCTGTTGATAGGCTAGTGAATCAGATTTTCCAAACAGCTTAATCTTGGCTTATCAGTTAGGTAGATTAGGATAGAAATTAAAGGTTCGAACAAGCTCAAAATCTGAACCTAAGTGTCCAAAAGAAGAATGACTCCTATCTATTTTAATTTTGAGTCAAAAAACAATAAGGAAAAAATAGCTCGAATAAACTCAAAAAACAGAGTTGAAGAAAAGAGAAGGTTGTGCTTTGAACTTTCAGATCTTAAGCCTCCCATTTTGATTTAATTTTCTGTAAAATAATATGTATGTGCAGCTTTTTTTTTATGCCATAGATCAGCAACAAGTTAGACTGTTCAATCCTAACTTGTACACTTTTAAATTTCTATCTTAGAAATTAGTGAATAAAATCTGTTAGAATATTTAATCCTAACAGATAGTAGATTAGGTAGAAAAGCTTATGAACTCAATTTTTTAATCTGAGTTCATGGAGAAATAAGAAGTAGAAATAGATTAGTTTTATGCTTTCAAAAGAATAAAATGTTGATAAAGGAGTTTGCCAATCCAAGTGCACTCTAAAAGAATAAAAAATGTTAGATCAGTAGGATTGGGTAGGTAGAAAGCTTGTGTTGATGAAGTTCCATTGTTTTTCATAGCTGCTAACATTTTCAAAGCAAAAGAAGATCATCCAAATGAAGAAAGTTGCAACCCAATGGATGAGGCACTGATCAGCCCCCCAGAGAATGCAAGTCTGAATTTCTTGATGCCTTCAAGAAGGCACCATCCCCAAGTGGAGCCACTGTTAGCCACCTATAAAATTTGTCATATCAAATGGTGGCTAAATCATTTTTAAAGCCTTCAAGAAACAAGTTTTATTGCAAAATTGTTAATTCTTGAAGTCTTGTGAAGAAATCATGTCCTTTGGTTAATCTTCACTGCTGTTTCCATTTTAAACTCTGAAATTCTGTTGTTTTCATGAAGAAAATATTGTTGCAAAAATCCCCACTTTTCCCTCATTTTACCCCTCCTTTCACTTCAAAATTAACCTCCTTTAATTCCCCTTTTTCCTATAAAATTCCTCTATTTTTCATTTATTCCCCTTTCCCCTTCATGAAAATCCCTTTATAAGGTTTAAAACTCATTTTTAAACCCTACCGAAACCCCCAAATCCATCAAAAAACCTTGAAAATTTCATAAAAAATAAGTTTTTTTACTATAGGCTTAAGCCCCTTTGGGATAAGTCCTAAACCACTTCCCCACATATACCCACGCCCTAGAACCAGGCACTAAACCCAACGGGCGCTTATCGCATCGGAACAATCGAAGCACGCAAGTCTATTTTTTTCGTTGAAACCTCCAATGCGATTGGCCCTTTTATACATAACCCCCGACCCCATTGCCGCTTCATATAACCTCAAAGCCCACAATCGGGCGCTAAACTTTGTGAATAAATCATCCCCGATTTGATTTTTTCTTTGTAAATTCATAAAAACCTGTTTTCCTAAGTTTTATTCTAAACCCGCTGATTCAATTTTTTGAGTGATAAGGGTCGTTGATTTAACGTCGATCGATCATCAAAAAGTTCTCGCATCGGAAGTTTTGCGTCGAGCGCATTTGAAACCCACTCCATTGTTGTGATGTGATTGGCCCTTTATATGTTTGAACCCTGGTCCCTTTACCTTTTTCATATATCCGAAGACCCCGCAATGGGGTGCTAAGAATTGAATAAAAACCCTCCCGATACACGTTTTCCCTTTGTATTTCATTTAAAATCTGATTTTTATGTTTTATAAAGAAACCCGCCATTCATTGGTTGGAGCCCTTCTCCACCGTTAATCTTGAGCCAATCAATGGCCAACGCAATCTCGCATTGGGATATTTCATTGGGCGCACTTAATATTGTATTCGCAACCTCCGATTGGCAATCTCCTGATGGTTTCTCCAACGTTGATCTTCCCCACCAGACCAGATCCGACGGTTTCTATCACTCCTGCCCAAATCCTTTTCCCCCCGCCTGAACTCCTCTGATTCATCCTCCACCGTCAATCTGATCTGCAGATCGACGGCCCACAATTAATCGCATCGACGCCCATTCTCTTTTTCCCCCGCCGATTGCAAACCTCCGATTGCATCTGGGCCGTCCACGTGTCAAGATCCGATGGTCCAGATTGTACCCCTCCACCTTTGTTAAATTTCATACACCCCGCTTTATAATGTTTTTCGGCCAAATCTCAGCCATTGATCTCTATAGATCAACGACCCATATTAACCCTTTCTCTGCCTCATGTATCATTTCCATTCAACTCCAGTTTCGTTCTCCACCGTTGATCCTTTACATCTAACGGCCCAGATTAATCCTGACAGGCCCGACTCCTGTGGGTCCTGCTTTCCTCCAGATTTGATCTTATTCATCCAATATTTGATCCAATGGCTCAGAATAAAACCACCCCACCTGCTATGACATGCGCATCTTATCAATATCGCGCTCACTCCACACCGTCAGATCTGAGACCCCAGATCTAACGGCCAGCACACATTTTCGCGCAGATTCAAGCACGAAGGATAATTCTACAAGGGCTACGCGATATGGGCGGTTTTTAAATGCCACGTGTCGACTAATAACACATATCTTGTTTGAAAAGGAAAAACCACCTTTCTCCCATTTTTCTACGCGATACCGCTGGTTTCTCAAGCTGAAACCACCCTTCCCATTTACACTGTGTTTCATCGCGTTCGCTTACCTCCATTGATCTCTGCAGATCAACGACTCAGATTCAATTTGGCCATTACACTATCGCCCTCCGCCATACACCAATGGATTTTGCGATCAACCGCAGTCGTTGATCTCTGAGGCCCATCTGATCTAACGGCCCAGAATCATTTCGAAAACCCCAATTTTCCTCCGTGCCTTTCTCACTGCTGATTAAGGTTTTAACCCCATTTCTTCGCATTTTTCACCTATGTTATTAAAATGTGACCCTGTCACATTATGTTATTACATTTTCTCCCGACCATTGATCTCTGCAAGATCAACGGCCCTAACTTAATCTCTGCACCGTTCACTCCACCGCTTTCCTCCTTGACCTCCCGCGATCGATTTCCACCGTTGGATGCATTCATCCAATGGCTATGCTCCAAAATGAAACCTCCAAAGCAGTATTACCCCAAATAACGTAGGATTTATTAACTTTTCTTGGTTTGTGCAGGATTTAAAAAGTTTTTCAAAATATTATAAAGGAAAATGAAAGCCGAGGATGACGATCCTCCAGGCTCTCATTTATCAAAGGGTATCCATATACAGGGTTCCATACCACGTTTCATCAGTGCATCATGAGCATTGATGCCATATGAACCCTCTGCACACCTGCACATCAACAAGACACAGTAAAATTTAAACAAGAAAAGAGTATCAGTGTTGAAGACCTAACCACAGCAGAACCGAAGAATTGAAGGTTGAATCACAGTTTTGGTGTATTACGGCTAAGATCAACAATCAAAAGCCTAATCCACTAAATTAAACACAGTTAAAGAACAGAAGACAGAGAATTAGGCCTAATTAATCCTAATACACAGAACTAAAGCAGATTAATAGTGTTTAAGGAAAAATCAAAATATTTGTCAGTCCGAGAGAGCCTCCACTGCCACATCATAGGATAATTGATTCCTCTTAGCTACCATAAAGCCACCTGTAGCCTCAAATCATTCAACAGAGGGCCGAGTAATGACCAGAACAGAAGATATTTGCCCAATGTAGCTGAATAGTTATTACGAATCAAAGAAACTAATATAAACTATCAGCAGAGTTATTACAAAGATGACACCGAGCCTTAAAAGTCAACAAAAGCTCCCCACCGAACTTAATTCTTAATGTAAAACAATTAATACAGAGGAAATATCTATAAACTTCTCCATCGAGCCCCTCAAAGGCCGAGAAGTATTAATCTATATTAATTGAACCTTGGAGATCTGTTATCTGATCCCACCTCCTCATTTCTTCTATAAATACTTTCGTAGAAGATGAAACAATGTTGGTTGCAGAACTTTGAAATATACTTGTGCTCAAATTTTCTACATGTAAATAGTATTCAAAGGCTCTTGAAGCTCTGTTTTTGATCTAATAAGTTAGGCTGAGAAGTGAAGATGATTTCTGAATTGAAACATCGGACTTGAAGAATGTAACTAGTTTGACATCAATAACAAGCTGATTCTTGCGATCCTGGTCTATATCACTGGTGAAGTGCTTCTTTCTGTGTAATTGTTTTCCTTTCGTGTATGCCATTTTGTCCATTTATTCTTTGATAAAGAACAGCAAGCATAGAGTTAGGATTTACTGTTTACAGTACCCTTCTCTGACTGATAATCTTTATCTCAATGTTTTCCTCCAAATTGTGTATTTAAGAATGATTCAATACAGTTTAAGCAGTTAGGAATGTTGGCGTTCCCTCATCCTACTGTTTGCTTTAAACATTGTTTCTTAAATGTTATTTTCATTATCTGCTCAGTAAAGTTAGACTAGAAAAGCGATGGTGTGCCCTGTTTTCTAGCTTCTTTCTCCGAAGGTAATTCTGAAAGTTTCCCTTGGTGTTTGCTGAAAGCAGTCTAGATTTAAAAGTATCTTATCTGATCTTAAGTTGAACTTTGTTTCTCTTATGTGTTTTCATCCCTTCTGAAGGTAATTATGCGGATTACTGGATTGTTTTTCTATTGAGTTATCTTTAATACGAACTTTCCCAAGAATTTTATGGTTAGCCCTATTCTTGGTTGGTTTTAAGCAGTTACTTAAAAGGATTTTTCTTGTTTGGACAGACTGTTAAATCCTAGTTGAAATTAGGGTCTGTTTCCAACCCTTCAACAATTTTTTTGTTTCCATTCCATCATTTAATCTCAAAGATCTTGTGATATAGATGACTTGCCCCTTGGACCACTCTTGAAATTGTTGCGCAATTAAAACCCTTTTATGACTCCATAGCCCAATGGACTAAAAACCAGCGTTATATCTATCTTTTGAGCCAAAGCTTGTTATGATTTCTTGCAACTTCACACCTTTGAAACTCTTTCATTTTAGGACTTTCCACTCAACTGAAATCATTCTCAACCATCCAAAACAAAGAAAAACCCTCGTTCTTAATAACTAGCCTAATATCATACATAAAACCTTTAAAGATAAATCAATCTTTGCACTTATTGGAGAGATCCCTCTCCGGACTCAGGAGGGCTAGATCCTAAAATCCCAAAGTGGTTCAAGTGTTCTCTCTACAGTTCTGGTCTCACCAATCTGCTGGAATTACGGGGAGCTAACAGCAGGAACTTGTTCTTTCAAACGGTGTATGCATTGGTACTGCTACCAATAATCAGGCCGAATATGATGTTGTGCGAGGTTTATTAGCCGATGCCCTTTCACATTGCATCCTCCACCTTCATTTTCATTTGGATTCCCTGCTTCTTGTCATGCAATTGAATGGTGTATATCATGTGCATAATCCTATCATTTTCAGAAGATATTTACGAGTGAATATTTTGATGCGTGAATTTGAAATCATTACTTTCAGTCACGTACCTAGAGCACAAAATCACTACTTAGATAGCATTGCAAGCCATATTCTGGATTGGCATTTAACACACACATTTAACACAAGACAATCACATAAAAATATCAAAATGATGCATATCCATAGTATGTGTCATATAAATTTTTTTAGAGTTCATCAACTCTGATGCATATGACATGCCCATATCATGTTACCAAAAAACTCAAAAATGGCGGCACCACACACCCCTACACACTAATCACTATCTGGAGGATCCCGAGCCAATGGCTCTGCCACCGCAGCTCGTAGATCACGAACACTCTGTCCGACCATCGCCATGCGTCGCATGATCCCTCGCCATTCTGAGGGTAAACCAAGACATGGCTCTACGTACTGGTCATCTAAGTCTTGCCATCCGCGCTCCAAAACACTGGTTAGAAGCCTATCACATCTATGACGAATGTCCTCCAGAAGGGTTGTTTCATCCTCACTTTGCTGCGCCCTTGGTCCACTAGATCCTGCGGCCCCTGATACTGCAGGACGCCCCATGTACCTGGCTGGTTTTACAGGTGTTGTATCTGCATACCAAAAGTAAAAGAATTAGTACTACATACAGTATTCTACAAACTTTACATGCACGTAAAATATCAGCAATGTGGCACTTACCATCTGGTCTCCATATACGAACAGGTGGAAGTGGCAGATCCCGGTCCCCATAATAACTCATCCCACTATAGGGATAGTAATCTATATACAGCGGCATCTGATCCCAATGAACAAATAAATCAGGACGAAACACTCGTCCAACTACTCCACATCCTCCTATGCATAGTAGTCGCCCCCACTGGCACATCCTTGGCTCACTCAGGCCCCCATCTAGGAGCTATATGCGAGGTCGAAGTGTCGGGATCCTCTCAAAGAAGAAAGAGCACAAAACTGTACCATACGCACAGTCATGGTTCACTTTCTGCTTACATAGAAACAACTATCGTTTCAACGACGACAGAATCATCTGGGCCCACCCATAGTAGTTCCCACCCAAAACACTCTCCACCAGCATCATCTGTCCCCCCATAATGTGATGGAGTGCCTGGTTGCCCAGGATCCGCAGCACTGTTGAGGCCACAACACAGGTCTCTAACCTCTCCAAATCCCCGATAGGTATCTAAGTCCCCTTGACTTGGAGACCTTGATGACAATAGTGCTCCACAAACTCTATGATATTCCACCCATGTGGTAGTACTGGCTGAGTATTCCCTACCATCCCAAGTGGTGGGAGACCAGTCAGGAAGTATAAATCCTGGACCATCAACTCGATCCGGTGCCCCTGCACTATAAAGACCTCATGTTCCGGGTCCTAGTAGCTGACAATCCGGGCCAATAAGGGCTCCCCAGCTCTCATCAAAGGGTTCTCCACAAACTTCAGAACCCCAAACCTAGCCAAAGCACTGCGAACACCCTGATCCTCCCGGATCTCCGAACGCAATGCGCCCAGGTCCCTCTCTCTCCAGTTGATCCGTAATTCTGTCATACCTACACAAAAACATTATATCAATCAGTATACATATAGGAAATATTGTTTATAATCAAGAAACCCTAGTGCTCAACCAAAAAATAGCACCGAAACACACCTCCCAGCCAGGTCGCTCTTTTCAGGCCCAAACCTGGGACAGGTCGCAGTTATCTGGCCAAAACCTACTACCCAGGTCGTAGTTTTCGCCCCAAAAACTGCGACCCGACCGTGAGGAGGAGTAGAGGGCTTTTCCTGGGCATTAAGGACCTAATCTGAACTTTTAATCCACTGAAAAGAAATAGTAGGGTTAGGCCTCTTACCTGCAACCGACAGCTCCCGATTCAAACAGTCGGTTTGCCCGCTACGATCGCCGCAAGATTTAGGGCCTTCTCTCCTCTCCACATTCACCACAGCTCCACATGCAAATGAATGAATTTGGAGGGAAAATGCCTTCTTTAAAGAGAAACCCTTGTTTCTTCTTTCGCTCACCGCGATCCAACCGTAGCTCCATTTACCAAACCTCCCACACCGTTGGAAAGCTCTCACTAAGCCCTCAAATGGGTATATGTTAGTTTTTAGTCATTTGATACTTCACCGAGACACATTTTCCCAAGAAGTGCCACTTCACCCTTCCACAAAAATTTAATTTCTTCACTTGCAACACTTGTACTTGGGGCACCATGTTGCCTCCATACTTGTCCATGCTCGTGCCGACTTTCGTCATGAGTCACCATCTAGTACTCATGCTTTTATGGTCCCCATCGGCCCCTTTTCATATGTGGCAACACCATCGAGTCACTCTTGTTTAGAGCATCCGAGTTGACTCATCATTTCTTTCATGGAGTCTATTCTGAGTCCCTTTACATCTTGCCACAGTCCCCCATCATTCATTGCTTGGTCCCTCTCTCGTGTCGCACATTATGGCCTTCAGTCCGACTGTCCCATATCCCTCATGATGTTGTGTCAGTTGCTGCCAGGTCATCTGTGCCCTTTATGCTCTAACAAGGGAAGTCTTTCGTTCACTACTCGCTCCCCTCCATTTCATCATCATCATTGGTGTCAGTCTGTCAGTCACTCTACTATTTTCTCTCGTGCCCTAGTTAAGGATCCCTTATCGCCTCACCTATGGCGGACCTCCTTCTGTCGACATCAACTCATTCATTCCAGCGGACAGGTCTAGAGGACGGTGTACCTTGGTTCCAGCTTCCACTCTAGTTTGGTGCCTCAGATCAGGCAAAGGGACTCCTTATTTCACTTCATGGTTCAGTGATGCTCATGGTTCAGCATGATCAAGATTCGTATACTCGATGGTTCAGTGATGCAACAGATGACATCGATGATTCCTGAGTGTGTGTGAGATGTCTCAGCCCTCATGAGGGGGTGGCCCTATAGGTAGCCCCCCACACACTCGGATGACGTCTTCATCACAGCCTTCGATGCAACTCCATACATTTGATGATGTCGACCTCAGCCGCTTGCAGCATCGTTTTGTTTGCATGTATCAGTCAGATTTTCAGAGCCCTTTCCTGTTTTCAGGGGCATCTGGGTTGCGTTTATATCTCATGTACTCAGATATTATTGTACAAAATCTTGGTTGTTATCCCAGGCACAATATGTATGTGGGATTCATTATCGTGTTATTTATTTGGCTCATGTTCAGGCTAGAATATGCTTTATTATTGCATTTCGTGGTTTTTCGGGCGCCTTATTGTTTGTACTATTGCCTCGGCAGGCATAGATATGCCTCCCCCACCGCCTATAGCAGGTACTCACTCCAAAAGTCTTGTCGCACCTGCAAGCCGCCTCCTCAGGGTCTATTTCTTTCAGCACTTTGGTTTACCTTATACTTCTCTCTCTTTGGCTTCCCCTTCGATGTCTAGTGATTGAGTTCTTACAACGTATTTTGGTCATACGATTAGCTCCTAACGCTCGCACGTTGGGGGGCAATCTGTTACATCATTTTTTGGTCATCTAACCTATTATCATTAGATGGACCCAAGTACACCATGTAAGACCAATTTTACTCCAAGTAAAATTGCTTTCACTATGAAAATAACTTAGTAAATCACCTTTATTAAGTTGTTTATGGTCTAAACAGGAAACCCCATAAGGAAATATTAAATAAATATACATTTTTTTGATTTTCCTCGCGAAATAATTAGTTAAACAGAAGTTTAATTAATATTTCTGGTTATATTTAACCCAAAACAAGGAAATTATTTATCTTATTATTTTCTAAAGAATAATTGTTTAAATTTTATTTAAATAATATTCTTTGTTAAATATGACTAATTCACCCTCAAATAATTAAATAAATCATTATTTATTTGATTATTACTCAACCATATCCTTAAAATGATAAATAAATAATTTATTTATTTATTATCACTTAATCACATCCTTAAAATGATAAATAAATCATTTATTTATTTATTATTTACAAATAAGGGGATTTGACTCAAGTCAAATTCCTTTTCCCTCCAACAAATATAATAAAATATTCCATAAAATTTGGATCTAGATTTGGTTAATAATATTTTAATTATGCACCAAACTCTAGACTAACTCAATATTTTGTTATAAATAGAAGAGTTTTCCCATTCATTTGTCACCTTTTGTTGCCTAAAGATCACTCTGGATCTCAACACTTGGTCTGGCTATTGATCCATTATCATAGCCATACTTTTTCATTTTTGTCTGGTTTTTCTACACCATCAAGAGAGAGAAGTGCTAAATCTGAAGTGTTGAGGACTCACAAGAACCCATCCCATTGAGGAGAACAGGGAACACCCTCTTGTGTTTTCCTCCCAGGTGCCATTAATAAAATTATTCATTGGATATATTCTTGTCTTGTCTATTGGATCTATGGAGTAAATCTTATTTTTCTACTGTTTAATGTCTTCTAATGCATAGATCTAGATTTTTGCTGCATTTGTCTTGATCATCTAATTGCAGATCTGAAGATATTAGCAGTCATTTCTGTTGTTAGGGCTATAATTTATGCGTAGCTAAAGTGGTCTTTTTTCGTACACTTCGAATAAATATTCATACTAACAGTGAAGGTGACAGGAGGAGAACCAGGGGCAGAACCAGAAGGAGAACCCAATGAACCAGAAGAGGAGTCAGAGTGCAGACTCGGTGGAGGACTAACTCAAATCCTACACAGAGGAGTAAGTATTCCTACCGGAAACTCAGGATGAAGGCTAAGAAGTCTCTGAGATAAACGCCTTGGTGGTGCAATGATGACGGCACAAACACAAAAAAAATGTAAGAGATACCAACAAGGGAGGAGAGGTGCAGGATCAACTGATTACAATGTCGAAACAAGGGCAGAGAGGTGCAAGATCAATTGATTTCAATGTTAAAGTCTTTGCTTGGCAGTGTTAACCAAGCTCTTCTTCACTTAGGGTGTGTATGTAAAGTGTGTAAGTTTTAATTTTTAAACCCAGACATTTGTAGAGAAAAGAGAAAATGTGTTGTATAACTATAAATAAACCTACAGATAACAGTATATGAAACTGAAATAAAAGAAAATAAACAGCTAATTATGCATTAATCTAAACCCAAGGAGGCGGAACTCTCAACAACTAGTCTATAGGTGGGAAAAAATCTAGTCAAAACACAACAAAATAGCCAATAGATATAGGGTCGAGAAAGATAGGGATCTAAAGGTCAAATCTGCTGAAAATAGGTGCAAAAAAACAACAAAACATCAGAGGAAAAATTGTTGTAAATGAGGTGGCGAAAGGCTATCTCCTAGAGGGAAGAGGAGGGGACCCTAGAGGAAAACCCAAACAAAACTGAAAAGAGGTGTTTTGAATGGATAAATAACCAATTTGAAGTGGATTTGAAGGTAAGGTATCAGATCTGAAAATGGTTGAACACTCTGAAAATTTCAGACAACCTGCAGCAGCTAAAACTCTTCCACAAAAGGTGGAGGGTACTAAAGCCCTAGAGGGATAGGTTCCCACTTTGTTGAGTAAAACAGAACAAGTATAGGTCCAAAATGGGCGGAGACGGAGGTCAGAAAACCCTGAACAGAGGCCTAGACAACCCAAAAAACTTTCAGAAAAAATCCCGCAAAAAGTCCAGGTCGCAGTTTCTGACCTGATTTTTGCAGAGGTCACAGGTTTTGGCTTGTTTTTTGCGTCCTGGAGGTTCACGTCGCAGATTTTGGCCCAAAAAGTGCGACCTACACTTCTGGCACTCTCGAGAGAAGGTTTCAGAAGAATGTGTCGTCTCAGCTGCAGCTGATGTCTATCACCTGAGCAATAGGTCTGAAAACACACGGAATTTAGAATTTTTAATGTTTTAGGGTTTTATAGGTTAAAAAAAAACATCAAGAAAAGAAAAACGAGAAGCTGAAGAGAAATACTAGGGTTTTAAGTAGCTGGATATGCAGGAATCTGAAAAATGACAGAGGTCGTAATCGTAAACCCGTGTGGAGTTGACAGTTGTTAGTATGAATCTTAATCTCAACTGTACAAGAAAATACCACTTTAGCTGTGCATAAAAAACAACCCTAACTACAAAGATGGCTGCCAATATCTTTAGATCTGCAATTAGGTGACCAAGATAAATGCTGCAAAAATCTAGATCTATGCATTAAAAGACATTAAGCAGAAAATAAAAACAAGAGTTGCTCCATGCATCCAATAAACAAGACAAGAATATGTTGAATGAATTTTGTATTAATGGCACCTGGGAGGAAAACATAGAAGGATGTTACCAGTTCTCCTCAATGGGATGGGTTCTTGTAAGTCCTCAACACTTCAGACCTAAAATTCCTCTCTCTTGATGGTGTAAAAAACCCAAACAAAAATGGAACTCAAAGGGAGCTCACAAGCAAAAAGATAGAAAAATATGACAATGATGGTGGATCAGAGTCAGACCAAAAGTATAGATCTAGAGTGATCTTTAGGCAACAAAAGGTAGTGAATGAATGGGAAAACCCTTCTATTTATAACAAAATATTGAGTTAGTCTAGATACTAGTGCATAATTAAAATATTATTAACCAAATCAAGGTCCAACTTTATGGAATATTTTATTATATATTTGTTGGAGGGAAAAAGAATTTGACTTGGGTCAAATCCCTTTATTTGTAAATAATAAATAAATAAATGATTTATTTATTATTTTAAGGATGTAGTTGATTAATAATCAAATAAATAATGATTTATTTAATTATTAATGAATGATTTAGTCAAATTTAACAAGGAATATTATTTAAATAAGGTTTAAATAATTATTCCTAGAAAATAATGAGATAAATAATAATTTATCTAATTAATTTTCTTGTTTTTGGTTAAATATGATCAGGAATATTAATTAAACTGTTGTTTAACTAATTATTCCTTAAGAAAAATCAAACAAATGTAGATTTATTTAATATTTCCTCATGGGGTTTCTTGTTTAGACCATACACAACTTAATAAAGGTGGTTTACTAAGTTATTTTTCATAGTGAAAGCAATTTTACTTAGGGTGAAATTGGTCTTACATGGTGTACTAAGGTCCATCTAATAATAATAGGTTAGATGACCAAAAAATGGTGTAACATTCTTCCTTGATTTTTATCAAGATGATGAGGACATTTTTTATTATGCAAGTAATAGATTAAGTCCTTATACCAGGGGTGATCTATGAAATCATTTTTTTGTTCATTGATCATAAACATAACAGATAAGGATTCGTCATCATTTTCTGGCTCACACGGTTCAGGGTATTCAACCAAGTGAAGGGATAAATCGTGTCACTTTATTGTCTCGGTAGTGATAATTGACAATTCATGCTATTGAATTTTTGCAAGATAATGAGCAATTTTTCCTAAAAGATAAGTTTGAGAAATTATAAAATTAATAGTAGCTAGCAAGACTCTTATCTCTGTATACTTGCTAAGAATAGTGTGTCAAAATTTCTCAATTACTTTGATGAGAGTGAATGCATGATTTTCAATGAAAGAATATTTGAATTCATCATCATAAAGGCTTTGACTCATGAAAGCAATTGGTTGTCAAACTCCTTGATCATTTTTCTACATAAGGATGTCGGAAATGGGTTCCTTTGTAGCATTAGTGTAGATAAAGAATTCTTTATAGAAAATTTTCTTTTCCAGTACCGATGCGGAGGTAATGGCTAATTTTATGGTAATGAAATTCGTTTGCATGGAATCATCCCACTTTAAAACACGATCTTGCTTCAATAAATTATGGATAGGATTAGTTATTTTAGCAAAATCATTAATAAAGATGAGGAGAGAATTTACCTTTCCCATGAAATATTGGTTTCCTTTTTTGATTTAGTGGGAGGGAGGTTCTTAATTGCTTCAAATATTTTTGGGTCAATGTTAATTCCATCCTCAAACGCAATGTGTCCTAGAAGCTTACTAGTGGTGACTCCAAATGCAAACTTCTTCAGATTAAGAGATATATCGAATCTTCTACATCTAATGAATATTGTTCTTATATGCTCAAAATGATATTTACGACACTTCACATATATTGTCATATCATTGAGATAGATCTAAATGATATTCCGAACAAGGTTATCAAAGGCTAGCTACATAGCGCTCTGAAAAGTAGCCAAAAGGCATTAAGCGAAAGTGGCCAAGTAAGTGGTGAAAGTAGTTTCATATTTTCCCACCTTCTTCACGCGAATATGGTTATAACCAGAAAAAGGCATCTAAAATGGACATCATTTTCAATCCTACCACTTGCTGCAAAATTTGATCCTTGTTAGGAAAATGAAAATTATATTTTACACGTGCCTTATTTAAAGAGCAATAGTCTACACATAAGTGTATATTGCCACTCTTTTTCCTAGCAGGGACCAAGTTGTTCACCCGTTCTGAATATTTGACTAAAAAAATGATTTTAGCTTGAAGTAATGTATCCAATTATTTTCTAAAAGTGGCTTTGAGAGGAGGGTCTCCTAGTCCTTGTCTTTGTCGTGTTGAAAAATGCAATAAGAAATCCTCAATTTGATTTTGCCTTGATTAAATTGAGAAAAATCTAATTTCCACATCAACAAACAACTTAGATGCAGTTAACTGAGGTTATATGGATCTTGTGATTCAATTAGTTTAGTAAATTCGAGTTAGAGGAGTTAGATTTTAGTTAAGCATGTGTAATTTCTTTGTAGCAACCAAGGTCAATTATTTCAAGTTGCTTTTAGTTAAAATAGTTCTAATTGTTGGAGGAACTAGTGGAAGGTCAGTTGTGCATGTTGAAATTCAATAAGATAATGCACCACATACTAGTGTGGGATTCCAGTCACACATGAATGAGGAATTCAGTGACACATTAGTGCTAAATGTGGGCATCCAATTGGAAAATAAATTGTAATATTATCTCATAACAACTTGTAATAGTTAACTAAGTGTGATAGACTTATTTAGCTCAATAATTTCGAGTTGAGGGTCAAAGGCGAGGCAGGTAGAGTGATTCTATTGTTTACAGTGTCCAGTTGCAATTGTAGCGCTAGTGTGGTGTGAGTGCAATCAGTTAACTCAAAGTAATTGAGTTAAAATCAGTTTAACTAGTTATAAATGAATGATGATCTAGTGGAAGGTCAAGTGAATTAAAATAGATTTAATTCACAAGTAGTGATCTACCAAGTAACTGATGATTCAATATTTATAGCTGCATGCATGTCATTTATGATGACAATGCAGTTGAGACAAAGGTTAAAGGTAAGTAAACTTTCAATTGTATTATTAGACTGAAACAATGATTTTAGCTTGAAGTAATGTATCCAATTATTTTCTAAAAGTGGCTTTGAGAGGAGGGTCTCCTAGTCCTTGTCTTTTTCGTGTTGAAAAATGCAATAATAAATCCTCAATATGATTTTGCCTTGAATAAATTGAGAAAAAATCTAATTTCCACATCAACAGACAACTTGGATGCAGTTAACTAAGGTTACATGGATCTTGTGATTTAGTTAGTTTAGTAAATTCGAGTTAGAGGAGTTAGATTTTAGTTAAGCATGCGTGATTTCTTTGTAGAAACCAAGGTTAGTTATTTCAAGTTGTTTTTAGTTAAAATAGTTCTAATTGTTGGAGGAACTAGTGGAAGGTCAGTTGTGTATGTTGAAATTCAATAAGATAATGCACCACATACTAGTGTGGGATTCCAGTCACACATGAGTGAGGAATTCAGTGACACATTAGTGCTAAATGTGGGCATCCAATTTTTAAATAAATTGGAAAATAAATTGTAATATTATCTCATAACAACTTGTAATAGTTAACTAAGTGTGATAGACTTATTTAGCTCAATAATTTCGAGTTGAGGGTCAAAGTCGAGGCAGGTAGAGTGATTATATTATTTACAGTGTCCAGTTGCAGTTGTAGCACTAGTGTGGTGTGAGTGCAATCAGTTAACTCAAATTAATTGAGTTAAAATTAGTTTAACTAGTTATAACTAAATGATGATTTAGTGGGAGGTCAAGTGAATTAAAATAGATTTAATTCACAAGTAGTGATCTACCAAGTAACTGATGATTCAATATTTATAGCTGCATGCATGTCATTTCTGATGATAACCCAGTTGAGACAAAGGTTAAAGGTAAGTAAACTATCATTTGTATTATTAGAGAATTGCCCGAATGAAATTATAAAGCCACATGATGCCCATGATGGATTGCGCAGTCAAGGAAGGTTGTAATTCCTATTTAATAGGAATTATTTTGCCTAGGGATTGCGTGAGCAAGGCAGGTTGAAGGTGGCAAGAAATTGGCTATGTATTGGTCTAATTTTTCCTAGATCAATGTGAGACAATTGGTAGAGTGTATGAGGTTGTGGTGAGCACACATGCATTGTATTGTTTCATGATTCCTTGGTTGATTATACAATAAATATGGAGGGGCTTTGAGCAGTTTCTTTCCCCAGGAAAATATTGTGTTGTGTGATTGATTTACTTATTTATCTTACTTGCATGTGATTAAGCGGTCACGATTTATATTCCGCAAATATTGTAGAAGGATTCAATATCTTGTTTTAGTACATTGCATGATCAGATTGAATCCATTGATGTAATTTCTACATGGTATCATAGCTATGTTAGAGATTTTCTACATGGTATCAGAGTGCCGGGAATCACGATAGTGGAGAAAAAATTGAGTTTGTGTTGAAAAATATTCAAATTTGTAGATACTTTCTTTGGAGCTAGAAGTGGATCAAGATGTCTTTCAAAGGCTTGAGACTCGAATATGCGCTCGAGGGAAATTCGAATTATATTACATGGAAGGAAATGGTGGAGGCAATGTTGAAGGACAATGGGTTGAAGGAATTCATAGATAATGATATTCCCAAGCCCGCAGAAGAAGATGCCAAACTTCTTGATGCATGGTAGAAGAAGTTAGAAAAGGCGAGGAGGATCTTGTTAGAGGGAGTTCGAGATCATATTTTCTCTAGTCTCCATGGAAAGGAAACTCCATATGCTATGTGGAAGGCCTTTAAAGATCGGTTTCAAAGCTGCAATGATCATAGAAAATTGGAACTCAAGGACAAGCTTAGGAAAATAAAAATGGAGAAGGGTGACAAAATCCATAAATACTTGACCAAGTTCACTCAATGTTGAGATGAGCTTGGAAGTGTTGGGATTACTGTAGCTGATGATGACTTGGTGAGCCAAGCACTTCTAGGCCTTCCCAAGAGCTAGCATAATTACTAGGACTCTTTGAATGAGAGGGAGAAGTTACCAGATTGGGAGCGACTATGTTCAGATTTGGTACAAGAAGAGTTTCGACTGAATACCAGGGATGTATCCTCATCCAAGACTGATGATGAGGAAAAATTTTCCTTGGCTGGTAAGGAAAAGAAGGGGAAGGCGAATAATTCCCATTCCAAATATGAGACCGATAAATAATGCAAGAAGCGTGACATGTCAAAGGTGAAATGTTTTCACTTTCATGATCATGGAAACTATGCCACAAATTGTCCACAAAAGAAGAAGAACAACAAGAAGGCTCCAAGAGCTGCAACGGGTGAAGATTTGGCCTCACAGTTTGAGTTGTAATTCTCTCTCATCGCATGCATGGTGTCAACTGTGATGGGATCTATGTGGTACTTTGATAGTGGAGCATATTTCCACATGAAGGGAAACAAATATCTCTTTAGTAGCTTGGAGGAGAAGGATCTTCAAATGCACATCAAGATGGGTGATGACGGGAGGTAGCGATACCGGGATTGGTAGAGTTACTTTCCAGAGATATTCAGGTAAACCTTTCATATTAAAATATTTCATGCATGTACCGGGATTGAAAAAGAATTTATTTTTAGTTGCTAGGTTAGAGGATCTTGGATATGATGTGGTTTTCATTGAAGGCATTCCTTCATCACAAAGCCATAGGACAGGTAAAGAAGATTGGGTTTCGTGTGAAGAACATCTACAAAATTGATGTAGATGGATGCGCAAAATTGAGCAATAAAGTAGGGAAGGTGGTGAGCCGGGATACATGTGAGTTATGGCACAGGATATTGGGACATCTACACCACAGTGCTTTTAGGACCATGCAACATATTTCTACAGGTCTTCCAAAGGGTACTCTTGCATAGATAGACACATGCAAGGGATGTACCATGGGAAAGTATACTAAAGCCACTTTTCATGAGAAGGAGAACCAAGCAGCGACAATCCTTGAGAGAGTTCACTCAGGCGTGTGTGGACCATTCTCTACACCTTCCACAACAAAGCACAAGTATTATGTGATTTTTGTTGATGATTTTTCTAGAAAGTGTTGGATCTTCTTTCTGCAGAAGAAAGATCAAACGTTCTCCAATTTTTGTGAGTTCAAAGAAGTGGTAGAGAAAGATAAAATGAAGAAGGTGAAGGCTCTAAGGAGTTACAATGGTGGTGAGTATATCTCTAAATAATTCAAGAAATTATGTGCCAAAGAAGGAATTCAGAGAGAATTGATTGCACCTCATAACCCACAACATAATGTGATTGCAGAAAGAAGGAAAATAGCAATTGTGGGAGCAACACGAGTTATGTTACATGATCAGGGCCTACCGTTGCATCTGTGGGTAGAGGCATGCAACACAACGGTATTTGTGTAGAACCATAGTCCTCATCGGATACTTGGCATGAGTACACCAGAGGAGGATTTTTCATGTAAGAAACTAGATGTTTCATATTTTAAAATTTTTGGCTCATCTGTCCATTGCCATGTGACCAAAGATGCCAGGAAGAAGCTAGAACCAACAACAGAGGTTGGGATATTTTTGGGGTACATTGATACTCCCCACAACTATCGGGTGTATTTTTTGGCTTACAAGATGACAATTTCAAAAGATATGTTAAATTTGATGAGGAGAAAGCCATGCGATTGTCCCTTGAGAGGGAGCTTGACTTGCATGCAGATGAGGAACTCTTAGTTCCAAAGGATGAACCTCAAGATGTGGAGCAGCCACGAGCAAAGGATCATGGAGTGGAAAAAACCACTCATGCAGAGCCATCCACAAAAAATGGTAGGAAGTGCACCAGAGAGGCTGACAGGTTGATTTTAGATGCGACAGAGCATGTAGGTGCACCTACATCACAATGCAGGCAGAGAAGGTCCCCAGACATGTATACTAGATACATGGCTCTTATGGGCGAGTGTATTGTGACAAAACCATCCTCTTTTGAGGAAGCGGTGCAACAGCCAACATGGGTTGATGCCATGGTTGAGGAGTATGACTCCATTATTAGAAACAGTGCATGGGAAGTGGTCCCAAGACTAGTGGGGAAGTCAGTGGTTGGATCCAGGTGGATCTAAAAGGTGAATCAAGAAGCAGATGGGAGTGTGGAGAAATAAAAGGCTATATTTGTGGCCCAAGGATTGTCACAGGTAGAGGGGATTGATTATGAGAAGACTTTTGCATCGGTTACAGGGTACTCATCGATTAGATCTATACTTGCACTCTCAATGCAAATGGGGTGGGAGATACATAAAATGGATGTAAATACAACCTTTCTCAATGGCGTTATTAAGGAAGAAGTGTACATTTATAAGCCATAAGGTTTTGAGACCATTGACAGGTAGTCGCATGTGTGCAGACTCAAGAGAGAACTGTATGGGCTTAAGCAAGCACCTCATGCTTGGTACACCACGATCAACAACTATTTCATCCGGTTGGGCTTCACAAAGAGTGAAGTGGATGAAAACCTATATCATATTGTGGTTGATGGTAACCTTTTGATTATTGTACTTTATGTTGATGATATTATAGTGACAGGTGATGAGCAGCTCATAACTTCTTGCAAAGAGGATCTTGCAAGAGAGTTTGAGATGAAGGTCATGGTGCTCTTGCACTATTTCCTTGGCTTCGAAATATGGCAAAGAGATGGGGAGCTATTTGTATCTCAGGGCAAGTATGATAAGCAGATTATGAGGAAGTTCCACATGGAGGGAAACAAACCCATGGAAACTCCTCTTGCAGGAAACTGGAGGAAGGAGGATGCTACTTCAGATGAGGTAGTGGATGCTATTGTTTACGGGAAACTTGTGGGTTCACTTATGTATTTGGTGAACACATGAACAGACATACGCTACGTAGTTAACCAACTTAGTCAAGTTATGGTTAAGCCTACCAAGCTCTTTTGGAAGCAGGAAAGCATGTGTTGAGATATCTCAGGGTAATACAGAGTATGGATTATGGTACATACTAACAGAGGGAGTGAAGCTTCAAGGCTTCACTGATGAATATTGGGAAGGTGACAGGAAGAGCACATCAGGGGGCATCTTCAGCATAGGATCAACAACAGTTTCTTGGTACAATAGGAAGTAGAGATCAATTGCACTCAGTTTAACCAAGGCAGAGTACACGGAAGCTAGTCAGGCCACATGCGAGGCCATCTGGATGAGGAAGATACTTGTTGATTTTTTTGGTCATCCGATGGATCCGATGATGATACATTGTGATAGCCATAGTTGCATAAAACTATCGGTTAATCTGGTATTCCATGACAGGTCCAAGAATATTGAAATTCGGTACCACCATCTCAGAGATTGTGTTCAGAGGTGTATTATGTTGTTGCAATACATTCCCACGAAGGATTAGGATGCAGATATCTTGATGAAGGTGCTTGTGAAGAGAAAATTGGAATACCACAGAGGCAGGATTAGGGTAGCAGATAATCCATTTCTTGTTGAGAGGGAGTGTTGAAATTCAACAAGAAAATGCACCACATACTAGTGTGGGATTCCAGTCACACATGAGTGAGGAATTCAATGACAAATTAGTGCTAAATGTGGGTGTCCAATTTTTAAATAAATTGGAAAATAAATTGTAATATTATCTCATAACAAATTGCAATAGTTAAAAAAGTGTGATAGATTTAGTTAGCTCAAGAATTTCGAGTTGAGGTTCAAAGGTGAGGCATGTAGAGTGATTCTATTATTTACAGGGTCCAGTTGCAGTTGTAGCACTAGTGTGGTGTGAGTGCAATCAGTTAACTCAAATTAATTTAGTTAAAGTCAGTTTAACTAGTTATAACTGAATGATGAGCTAGTGGAAGGTCAAGTGAATTAAAATAGATTTAATTCACAAGTATTGATCTACCAAGTAACTGATGATTCACTATTAATAGCTGCATGCATGTCAATTCTGATCATGACCCAGTTGAGACAAAGGTTAAAGGTAAGTAAACTATCAGTTGTATTATTAGTGAATTTCCTGAGTGTAATTATAAAGCCACATGATGCCCATGATGGATTTCACAGTCAACGAAGGTTGTAATTCCTATTTAATAGGAATTATTTTTCCTAGGGATTGCGTGAGCAAGGCAGGCTGAAGGTGGGTAAAAAATTGGCTATGTATTGGTCCAATTTTTCCTATATCAGTGTGAGACAATTGGTAGAGTGTATGAGGTTGTGGTGAGTACACGCGCATTGTATTGTTTCATGATTCCTTAGTTGATTATACAAATATGGAGGGGTTTTGAGCAGTTTCTTTCCCCAGGAAAATATTTTGTTGTGCGATTGATTTACTTCTTTCTCTTACTTGCATGTTATTGAGCGATCATGATTTATATTCTGCAAATATTGTAGAAGGATAATATCTTATTTTAGTACATTTCATGATCAGATTGAATCAATTGATGTAATTTCTACAGTGCATTCGGACTTCAGTCTAACTCAGTGATTCGCTGGTTAACTGATCAATCAACCCAAAATATCCAGTGCATGTAGAGAATTTGAGTTCCCCATTTGTGGTGGAGATTCCAAGGTAGTGCAACATCAGTTGTAGACTAGTCTTGATTGTACAACTGTTGCATGCAGTCAGATGATAAACCTTGGGAATTGCACAATCAGTTCAAGGAATTTCCTAAATAATAGGGGCCTCCTTTCTCAAGGAATTGTGCAAGGAAATAGGGGCTCAAGAAAAGGTAGAAATTGACTAATTTTGGGTCATAGCTTCTTAATGCACATAAAGATAGGTTATTCACTTGTAGGTTGTGCTCAGTTGCACAAATAAATTGTAATACATATGTATTCAACCTATTAATGCAAGCAGGAATTGGGGTTTTAGAAGATTTATTTCCTTGGGAAAAATACTATGTGCATGTGTGTTATTTCTCATTGCATGTTTGTGATTGATGTTCTAAGTTGTGAATTGAATTTCACATAGTAGTAGAGTAGGCTTGTGTCATGTGATTTTGATTAAAATTTCATGAGAAGTTGCAAATATACATCATAATTTCTACATGGTATCAGAGTAGGATTCACATTAGAGCATGAATTTTGATTTTGTTTCTCAGGAGAATCGAATTTGTAGTTCAATGAAGTAGGATCTCTTTAGAGCTGAGAAGATGACCTTCAACGGGTTGAGGCTAGAGTATTTCTTAGAAGGAAACTATAGTTTCATCGCATGGAAGGATCACATGGAGGCAATATTGGATGATAATGGGTTGTTAGAATACATCAAGACATATGTTGCAAAACCACAAGCATCTGATTCCAAAACCTTGCGCAGTGGAAGAAAGATGTAGCCAAGGTGAGGAGAATAATCTTGGAGGGATTACGGGATCACATTGTCTTAAATATCCATGGAAAATAAACTCCATTCGCAATGTGGAAAGCACTAAAAAATTGTTCGAGAATAATAGTGACCATTGGAAGTTGATACTCAAGGATAAACTTCAAAATATCAAGATGTAGAAGAATGACATTATTACGCAGTATCTGAGCAGGTTAACACAATTTCGCAGTGAAATTTTCTGGTTTTGTGTTAATGTTGCAGAAGGTGACTTGGTAAGCCTAGCCCTTTTAGCCCTTCCTAAGCGCTTGAATAACTACCAAGATTCAATGAATAGGAGGGAGAAACTACCGAATTGGGAACACTTATGGTATGATTTTCTAAAAGAGGAAATAAGGAAAAATAATAGAGATGGGACTTCATCCAAGGGCGAGGTTGAAGAAAAATATGCATTGGTTGGAAAGGGAAAGGAGGAAAAAGGGAAGAAATATCAAACCAAACCAAAATCTATCCAAGTGGGTTAGAAGAAATATTTTCCAAAATTAAATTATTCAATTTTCATGAATTTGGGCACTATGCCATGAAGTGTCCACACAAAAATTTAAGCAAGAATACCTCAGGAGGAAGAGCGGGTGAAGCCTTGGCTTCACAATTCGAGCTTGACTTTACCGTTATCGCATGCATCACAAGCACAGTGATGGGGAGCGTGTGGTACTTGGACTCGGGTGCATCGTTCCACATGATAGGGTGTAGAGATTTTTTCAGTGACCTGGAAGAAAAATATTTACAGATGCACATTGATCTGGGAGACGACGAAAGCTATAGTGAAATCATGGTTGGTACAGTCACCTTTCGAAGGGAGTCGAGATCCCCTCTCAGGATCAAGGACGTCATTCTGAGCCTAAATAAAAATATCATCTCTATTTCATTTTCAAAAGACCATGGTTATGATGTGATCTTCAGCAAAGGACAAGCATTCCTGAGACATATAGCCATAGGAAAAGTGAAGCAAATCAGGGTTCGTGTGAAGAACATGTACAAGCTAGATGTGGAAGGTTGTGTTGCATTAAGCACTAAGGCAGAGGAAGTGCAGTGCATCGATGTCGGTGAAATTTGGAACAACATAATTGGCCATTTAAATCATGGTTCCTTGAATATTATGAAACAAATAACCATTCCCCAAAATTAGGAACACTTGAGCAGTAGGATTTATGTAAAGGATGTAACTTAGGGAAGTACACAAAATCCACATTCCATGATCAGGACAAGAAAGCACATGAAGTCTTGGAAAGGATCCAATTTGATGTCTATGGACCATTCTCGAAAGCCTCCACTGCCAGACACAAATATTTTGTCATTTTTATTGATGACTTCTCACAAAAGTGTTCCATCTTCTTCATGCAGAAGAAAGATGAGACATTCTCCAAGTTCGTATAATTCAAGGCACTGGTTGAGAAATAAATTGACCAGAAGGTGAAGGCTTTCTAGAGTGATAATGGAGGTGAGTACTTGTCAAATGAATTCAAAAATTTATGTGCAAAACTAGGCATTTGAAAAGAGATGAAAACACCCCACAACCCACAGCAGAATGGGGTGGCTGAGAGAAATAACCGTAGCATTGTGGGAGTTGTGAGGGTATGTTGCATAACCAATTCCTACCATTGTATTTGTGGGAAAAGGCATGCAATACAACAATCTATTTACATAACTGGAGTCCTCATCAGATTTTGGGCATGATTACACTAGAGGAGGCTTTCTCAGGGAGGAAGCTAGATGTGTCTCACTTCAAGATTTTTGGATCCTTTGTCTACTGCCATGTCTCAAAATAATCAAGGAAGAAGCTTGAGCTGACAAAAAATTTGGGGGTATTTGTGGGTTACACAAAAACTTCTCATAACTATATTGTGTATTTTTCATCCCTCAATTAAATTTGTGTGAAGGGATGTAAATTTTGATGAAGAGAAAGTGATCTGGTGCTCTCTTGAGAGGGAGATTCATATCCCACTAGAAGAGGAGATTTTAACTCCAAAGGAGGAGCCTCAGGAAGTTGTGGAGTAACCACAACTTGAGGAGCAGAGAGTGGAGACATCCACTCAATCGGAACCATCCAAAGAAGGTAGAAAAAAGACCAAGGAAGTTGATAAACTTGCACAGGATGTGAGGTAGAATGTGGGAGCTCCTTTAAATTTGCGTAGGAAAATAAGGTCACCTAAATGGTACACTGGCTTCATGGCTCTAATGACCGAGCCTATAGATATTGAGCCTTCCTCTTTTAAGGTAGAAATAAAGTAACATTATGGTTTTATGCAATGGTGGAGGAATATGAATCCATTGTAAAGAAAAGTGTTTGGGAAGTGATCCCAAGACTAGCAGATAAATCAGTTGTGGGTTCGAGATGGATCCCAAGTATAAGGCCAGATTTGTGGCCAAGGGATACTCTCAAGTTGAAGTCCTTGACTATGAGGAGACCCTTACTCCTATAGCAAGGTACTCATCCATTAGATCAATTCTTTCTTTGGCTACGCAGATGGGGTGGAAGATCCACCAGATGGATGTAAAAATAAAATTTCTCAATGGGGTTATTTAGGAGGAGGTTTACATCGATAAATCAAAAGGTTTTGAGGCATTTGATCGGGAAGCGTTGTACAGTCTCAAACAAGCAACTCGTGCTTGGTACTCCAAGATCGATAGCTATCTCATTGGTTTGGGCTTCACCAAAATTGAAGTGGATGAAAACCTATATCACATATTGGTAGAAGGTAAATTGATTATTATTGTCTTATATGTTGATGATTTTATTTTAACTGGTGACGAGAGGTTTATCAGATCTTGCAAGGAGAATTTGAAATGAAGGACATGGGTCTCATGCACTACTTCCTCAGGTTGGAATTATGGCAAGGCGATGGGGAATTGTTTTTCGCTCAAGGAAAGTATGCAAATGAGATACTATAAAGATTTTGCATGGATATTTTTAAACCCATGGAGACACCTATAGAAACCAACTGTAGGAAAGAGGATGCCACTTCATGTGAAGAAGTGCATGCTCCCATATATTAGAAGCTAGTGGTTTCATTGAAGTATCTTGTGAACACACGACCAAATATGTGTTATTCATTCAACCAAATTAGCCAAGCTATGATTTGGTCGACCAAATTATATTGGAAGGAAGTTAAGCCTGTTTTGCAATTCCTTAGAGGCATTACTCGGTTTGTACTATGGTATGGATGGACAAAGGGAGTGAAGTTGTGTGGCTTACAGATGCAGATTGGGTGGGGAGTCCATCAGACCAAAAGAGTATATTAGGTGGAATTTTCAGTGTTGGATCCGCAATTGTTTCCTAGTATAACATGAAGCAAATATCTGTGGCGCTCATCTCGATAGAAGTAGAATACATGGTTGCAAGTCAAGCAGCACGTGAGGTGATATTTATGAGAAAGATACTTGTGGGATTGTCTGGTCAGAAGATGGATCCAACAATGATCTATTGTGATAATAAGAGTTGCATCAATATCTCTAAGAATCATGTATTTCACGATCGATCCAAGCATATAAATATTGTGTCACCATTTACGGGACTCTATGCAGAGGCATACAATGTTGCTTCAGTACATTCTGATAGAGGAACAAGATCCTGACATTTTGACAAAGGACTTGTCAAGAAGGACGTTCGAGTTCCACATGCGTATAATAGGGTTGGTCAATAATCCCTTTCTTGCTGAAAGGGAGTGTTGAAAAATGTAGCAATAAATTTTCATTTTTATTTTGCCTTGATTAAATTGAGAAAATTCAAATTTCCATATCAACAGACAAATTGGATGCAGTTAACTGAGGTGACATGGCTCTTGTTACTTATTTAGTTCATTAAATTAGAGTTATAGGAGTTAGAGTTCAGTTAATCATGTGTGATTTCTAATTTGTATCAATCAAGGTCAGTGATTTCAAGTTATTTTTAGTTAAACTAGTTCTATCTGTTGGAGGAACTAGTGGAAGGTCAGTTGTGCAATGGGACTTCAGTCTAACTGAGTGGTCATTCAGTTAACTGATGAATCAAACAAAAATAGATAGTTCATGTAGAGAATTCAAGTTCCCCAGTTGTGGTGGAGATTTCAAGGCAATGTAACATCAATTGTATACTAGTCTTGAGTGTACAGGTTTTGCATGCAGTCAAATGATCAACCTTGGGAATTGCGCAATCAATTTGAGGAATTTATTAAATAAGAGGGGCCTAATTTCTCAATGAAATTTCACAAGGAAATAGGGGCTAAAGGAGAGGAAAAATTGACTAATTATGGGTCATATCTTCTCAGTGAGCAAAGAGATAGGTTATTCACTTGTGGTTTGTGCTAAGTTGATCAAAGCAATTGTAATACACCTCTATTCATTAGATTAATGAAAGCAAGCATTAGGGGTTTTAGCAGATTGATTTCCCTGAGAAAAATATTGTGTGCATGTGTGTTATTTTTCATTATATGTTTTTGATTTATTTTTTAAATTTTGAATTTAATTCCGCAGAGCAGTAGAGTAGGTTTGTGTCTTGTGATTTTCATTAAACATGAGCAGTTGCAAATCTACACCATAGTTTCTACATGTTGAACTAGTTTTGCATATTGTTTGATAGGAATGGAAGGTTGAATGATGGCGGTGTCAAAACATTTAAGGTATTTATAAGAACATGAAAAGACATCAGAGAATTCTTTGAAGGAGCTAATTAGATTTCCCTTCTTTTCTTTGGTGCATTAGGCCACAATTTGTAATATATTTAGATCATCAAGGGTACCATTGTTTCCCGAGATTGTTTCTCCAATTTTATGTTTAGATTCCTCTCCATGTGTTTCTTTTGAATTAGAAACATCACTTTGTGAGAAATAAATTTATAAAGGAGAAATTCTAGTTGGGAATTTTTTGTATTTCAAATATATAATATCATCTTCCTTGATAAGTTAGTTTTGGATAAAATCACACATGATTTTTTCATCTCAGAAGACTTGCTAGTCCTCATATTTATTTGGGAGATAAGGCCTATAAAAATATTGTGGGATATAGTATGGCTTTCATGTAACATTTGACGAGAAATTTTTGCATATATGGCTATATGATCAACAAAATAATTGAACTCTCTTCAATATGAGTAATGTTAAGGGCTAAGAATTCAAAGATCTTCTCCCAAGCAAGTTGAGTGTACCTTTTAATGATTTTGTTAGAAGGATATATATTTTCTTTATTAAATTGGAAACCAGTTGAATCCCGAAGGCGATCAAGTGCGTACAACCCAAAGTTAATGCTTACTCTATCCCTAGAAGAAATTATTCAAATTTCACAATATTATAAGTGCATTAAAATTCAAGCCTAAATGTGTATTGGTGCATTTTCCCAAGGGGAGAGTATAAGACAATACCGACACCATTACCTTCATTAGAAGATTCTCCATCAAAGTGTAAATGCCAAATTTGACCTTCTTGATGGGTTTCCATAGGAGGAGGTACCTCATCTTCAGTGAAGAGGAAGTAAACACCAATGTCTTCTTCTACATAGTTAACATGTGGTTGGGTAAACTTTTTGTGTATGGCGTAATGTGACCTTCCATATAAATGATATTTTTTTTACCATTTTTAGGCAAGGTCATATGTGAGCCATCTAGTGAAATATGGCCTCCAATTTATATTTTCCATTCCCCTCCCAAAATTATTGAATAATTAGAGACCAACATATCCATGACTTCTATGTTACAAGTAGTCATAATTTAAGGATGAGCACAAACAACTAGCATGATATCATTGATTTGAACGATTGTCTCTTGGAGAGATTTAAAGAATGCAAGTGATTTCCTTGGGGTATCTTCAGAACACTGTAGACCTAATTATTCCATTCTTCCATTATGACCTTAGGAATTACGTTAGGTCCAGAGCCCCCATCTACCAAGCAACAATGTGTTATTTTTTTGTGGAGTTTCATGGAGATAATAAAAGGAGGAGTTTGAAGAAAAGATAAAGTATTATGAACAATAAGGATCTTATCCTAATGGTATTCTTCTTCTTATTGTATTTTTAAGGCATTAATTGGTACAAATATTTTTCCTTCAAGGAAAACCTTTAACTTCCTTTAATTTTCTAGAATTGTTTCCATGTCAAGAAAGGAGGCGTAAACTTTGATGTTGGCCATATGTTTGAGGATACTAAATTTATGAAGCATGGAAGGCTAAGAGGAGGTAGAAAAATGTACATTTTGAGAGGTGGAATTTTTATTTACAATGGGGTGGGAGGCCTAGGGATTTGTAGATCTTAGAATTTCAGGTTGTTTGGAAGCTTGGTTTCTAGCATTGCAAGCCCTAAAAGCACCTCTTGACTTAAAAAATAACACCTCCTCATTATCAATCCAATCTAGGGTTGCCACAATAGGGCCGGGTCTTTTTGCAAAGATCCTTTCTCTTATGTTGAATTGAATTTGGAATGTTTTTCATCATAATATTATTTGTAGAAATTACACCACGAGTGAGAGAATAGGGGGGTTGGTTGGTATGCTTACTAGGAAGCAAGAACATGTGTTAAAGTCGATGGTTTCGGTTGGGATTGTATGTTAATGTTTCTTTCATATAAAACCAATATATTTCTCATTTCTTCCATGATATGAAGGATGGATGTCATGTCAAATTGGTTAGTTTGACCTTATAAAGGAACATCATTCCTATAAAGTTGTTCTTCGTATCCTAGAAAAATTTTGAGTGCAAACTAAAGACTAGTAGCATTTTTTTCTTCCAACCCTTGATGGTAAGGTGGGGGAAATGCACTACAGTAGTATATCATGGCTAGTTGATTTTGAGGGCGAATAATTTCAGGAATATGATTATATAGTTTAGTGAAACAAAAGTTAAAATATTTAATGGTTTCTCCTTTTGAAAAAGAGACATCATTATAATCATACAAGAGGTAAATAGGATTTATAGGTTTCTCGTAGGTAGATTTGAACCAATAGAAAAGTTATTCCCAAGTGGATAAGGCTTTGGGAGGCAGTTCAAAGAAATCAACAATGAATTTTCCTTGGAGATAATTCAAAAACAAACTTATACATGTGTCATTATCATTTACCCCAATGTTGTGGAAAGCGTTAGAGAATGCAATTAAATGTTCATTCGTAGTAATAGCTTAGTCAGCTGAGAACTTAGGAATAGGTGCATTGACTAATGCTAATTTTAAATGGGATTAAAAATTCCAAGGAGTATTGTTAGTATCTTATTCAAATTGGAACAAACCATACTTGTAAAAGACCTTTGTAGGGTTGTTGGTAAACTGATGAGGAGTGAAAGATGAATAAATTGATCCAATAGAAATAGTGGGGGTGAAAATTGAGCCTGAACTTGAGCCTGATGAGGAAGATCTGAAGGTTGTGGAGCCCTGGGTTTTGGATGAGGGTTGGGATTGAGTCCCAGACATTATGTGATTTGAAGGAAAGGCAGTCCTAAAAGAGCTGGTTAAACTTTATAAGAATCGTTGCCGCGCTTCGAATTCTAACTGATGAGCGCCAGTATTGCAACAAGAATTTTGAAACTCCTAAGGCTATCGACTTAATTTATCAACCCAAGGTTCATAAAAACTTAAGAGGGGACGACATTGTATATGAAACACACACCTTCCTCTTCCTAGTATGAATCCCTTTGATGCAAGTGAAAGAAGGCATTGAAACAACATCAAATGAGAAAATATCTAGGTAAGTCGCCAATCCTACGTTGCAAAAGGTAAATAATGATGAGAAAATATATTCTACTTTAGGCTAATTGTAGAAATCAACATTCAATAATCAATTAATGTAAGAGTTAAATGGCGACCTAACCAAGCCTTATCCTGACCAAAGTGGTCTTGGAGCATTCATAGGCTCTAAATCTACTTGTACCATGAATTTGGAGCAGATTTGGGTAAGGAAGATTTCAAAAACAAACTGCTACAAGATTGTTGGGAATGAATGTCTATCTACTTTATTAACCAAAACAAAGTTCCTGCTCAATATATAAATCCATTTATTCAATTTATGGTCTTATGATGATTATGGAATGCCTAGGGGTGGTCAGGAGTGTTGTGGGGTAAATCAGAATGCATTTGGAGCTTTTTCGTAGTGCTATAGGATTGTCCTATTTTGCTATAGGATTATATCTAAGAGAAATATGTGGGCTTAGAAGGTGTTCTAAAGGCAAGAAATGGTGGGATAATATAGGGGAAGGGTGTATGAAGCTCTTTCCAAGCCTAGTGATCCTAAGGAGCCCATCTTGCATAAGGAAAGATGCACACGGTGGCCTTCAACAAATCTGAAAAGTGATCTCTGTAAACAGTCTACTTGAAGAGTTTGTTGGGGAAGGAAGGAAACATTGGTGATGGAATAATAAGTGTAAATGATGATTTTCAACCCTGAAAATGCATGCCTTGACCTGCACATAAGATAAATTTTTATTTGGATGCTTGAAAATATTGCTAAGAATATGATTTAATGGCAGAAAATAGAGATGAAAAAAGGAACTAATTCAATATCTGACTATTGAAAACATAAAATTAGCTATATTTTTGTCTTTCCAACACAATATATACAACCAAGATTCCCACGAGATAGGTGATTGACAAACCCGCACAAACAAATTTCTCATAAACAAATTCTACTAGAAAAGAAAGGAAATATTGTTACCTAGATACAAGAAATAAGATGCATGAATAAAATACATAAAGGAGAGAGACTAGAGCCTCTGGGTTGGGCCCTAACCTAAGAGGACTCAACCCTCTAAAGAAGGATCAAATTGATAATAAGATGGATTTCATTCACTGTCAAAATAATACATAAAAAAAATACTAGGAAAATAAGCTTGCTACTCCTCAAAGTCTATTCTCCACTAATTCAAACTCTTATTGGGATACTACGCCCCTTTATTTATGCAAAAATTCTTGAGGGGAAACCTCCTTGAAGAGGGGGATTATTTCCTTCCAATTCCTTAAAAGTGTGTATTTGGTTCCCTGATTGATTTCAAATGCCAAGGAGGAGAGATCCTTTGTAATTCATCCAAGATCAAGATCCTGTTTTGGTGGGGAACACATCCCTACATTTGCCCAATCAATGGAGCTCCAAAATATGCTCAATAAATTCATAATATTCCATTCATTTGTTGTCAAGAAACAAGTCCTCAGATTCTCTCATTCTACAGATATTTTAGAGTTCACTCAATACTATCTCAATATTCTGCAAAAAATTAATAATATTAGTGTTATCACCATAAAAAAAAAAATTTAAACTTTGACAGTTTACCTTGTTCCTAGTCATGGTCTTAGATAAGTGTTGAGTCATTTTATGTTTTAAGGGGTAAGTGATAGGGTTAGAGTCTCAAAAGTGTCATTTTCATTTCCAAATAAAGTTTGGCAACCTCATTCCATGGTTTAAAGGTCCCATATTCTGTTTGGAAGTCATATTTTAACCTTTTGAAAAGTTTTTTGAAATTAGCCACGAAACCACACTTTTGTAGCGCAATCAATGGAAAAAAATTGTTTTGTGCTACGAAAGCGTTGCTACTTTCGTAGCGCATTTCTCTGAAAATACACTAAGCGCACTACGAAAGCACAGATTCATAGCGAGTCATGTCAAATCATCAAATCATTCAAATTTCGTTATTTTTTCATCATTAGGTGTTAGTTAGAGGTCATTTTCAAGACAAGGTTCAAATGAAGTCTGAAGGGTGTGAAACCTCTTTATTCCACCATGGTTTAATTAAGTTGATGGTCTTACATGAACTCCAAAAGATCAACATAGAATGGTCATCATTTTTGTTTTTATGTGGTTTTGGAGTGGAAGCACAAACTACAGGCAGTAACCCTAAAGGAAAAGAGACTCCACCTACAGAATCCAACAACACTGTAGTGACAAGGTCAAAAAGGTTTGTTAAGCTAAAACCCAGGAAACCTGTGAAAGATCCAGTAGGAAAAGCATCAATGGTTATTGATGAAACTCCTCAATCTGCAAAACAAAGGAGAGCCTGCACAGCAGTTTCGTAGCGTGCTACGAAACTGCTGAAGATGAATTTCTGCACCTTTACATATGAATTTTGGAGATAGGGTTGATGGGTCTTGAGTTTAGATGTTGCTAGTGGTAGCATGAATACTATAGGTAAAGGCTCAAATTGTAAAACAGGAGAAAAAAGGGGTTAAAAGAAATTTTTTCAATTACCTACAAACTGCGCTACGCAAAAAGGCTACTTTCGTAGCGTAGACATATTCATACCCTTTTACACTATTTCGGAGATTTTTTCTTTGCACAGGTGGAGGATTAAATTTTTCAAGGGAATATTATCACATGTGACACATATGAAATAGTCATCAATGTTAACAAAGCTACTCGAAGATAAACATGGAGGTTAAGGGCTAAAAAGCAGGAACTCTGTCTCCTGGTTTTTAGGACAATTAGGTCATAAATCATCAGGTTTACAACAAGGGTTGGAGGCATCATCAAATTTCGAAATCATGGATTTGCAGCTGTCAAGAAAGCAATAAAGGTTTAGATAAGGTTGTTCCAAACATTTTAGGAGTTTCACTCCTATTATGACTCTTAAAAGATAGTTTGGCTGTCAGTTTGTAATTAATAGTTTGTTTTATGAAAAGAATAGGTGTCAATAATGGAAATTCGAATTCTCCTAATGGTGGATCATGGAATCCAAGATTGTAAATGCTCTATATGAAGCATGAGGTTGAATTGACCAGGGTTGGCATTTTTCATTAGAAAGGAAATTGTGTTACTGTATGTCACTGTGCTCTTCTCAATTTAATACAGAGATTTGTTTGACTACTCAAGATTCATAAGGAGTTTAAGTGTATCATTTTATATGGCTTTTTCAATTACCTACTTGCAGTAGTATTTGTATGTGTTACTTGGAATTCATTTGACAATGCTCTAACTTCCTTCACATGCAAATAGACTGTGTTTTATCAATGTATTATTGTTTCTCATAAACCTAGACTCCAAGTGCCTTGACTTCCATGTTTGACAGATTATGATGTTTTGTTGAAGACTATCTTGAATCCATGGCCCAATGAGTATTTTCTAATATTTGATTCAACCAGTTATACATTTTTATCCTTTTTATTCCTAGAATTAGCCATCTAATCATTAATCAAAAATCTTAAACCTATTGAGAGAGACCTCTCAGGTTGAGGAGGCCAAGCCTCAGCCAAAAGATTGGTTTGAAAGAGTTACTCAGAGTCTACTTGATGAGCAGCCTATCAGGGTCAGATTTTGTGATAACAAGTAGGAACACAATAAGCAAGGGGAAATTGAATTCCTAGGGACCCATTGATATTATGAATTAACTATATAATGGGCAAGTAAAGGGGTTAAATAAATGTTTTAGGTGTCTAGGAAATACCAAATGGGCCTTATAAAATATAAAATTATGTGGCACATCATATCCCCCCTACCGAAACCATTGTTCACCCCTGATCAACTCAATCCTTTTTCTTCCAACTATCCTCCACTTGCCTCTATTTTTGTGGTGTCATTGTCTGCCTTATATACTTTTCATTATGTTATGCTTGTCACTCCATTTCCCACCCCTTGTGCTTCTATAACTATTGTTCTACATGTTTCTCTAACATCTGCACATCCCTTCTACCATATTTGTCTTCTAATGGCGCTTCACCTTGCAAAAGGAAGGATTTTTTTTGGCACTCATTTCCTCCTGTCAAGATTATTTTTTCCAATGCATTCTTATAGGTAAAATGGTGATTCTATTGATACCGCTCTCATTTAAATGTATTTCCAATATTTTCAATGTTGTCACAAACTCTTGGTCACTTAGATTCCTTAGGTCGACTGTAAATTCCAATGCAAGTTCATAATCATGCTCCTTTAATTTTTCGAGGAACCCCATCTAGTTACAATTTTGAAAAATGGTGAGTAATATCTGGTTGTGGAATGTCCTTGAATTTTGCTTGGACCACTAAAAATTTTCCCCAAAAAAGTCTAGGTGTCCCTTGTGCTTCCCACAAATCACTCTGAGGGTTCCTCTCGATATTTTTTCCTCCGAGCCTCTATGAAAACTCCTTTCAAAGAAAAAAACAAGAAGTTTGGTGGTAAACATTAGCTGCTACAAGAAACAAAGTTTCCTTTAGCAGCTCCTCTTGTAGGTTCCTTTGTAAATATAAGGTTTTTTATATGAAATTACTCAATATCGGGCTCTTGTGCACCCCTCGGGACAATCATGTAGCACCTAAGAGCAATCCTATAGCACAAAATATGTATCTTGTAAAAAACTGTCTCAATCCTATAGTAGAATTATTTAACCCCTATCTCTCAAACGATATATTGGATTCACCTAAAAAAATTTGAGAATGTTTCCATCATCCTCATGTATCTCCCCATAAAAAATTATTGGCCGATGGATGCATGAATCTTGATAAAAATGAAAAATTGATGCAGAAGACGGCAGCCAATATCTCAAAAATTGTGCGCTAGAATCACCTGAAATTTTTTGAACATGTTTCCATCATCCTTATGCATCTCCCTATAAAAAATCTCAGCCAATGGAAGCATGGTTTTCTAGATACGGTAAAAATAATTTATGATCTGTGTTTTTTCAGTCTTTTGGCAACACATAAATTTATTGTACCAACTATAGAACAACAAAAAAATAATGGGAAAGGCTTCTAAATGATGGATGAAGGTTGAAAATAGATGAGAGTGATGGAAATGAGGCTAATGGTAATGAAAATGAGGTTGTTGGTGATGAAAACAATGTTAGATGAAAACGAGGCTAGGTAAAGATTGAGTTTGGCCAAGAATTTAGCTTGTGGATGGTTGCCTTTATTTACCCCCCGATACTTGGACACATAAAAGAGAAATTAAATAGCACTCATGAAGCCCAAAGGATTTGATTACATGTCTTGCCTACTTGTGGATCTTATTGATGGTGTCAATTCTTTGGATTGAATACTTCAGAATCAGATGCATGTTTCAAATCTGAGTTAGAACTCGACAAGGTGATGAACAAGGTGAAGCAGATTATCAATTCAAAGCCTAGCACCACCATTTATACCACCAAGGTCTAGAATATTGAACCCAAATATCTTGATGAGGGGGAACGTCTCTTCCACTCATAAATGTGGGTGAAGGGTTCTCTGTTGTAGTTCATTTTCGACAGCAAGAGCCAAAAGAAACTCATCTCAGTTGAGGTCATGAAGTGGTTGGGCATACAAAAAACACCACACATGTAGCCATACACCATTGGGTGGCTTCATCAAGGATGATATCTCTGTGTCATCTAGTAGTGCCACCTTCCCTACACCATCAAGCCATTCACAGAAAATGTATTGTGTGATGTTGCTCCTCTTGAATTTTGTGATGTATTAATAGGCCAACCATACTTCTGGAAGTTTCTTGTTGTGTATGAGTACAGGCCTCACACAGTTGTTATTACTTTGGGAAGTAATCTATACATGATATCAGAGGTAGCCCCACCTACCACCGTTTCCTTGATCTTTTCTATGCAATGCAAGAAGATCATCTCCCAGACTAGGAAATTTGTTTTCTTTCTGATTTTATCTTAAACACTACCACATTTCGGGTTAAAATCCGACGACAAAATACGACAAACGGATAAAATCGGAACTATCATCCGACGTTAAATGTATTTTTTGTTTCATTTTTTAAATCTCGATGATCATTGAATACGCGTCATTAATTACATAGAGTTTCATATTCGATGATCATTTTCTATGTGGCGTTAATTACATAGATTCGCATATTCAACGATCGTTGTCTTATCACCGGAAAATAGCCAAATTTCGACATTAATTTCATTTTACCGTTGTGCAACGTTTATATGTATGTAGGTCCGAATACCTATATGCAAGTTCCACATTATTGTTATACATCCCGTGATTTTGAAATGTTATAGGCCTATTTTGAGGTTAATTTTAATTAATAATCATCACTAAAAGCTATTTTGTGAGGGAAAATGTCAAATAACATTCCTCAAGGACTAGGCCAAGGAGATAATCAGGTGCTAAGTGTTAAATCTAAAAAATGAAAGTGCTTGAAATCAAATGGAAACTGAATGAAATCTAAGATCTGGTTTCCAGGAATCTGGTGCAATTCGTTTCGTCGAAGACAGAGTCAGGATGAGGAAGATAGAGCTTGTTGTTCATTTTCCTAAACAGCGAAAAAAATTGCAGAATAGGACAGAATGGTGAAATCGAAGCCCAATAAGCAGAAAAGGGATATTATGGGAATATTATATCATTTTCACCCAATGGCACTGTGACAAGTGTCACTACAGGATTCACCGGTCAAGTTTGGATGGTGAATTTTTTTTATCTCTCCTAAGGTTGAATTTGAATTTTTTTAAAGGTTGGGGGTAGTCCAACCAGATTCAGACACGTGGTGCAGCTGGGGCCGCCACATGCCCCCTCTGGTGGACCAAGGCATGGTCGAATTACAACATGGGTTAAATTCCGAATCAACATTTAACAATGGTCAAAATTATATGGTAAAGTTTGAATTCATATAGTCCAAAGTCTGAATGTTTATCAAAGTCCAAAGGTTTATTTAATATATAATGGTGGAGAAATTTATATGGTGGGTAGTAAAATTTGTACACACAGGCTGGGTAAAGGTCGAGGATTGACCCCACGACCTCCCCCACACTATGCGAATGTCTTACCACCAAGCTAAGACATTAGTTCTTATAAAACTATGGTCGCGACTTATATTTTATTTCATACGGTTCATTCGGTGGGGGAATGGAGGGGGCCCACATGACCACATCTATGACCACAGTGGAGCACTTAAGGTTAATGCACGTATTAAGTCTTAATATGGTTATAATTACCCATAACTATTTTTTATGCACTAACCTTTATGCTAATGCGGGATTTTGATAAAACGAGCCATTAGCGCTAACTAAGGTTTATCCTTAATTAAATATCCACTTAACCTTAATTAACTCAAGTTTAGTTCAGCGAAGAATTCGGTGGAACCACCAATTTCGGCGCTACCCTACATTTTGCGGCCTTAACTGGAGTTATCTCCATATTTAGTGGAGATTTCCTAGTCCAAACTATTTTGGCCATAAATTTTGCAAAATTTGACCAAATTGGGAGCAAGAAGAGTCTATTTTGGATGATTTGGACATTATGAACACATTAAAGTAGGTTTCAAGAGCATTAGATGAATGTAAACACCATTTTTTCACATTTGAGCTAATACAGAGGCCCAAGCCATGGAAGTTGGACCAAGGAGATGTAGCCCAAGAGGGGTGAACTCCTTCATCAAAACACTGTGTTAATGGATCATTGTGATGGTTTGTTGTACATGTTACTACTGTTATTCAAAATTTATTTTTAATGATTTTATGCTCATGAATTTAACATAAAATTCATTACATTTACCTGTTTTAACACTCACATATGTCAAGGAAACCTATGCACATAAAGCAAGTGATCAACAATTTAATTATAAATCTGAAGATGAAATTAGCACATCAAAACTAACATTCAAATTCAGTTCTTGATTTTGTGCAAGTAGGATTTTAATGGTTGCAAAATTGTGATGCTTACAAGGTTAAAGTTGCAAAGAGGAGAAGGGAAACTATTGGTTGCGAGTCCTGAGATTAGCACCAGAATAAGGAGAGCCACAAGGGCATCATCTCCACCCAAATTCTCCCTCACAGCTGCACTTGTAGCACCTCAAGTTTTATCTCTAGCTGATATTGAAGAGGTACAAGTTGCACCAGAAGCTGAGATTGAATCCATAGCCATCGTGTCCGGTTTTGGAGAGACTGAAGGTCTTTCAAAAGTGGAAGCATACAAGAAGGATTTCTATGAACTAACTGAAAGGATTAGGATCCTCTTTGAAGAGAGGAACACCAGGATGATTGGAGAGAATTCTAAGTCTTCACATGGAGAGGGAACCTCATAAGGCAAGAAGGATGAAGAGAAGGATTCAAAGGGTAGGGGAGGAAATCCTCCTCCATCTCCACTATCTTAATCATCATCCTCATCTTCACCATCATCGTCATCTTCCACTTCCATGGCCAAAACTACCCATACTCACTCAAAATCCACAAAAGGAAAAACTCCCTTACTCAAACTTGATGTCAAATTTGAGCTTCCAATGTATAATGGCGAGGTAAATGCAGAGAAGTTGGACAATTGGATTCTTCAATTGGAGGTGTATTTCATAATTCATAAACTTCATGAATATGACATAAATATTCAATTGGCTTCCTTCAGGATGGAAGTATCAACACTTGTATGGTGGGAAGCAAGGACTAAAGAAGAGATTAAAAACTGCAGTAAGATCGCAATGTCTTGGTCAAGTTTTATTGCTACCATTAAAAGGAAATTTTATCCTCTAGATTACATGCAAAAATCCATTATGGACTGGAAAAAGTTTAGACAATTGAAAGGGAAAAGTGTACAAGATTATACTCATGAATTTAGGAGAAGAGATCTTATTTTGGGGTTTGCACAATTACCTTAGACACATTATTCTCATTTTCAATCCCACAAACTTAGATGAGGTTTGTGTTCAGCCACACATTTAGAAGCAAGAGGGAAACATAGTGTAGATGACAAAAGTGATGGTTTCCTTGAGTATGAGGGTAAAGGAAAGGGAAAGTTTAATGGAAGAGGAAAGAGAAATAGCTTTGTCAAAGAGAGAAAGAGAAACTCACATGTAAAAATTGTTCAAATAATGGCCATGATGAAGACCATTGTTGTAAAATTCATCCAGAGTTGAAGCCAAACAAGCTAAAAGCCAAAGAAAAGGGAAAAATTGTTGCAATAATTGAACATGACTTAGGTTCATATTCAGGAGATGAAACCAATATTACAACAATGGGTTTGAAAGGTAAGAACATATCAAGCACTATTTCTTCAAATTATTCCAATCCATATTAGAGTCGTTTCTAAACATACCAAGATAGACACACTGTTTGATAGTGGGTATCAAGCTAATTTGATTTCCAAAGACTTAGCTAAGGAGCTAAACCTTGAAACTGTTATACATCCAAGACCTTATCCTTTAGGATGGATATGCAAGAATTCAAAGTTGCAGGTAACAAGGAAGTGCATACTAAGATTCGCCATCAATTCAAACTTTCTTGATGAAGTTGAACTTGATGTGGTGTTGCTTGAGATATCAGGTATTATTTTGGGAAGTCATTATATTTATGATAGGAAAGCAATATTTCATCGCCATGATAATAAGTATCATTTGTGGAAGTATGGAATTGAGTACATAGTTAGAGCGCATAAGAAGAAGACAAATTTGTCTCTTATACATGCAGGAGAAATGAAGAGAATAGTGAATGCAAGTCAAAATTTGAAGTTGTTAATGATCAAACATAGAGATGTTTTGAATCAAACCTTTTAAAAAAAGGCATCAAATGACAAGTTGATTTCATTGAAGTTGATTATGCCTGTAATGAGATGTTTCAGGACACTAACAGGTTGCCTTTTAAAGGAGGTGAATAAGATATGACAGATTTGTAGTAGTCAACATCAGTGTTGAGCAGTGTTGGAAACAAGATGTCAGTGCAAGAGATTGCAAAGGTCAAAGAGAAAGTGACAAAGAAATTTGAAAAAGAAGGCATGGGTTACAAAAGTGCTTGTTTTTTGTTTCCAAAGGGTACATGGCAATGACGAAGATACTTGGTCAAGGGTCGACGCAAGTACAAAGCAAGATCAGTTAAGAATCGCCATGACAACAGTGTGCGAGGTGAGACTATTTTGAAGTTTCCTTTTATTAATGACTTAGGTGGGAACAAGTTTGTTTATGAAAGAATAGCTTGTTGCTCTAAAAATTCAAGGAAATTGCAGCATGACGGTGTCTACAACAACAAGAGAGGGTCAGAAGAGTCAAGGAAAAAGCTTAATTTTTGTGAAAAGATCCAATTGATGAAAATGAGAAAATTTCAATGGACTGAGACTGGAAGGGTGAGGGAATTGTACCCTCATCTACATGATCAGTGATCAAAGAGATTTTGGGGTCCAAAAGGATTATATTGGGGAGGAATGATCAAGTGCTTAGTGTTAAAGCTCAAAAATGAAAGTGCTCTAAATAGAATGGAAACTGAAGAAAAACGAAGAGCTCGTCGCTAGGAATCTGGCGCAATTCATTTCGTCGAAAACAAAGTCCAGATGAGGAAGATAGAGCCTGCTATTAATTTTAATAAACAGCTACAAAAATTGTAGAACTAACAAAATGGTGACATGGCAACCCGTCAGTAGAAAAGGGATATTCTGGGAATATTTTGTCATTTTCGCCTAATGAAACTGTGACAAGTGTAACTACAGGATTTGTCTGTCAAGTTTGGATGGTGAATTTTATTTTATATATCCTAAGGTTGAATTTGAATTTTTTTTAAAGGTTGGGGATAGTCCAACCTGAGGCAGACACGTGGTGTAGCCAGGGGCCACCACGTGGCTCCTCTGGTGGACCAAGGCATGGTCGAATTGCAACATGGGTTAAATTCTGAATCAACATTTAACAATGGTCGAAATTATATGGTAAAGTCTGAATTCATATAGTCCAAAGTCTGAATGTTTATCAAATTCCAAAGGTTTATTTAATATATAATGGTGGATAAATTTATATGGTGGGCAGTAAAAATTTTACCCACAGGCTGGGCGGAGGTCGGGGCTCGACCCCACGACCTCCCCACACTATGTGGATGTCTTACCACCAAGATACGCTATTATTTCTTACAAAACTATGGTCACGGCTTATATTCCATTTCATATGGTTCATCCGGCGGGGGAATGGAGGGGGCCAAACCCGTGGGCCAACCCCCTCCCCACATGACCACAACTATTGATGAGGTGATCATGTCCAAGGGAAAAAAAATGCTCAAAATTGGAACTGCTCAGAATTGGTTGCAACCTTAACGAATGGATAGGCCTCGTCGCTGCGATTCTGGCACTATGAACGAGACTCAAATCCAATGTCGTATGAGAAATATATTGAAGTTTTAAAACGCCCAATGACCTTCAAAACAAGACTTTTGAACCAAAAAAAATTGTCATTTTCAGGCAAAAAAAAAAAAAAAAGGGTGGAAAATTGCATTTTTTATAAATTTTTATTGGGCCTATTACAGGGTGCCAAGTGGCCTGCCCGGAGGCTACCACGTGGCCCCAGGCCATTGGTTCAAATATTGGTTTAAAATTATGTGGAACTTGTGGGAAAAATGGTTGGTCGACCCGAGATGAACGCTTTTGGGTCAATCGGGTACGACCCGACCTGAACGTTTATGGGTCAGCATATAGCGGGTCCTCGTGCAGGTGTGAACGAGTTGGGTCATACCTCGGGCAGAGGTTGACCCGACCCGAACAACTTTGGTTCAGTTGCTACGAGCGTCGGTTGAACGTTGAACGGGCAGTTAAAACAGAGTTTAGCCCTCAGGGCTATGGGTTTAAAACCCTAGAACCAGGAGTCATAACCAAAGGCTAAGCCCCTTTCAAATGGTGGAATATTTGGGCTAAGCCCCTGGGTGCTAGCCCTTGTCGCATGGGACCTACGGGCTATGACCGCGGGCGCGGGTTTGGCCTTATCCGCCAGTAGCACTTAACCGCTCGGATATTCAGCATGTGAACCCTACTTAAACTAACCATTAAATTTATTTCTACCCCCAAAAATAGCGTGGTTCTGCCTATTCTGTTCTATCCGCCATTTTTAGTGGCTTTAACTGGAGTTCATCCAGATTTGGTGGGGTTTCTAAGGGACATTGAGCAGAAAATTGTGGAGGTCATAACTTCTCCAATATTGAACCAATTTGGATGAAAGTTTGGTCACTTTTGGGTATTCTAAGCATTCTGGAGTGTTTGGGACAGGTTTCAGAGCTAACAAATGGGTTCTTTAGCCATTTTTCTTCAGGGAAGCTTGGAGATCCATCAGGGAAATGAGGGAAATGGAGTTGCATTGGGCTATACTTCACTGTTTGAGGTGAAATAAAAGCCATTATTAGCTTATTTCTGTCTTCTGAATTCAATTTCACAGTTTTTTTTACCTGTTTAGGCATATTTCTCACTGTAAAACCAATTTGAGCAACTTAATAGAGCAAGGACATGCCCATTGGGAGCCTTGGACCCGGCAGATGTAGCCTAGGAGGGGTGAACTACCTCATCATGTTGTTGTGTTGTTATGGTGAAGTTATGCTGCTGTGTATTTCTGATTTAAGATGTTAAACAGTAATTTTAATTAACATTCCCTCACACATAAACTAAAAAACAGTTACCAAAAACACTTTGTTTAATTTGCAAGACATGATAAACACTTTGCACACTTAATTAAATGGAAATGGATACTTTGAACAGCATATAAAAATAGTTTCATTTTCAGATCAGATGGTATCGGAGCTAAGGATTTGAGCCTTAGGAGCTAGCATTTTACTCAACATTTTTTTTTGTGCAAAGATATAGTTGATTGTTTGCAAGTTTTGATGCTTACTAGGCTTAAACTCAAGAGAGGTGAAGGACACTTGGTTAGTGCACAAAGTAATCCTCAACCAAGAAGGGCCAGAGAGCCACCTTCAAGAGCCATAGAAGCAGCTTCAAGAATGTCTTCAAGAGAGGGAGAAGCTCCTAAATATATGGATCCCAAAGAAGAGGAACGGGTGTTCTGAAAGGATTTCTTGGACATGATGGAGATGGTGAGGATACTCTACCAAGAAAGGAATGATAGGCTTGTTGGAGAAGGGTCTAAAAACCAGAAAGAAGGAGAGGGTTCTTCAGGAGGAAGGAAAAGTGATGACAAGTCAAAGAAAGGACATGGAGGAAATGGTGATACACCATCCCCATCTTCATCCTCTTCCTCTACATCGCCATCCTCAACTTCGGTGAATCAATCTCACAAGTATAAAACCACTGGTAAAAGTCCATTTTTAAAGCTTGATGTTAAATTTGAGTTTCCTATGTTTAACGGTGAAGTCAATGTAGAAAAAATTGACAATTGGATAAGACAGTTGGAAGTTTACTTGAGGATACAAAACCTTCATGATGACGACACCAAGATACAGTTAGCCTCTTTGAGAATGGATGGAGCAGCATTGGTATGGTGGGAAGCCAAGACCAAGGATGAAATTAAAAAAAATGGTAAGATCACTTTATCATGGACTGAATTTATTACTACAATTAAAAATAAATTTTATCCATTAGCTCATTTACAAAAGGCTATCATGAACTAGCAAAACTTCAGACAGCTTAAGGGACAAAATGTACAAGACTACACCCAAGAGTTTAGGAGAAGAGCACTCTTATTAGGGGTAGACTTACAAAGTCAAGATACTTTGCTGAAATATATAGGTGGTTTGCACAGCTACCTTAGACATACTATCCTTATGTTCAATCCTACTATTCTAGATGAAGTTTGTGTACAAGCTACGCATTTAGAGGCTAGAGGAAAAAACACTTTTGATGAGGGTAGAAACAAGCCTTTTAAGGGGAAAAACAAAGATAAAACCTCTAAGGGAAAAGGAAAAAATAATGCATCTGTCAAACAAGAGGCTGAGAAAGTGATATGTAAACATTGTTCAAGAGAAGGCCATGAAGAGAAAAACTGTTGGAAATTACATCCTGAAAAAAGAACTCAGTTTAACAAAAACAAAGGAAAGAAGAAAACTGCAGCTAGTACAACTACACCACAAGACTTAGGTGATGATTCAGGTGACGAAACCAAAATTGCAGCCATGGGTTTGAAGAGTATGAAGGGAAAGGAAACTGAAACTAAGCCAAGCACTAGTACTTCAAACTGTCATGTACAAACTCCAAATGAGGAAGAAAGAATTGAATTGTTCCATGTGAGGGTAGTCTCAAAACATACAAAAATTGACACACTGTTTGACAGTGGGTGACAAGCAAATCTCATATCAGAAGACTTGGTCAAACAGCTTAAATTTTAGAGCATTTCACATCCCAAGCCATATCCACTTGGATGGATATGCAAGGATGCAAACTTACAAGTCTCAAGAAAGTGCATATTGTGATTTGCAATTACTGCACACTTTATTGACACAGTTGAACTTGATGTAGACCGCTTGATATGTCAGAATTGTTTTGGGAAGTCCTTACTTATTTGAGAGGAAAGTGATCTTCCATCGCCATGAAAATAAGTATCATCTCTTTAAAGATGGCAAGGATTTCATTGTCGGAGCACATCGCAAGAAGGAAAATATAGCGATGGTAAATGTGGGACAAGTAAAAAGGCTAGTGAATTCTAGTAAGAGTTTTGTAATTCTTATGGTTAAGCCCAAGGTTGATGTGAATCATGAGTCATTTGAAAATTGTGATTCCAAGCTTAAATCAGATTTATATTATGTAGTTGATGCACATCATGAGATGTTTCAGGAATCGACAGGTTTACCTCCTAAAAGGGAGATTCAGAATGAAATCCAGCTACATCAAGATTGTCCTCTTCCTAACATAGGCATGTACCGCATGTATATCATGGAGAATGCTGAAATAAAGAGGAAAATTAAGGACTTGTTGGACAAAGGATTCATAAGACCAAGCACTTCGCCATGTGGGTCACCGATAGTGTTGATTCCAAAGAAAGATGGAACTTGGTGCATGTGTGTGGACTTCAGGGCATTGAACAAGATAACGGTAAAGAATCGTTACCCACTCCCAAGGATAGATGATTTGTTAGATCTGCTGAAAGATGCTAAATATTTCACTAAGTTAGACTTATGTAGTGGTTATCATCAAGTTAGAATTGCAGAAAGTGACATTTGGAAGACAACATTTAAAACCAAACAGGGACCTTTGAGTGGCTTGTTATGTCGTTTGGTTTATGCAATGCACCTGCAACTTTCATGCGGGTAATGGATGATGTATTACGTCATTTTCTTGATGATTTTTTTATTTTCTACTTAGATGACATCTTAATTTTCAGCAATACTAGAGAAGAGCATGTCATGCATGTTAAGAAAGTACTTGATGTTTTGAAGAAAAATCAATTGTTTCTTAAAATGTCAAAGTGTGAATTTGGAAATACTTCTTTGGTTTATTTGAGACACATAGTAGGAGGAGGTGCTTTGAGAATTGATCCTTCTAAGGTAGAAGCCATTTTGAATTGGCCTACTCCCAAATCCATTACAGAGGTAAGAAGTTTTTTAGGGTGCAACTCAGTATTGGAGGAAGTTTATTTCTAACTTCTCTGCCATAGCAGCTCCACGCATGCAGTGACAAGTGTGAAGCATGCTTTCCAATGGGGAGGCAAGCAACATAAAGCTTTTGAGTCTTTGAAAGAGAAGATAATTTCAGCTCCAATTTTTTCATTACTGGACTTGAGACAACCATTAGAGATTCAGACCGATGCTAGTGATTACGCCATAGGTGCAGTTCTTTTACAACATTGTAAGCCTATCACATTTCATTCTGAGACATTTAATGGTGTTGTTGTGAATTATCCTACATATGATAAGGAGTTGTATGTGTTGGTACAAAGCGTCAAAAAGTGGAAACACTATTTGATGGGCAAATAAATGGTTGTTCATACCAACCATCAGCCTTTACAGTGCTTGCAATCGCAAAGTAAATTACAGCAGTCACGACATTTCAGATGGATGGGTTTCCTACAAAAATTTCACTTGGTAATAAGGTACAAGAAAGGTATTTTCAATAAATTTGCTGATATTCTTTCAAGGGCTATTATTACTGCTACTACTTTACTTAAGAATGATTCTATTGTACATGAGAGCTACATAGAACAGTATGCATCAGATGTTGATTTTAAGGATGTGTATGTTAACTTGAGTGAAGGGAATCATGTTGAGGAGAATGATTATCATTTGCATAATAATTTGTTGTTTCATATGGGCAAGTTATGTATACCACGGGGGGAGAGACTAAGCATCATGAGAGAAGCTCATTCTTCTCTTATTGCTGGACATTTTGAGGTAAGCAAAATAATGGCACATTTACAGAGGTATTGTTATTGGCCTCGCATGGTAGATAGTGTTTCACGTTTCATTAGAGGTTGTTCATTATGTGCTACAAGCAAGCCTAGCAATAGGAAGCATGGTTTATATACGCCATTGTTGGTACCTTCTAGACCATGGGAAAGTGTTTCTATGGATTTTGTTGGAGTTCTACCATTGTCTAGAAAGCAGCATTATTATCTTTATGTAGTAGTTGATAGATTCAGCAAGATGTGTATTCTTATGGCATGTAAGAAATCTATAATTGTTGAACAAATTGCTGATTTATATTTTCAACATGTATGGGTTCATTATGGCTTGCCTACTTCTATTTTTAGTGATAGGGATTCCAAATTTGTTGGGAATTTTTGGTCCAATCTATGGAAGATGATGGACACCAAGTTGAAGAAGAGTACTGCTTTCCATCCGCAAACAGATGGCCAAATAGAGGTAGTGAACAGAACCATTGTACATCATTTGAGAGGTTATTGCAGAAAGCATCCCAAGCTTTGGGATGAGCACTTGCATTATATTCATCATGCTTACAACTGGGCCAAGCACTCTTCTACAAATACTTCACCTTTTGAAGCTTGCTTTGGGTATTTTACTAAGTCACCTTTAGATTTCATTCTTGAGAAGGATGTTGCCATTGATGGGCATAGTGACATTGACAAAGCTCGCATGTTCATTGAAATAATTCAGCTCATACATCACCAGGTTCAAGAACAGCTTGAAAAATTTCAAGGCAAGTACAAGGAGAGGCATGATAAACACAGAGTTGATCATAAGTTTCAAGAAGGATATGAGGTATGGTTGCATATTAGTAAGGAAATAATGCAAGGAGAAGGTAAAAAGATGAAGCCTATTCGTTATGGTCCATTCAAGATCCTTAAACAAGTTGGAAATAATGCTTTTCAACTATATTTGCCTTCAAATATGCAAATGTATTCCGTTATGAATGTGGAAAATTTACGTTTGTATGAACCTCATTTAATTGTTGATTATGAAAGTGTCATTCATCTGCCATCCATAGAGGATTTCTCGCCAAAATTTTTGGATGAGCTGAAAGATGATGCTATCCTTGACATAAGGACACAAACTTCAAGGAGGGTAAATCTTGATTATGTTCGGGTTGGTCTTAAAGGTAGCAAACCGAGTAAGGAAAAATGGATGGAGGTGGAAAAGGTGAAAGATTTGTACCATCATCTTTTTAACAGGTAATTAAAGGCCTTTGGGATCCAAAATATTCCCAATGGGGAGGTGTGATCAGGTGATCATGTCCAAGGGAGAAAAAAATGCTCAAAATTGGAACTGCTCAGAATTGGTTGCAACCTGAACGACCGGATAGGCCTCGTCGTTGCAATTCTGGTGCCATGAACGAGACTCAAATTCGATGTCATATGAGAAATATATTTAAGTTTTAAAACATCCAATGACCTTCAAAACAAGACTTTTGAACTAAAAAAATATGTCATTTTCAGAAGAAGAAAAATTATGCGGAAAATTTCATTTTTTATTAAAGTTTTATTGGGCCTATTACAAGGTGCCACGTGGCCTACCCAGAGGCTTCCACGTGGCCCCAGGCCATTGGTTCAGATATTGGTTTAAAATCATGTGGAACTTGTGGGAAAAATGGTTGGTCGACCCGAGCTGAACGCGTTTGGGTCAGTCGAGCACAACCCGACCTGAACGTTTATGGGTCAGCATATAGCAGGTCCTCGTGCAGGTGTGAACGAGTTGGGTCATACCTCAGGCGGAGGTCGACCCAACCCAAACGGCTTTGGGTCAATGCTACGAGCGTCGGTTGAATGTTGAACGGGTGGTTAAAACGGAGTTTAGCCCTCAGGGCTATGGGTTTAAAACCCCACAGCCAGGATTCATAAGCAAGGGCTAAGCCCCTTTCAAGCGGCGGAAGATTTGGGCTAAGCCCCCGGGTGCTAGCCCTTGTTGCACGGGACCTACGGGCTATAACCGCAGGCGCGGGTTTGGCCTTATCCGCCAGCAGCACTTAATCGCCTGGATATTCAGCATGTGAACCCGACTTAAACTAACCGCTAAATTTATTGCTACAATCAATATTATTTTATTGATTGTAATTGTCTAGTATGGTGCTCCTAAGACATTCCTCAACGAGGAAGAGGTCGTTGTAGTACAAGCGCCTGTTCAAGAACATGAAATGATATTGAGCCGGATCAAGCAAATGATCCTATGGAAGAAGATAATGATGCAAATAATTATTGGATGAATATGGGATGAATAGATTGATATAGGAGACATTTAATAATGTTGCAGGAAGGGATGATGATAACGACCCGTATGTTGGCGGTTATGATATACCTGTACTTGAGAGGGGAACTCAACCTCTTTATGAAGGCTCAAAAACATCTCTTCTCTCTGTTGTATTGCTTCTGGTCAACTTAAAGGTGGTGAATGTTTTGTCAAACACATGTGTGACACAACTCCTGAGGTATGTAATATATTTTGTGAAATTTAGTACATCATGATAAAGAAACTATTTTTTTCCTTTGTTTTCAATGTTAGTCTGTCGAACGTTCAACCGACCCGAACGGATTTGGGTCAGTTGCTACTGGCGTCGGTTGAATGTTGAACGGGTGGTTAAAACAGAGTTTATCCCTCATGGCTATGGGTTTAAAACCCCACAACCAAGATTCATAACCAAGGGTTGAGCCCCTTTCAAACGGAAGAATATTTGGGCTAAGCGCCCAGGTGCTAGCCCTTGTCGCATGGGACCTACGGGCTATGACTGCGGGCGCGGGTTTGGCCTTATCCGCCAACAACACTTAACCGCTCGGATATTCAGCATGTGAACCCGAATTAAACTAACCATTAAATTTATTGTTACCCCAAAAAATAGCGCAGTTCCACCTATTCTGGTCTATCTGCCATTATTGGTGGCTTTAACTGGAGTTAATCCAGATTTCGTGGGGTTTCTTAGGGACATTGAGCAGAAAATTGTGGAGGTCATAACTTCTCCAATATTGAACCAATTTGGACGAAATTTTGGTCAATTTTGGGTATTCTGAGTGTTCTGGAGTGTTTGGGATATGTTGTAGAGCTAACAAAGGGGTTCTTTAGCCATTTTTTGTTCATGGAATCTTGGAGATCCATCAGGGCCATGAGGGAAATGGAGCTACATTGGGCTATACTTCACTGTCTGAGGTGAAATAAAAGCCATTCTTAGCTTATTTTTGTCCTCTGAATTCAATTTCACAACTTGTTCTACCTGTTTAGGCATATTTCTCACTGTAAAACCAATTTGAGCAACTTAATAGAGCAAGGACATGCCCATTGGGAGCCTTGGACCCGGCAGATGTAGCCCAGGAGGGGTGAACTGCCTCATCATGTTGTTGTGTTGTTATGGTGAAGTTATGCTACTGTGTATTTCTGATTTAAGATGTTAAACAATAATTTTAGTTAACATTCCCTCACACATAAACTCAAAAACAGTTACCAAAAACACTTTGTTTAACTTGCAAGACATGATAAACACATTGCACACTTAATTAAATGGAAATGGATACTTTGAATAGCGGATACAAATAGTTTCATTTTCAAATCAACTACGACCATGACGGAGCACTTAAGGTTAATGAGTGGATTAATTTTTATTATGGTTTTAATTACCCATAACTATTGTTTATGCACTAACCTTTATGCTAGTGCGGGATTATGATAAAACGCGCCATTAGCGCTAACTATGGTTTATCCTTAATTAAATATCCACTTAACCTTAATTAACTCGAGTTTAGTTTGGCAGAGAATTCAGCAGAATCACCAATTTCGGTGGTGCCCCAAATTTAGTGGCCTTAAACTGGAGTTATTTCCATATTTAGTGGAGATTTCCTAGGCCAAACTCTTTTGGCCATAACTTTTGCAAAATTCGACCAAATTGGGAGCAAGAAGAGTCTATTCCGGATGATTTGGACATTCTGAACACATTGAAGTAGGGTTTAGGAGCATTAGATGAATGTAAATAACACTTTTTTCACATTGGAGCTAATACAAAGGCCCAAGCCATGGAAGTTGTACCAAGGAGATGTAGCCCAAGAGGGGTGAACTCCTTCATCAAAACACTGTGTTAATGGATCATTGTGATGGTTTTCTATACATGTTATTGTTGTTGTTCATAATTTGTTTTTAATGATTTTATGCTCACGAATTTAACATAAAATTTAGTACATTTACTTGTTATAACACTCACAAACACCAAGGAAACCTATGCACATAAAGCAAGTGATTAGAAATTTAATTATAAATCTGAAGATTAAATTAGCATATCAAAACTACATTCAGATTCAAATAAGGAGACTGGGATTGCGATCAAGGGCTTCGGAGGATAAAAAATTTTATTGCCCTTGTGAAAAGTGTAACGGCTTGAAAGTAAGGAGACTTTAATTAACAACAGCTAAAAATCATTGTAGAACTTATGGGGATGCTAAAGGCAAAGATGAATATCATCGATTAGTAAGTACTTATTCATTATCATACATTAGACCATAAGAGACTTGTTCTTTATATTTATTATACATGCCATAAGAGACTTCGTCTTTACTTAGTTAAAATATATAGCCAATTGCACAAGTGACAATATTCCAAAATATTTATTTTGTGTTTTATGCGTTGAGAAAAAATATCATGATGAGTTCTAGGTAGTTAATTTTCAATTAATATTTATGTTTGTTTATGAATATTTATGCTAGGTAGTTTGCAATTAATATTTATGCTAGGTAGTTTGGAATTAATATTTATGGTAGTTTGAAATTAATATTTATGCTAGGTATTTTTGGCATTCATCGACGATCTTTCTCTCTCTCTCTATCCAAAACTAACCTCCTCTCCTCATTGGTGCACTATGTTTCTCATTTTTTCAATTTTCTACTGCTAGGATTTTATTTTTCCCTCCCTCGTAGCACTAGGTTTTCTAATTTCCTTCATTCCTAGCACTAGTTTTTTAAATTGTTCTTTTCATAACACTAGCTTTTTCACTTTTTTTTAACTTTCTAGTGCTATATTTGTTCTCATCTACCTTGTTTTATAATGCTAATATTCCTCGTTGTTTCCTTTTCTAGTGCTAGGAATTCAAAATGTGCCCTTTTGTTGTGCTAGGCTTCCTAATTTCTATTTATTCTAGCGTTGACTTTGTCAATTAGAATTATTTCTAGCAATAGGATTTTCAATTAGGTTATTTTCTAGTAACATTGATTTTTCAATTGTACCATTTTCTAGTGCTAGGAGTCTCCAAAAGTCCTCATTCCAACATTGATCAATTTCACATTTGTTCCTTTTTCCAGTGCTAAGCTTTGAAATTGTCTTCCTTTTGACCTTTTTCTATCTTTTCCTTTATCCTTTTGCTCCTGAATTGGTTACAAAGGGACAGTTTCCTTAGCACATTAAAAATGAATATTTAAGAGAAAACATAGAATTAAAAAAACAAGAGAATAAAGGAATAAGAAAGAAACAATCCATCATATAAATATCATTTAACCATGAATGAATTATTTCATATGGCTTTAAATGAAGATTTATGAAATAATTGATATATTACAGAGCATCCAACAAGGATGAATTCTGCACATGTATTTTTCAATCAAACATGAAGATAACACAAAGATGAAATAAATAAATAAGAATCACATACACATAAGAGATTGATACATTCTTTAACACATCATACTCTGGGAAACTATGGTATAGAATGAGTCTATACTTCTCCAAAGATTTTTCATTAATAACTCAAATTTATAGAATCACAACAGTTTTTTCTCCAAAAGTACTCAAAACACAAATCCCTATTACATTGGCATAAAAGAATGTATATATACAAGCTTAGACTCCTCAAGTCATTGTTAGGAATTTGGCTTCTGTGATCCATAAATTGTGTATAAAATATTCGGTGAAAATCACATTCAAGCAAATTTTGTCGACATGTTTCGAACTAGTTAGTGTGGTTCATCATCAGGACAAGATGAGAAATCTGATCTAGGACACAATTTAAATAGATAGGAAACTCCAACTAGCCGTTGTGGAATAATGGCTAGTTTGACTGAATAAGAAAATACAAAGACAATATAATAGTTGAATTATTATTATTATATTTTATTTAATAATTAAAAGATTTATATATAATAATCAATAATAATCCAAAATTCTAAGATTAAAAATAAAAAATATAAAAAATACAATACAAATAAAAATAAATAAATAAATAATAAAAATAAATAAATAAATAAATAAAAATAAAGTAAAAATAAAATAAAATAAATAAATGAAAAATAATAATATTAAATAAATAATAACAATATTGATGATAAATCCACAAATAAATAAATAAATAATTTAATAATAATAATAATAATAATAAAAGGAAGAAACCGGGGAATAGAGGAGAGGAAAGGAAATGAGGGAGAACAGAAGGGAAGAAAACCAATAACTAAGAATGAAGGGCAGGGATCCAACATCTGCTAACACTCCACCCATCCCTGTTAAGGTTGACTAGCCTCTTTTTTGAAATTACAAAAAAAGATAAATAAAAACAACTTTTGCTATAATCTTGGATCTTTGTTCCTGGAAATAGCATATCCAGCGAATTTCTTCAAGAATTACTAGGATCAAATATCCCTGAAGAACTTCTAGTGCTGAATAAAAATAACGTCCTTTGAATATTTTTCTTCCTGGCCTCGCTCCTTGAAAATCTCCTGAGTAAACTGCTTTGCCCATTAAATTTCTTCTTTATATTCATTTTTTGGTAAAATATTTTCTGAATTTACAATCAAATCCCTTATGATTTAATTATCTGCTTCTGCGCTGCTAGACCTTTTCTCTTTCTTCTCGATGCTCCACTTGATTTCACGCATATCAAAATATTCATCACTTCTGGATGCTGCCTCAAAAACAAATTCTATCTCTTCCATATATTTCTCAGGTTAAAATAACTCTGTATATTTCACTTGATGTAAATCTTTTACTTCAATATTTTTCCTCTTACCCTTAAGCTCTTCTTTATTTTATGCTTTCAAATCCATGGCAACTCTTTCCCTTTTTGACAAATTACTTGTGAGTTTAATCTTTACTCCATAAATAGAATGAATCAAAAGAAATATCTCAGCCAAAAATATAGACTCTCAACCACCAATTTTATCTGCAATCATAAATGAAAAGAACTGTAATGATAACCTCCCTCTCCCACAACATGTGCGACATGTGTGCCTGATTTTATTCACCTGTAACATGGGAAAGGTCACCTCCAAATTTCGACCTATATATTTCCCATGATTAAGCCTGAAATCCCTGATAGGTAGTTATTCTATGCTCACGTGCCAAAAACTTCACCCTCAAGAACTTGTTGCAAGCGACGAAACTGAAACATTCCACTTATCTGCAAATATGGAATTTTTTTTCCAAATAGATGATGCAGGAAAATATACTACCAACATATCTATTAATTTCATATAATTCTGAATAGAAAGCCCATGTAACTGGTGGTAAACCAGCAATCGCCTTTCTTACTTCATAAAGCAGGAAAATATCTTCTTTCATGATTTTAATTATTTCCTCTCCCTTCATATTTGTACTGATTTGAATTATGGATGATATATCATTTATTTTAGCTAGCAACATCATATGATATTCACTTTCTGGAATAAAAAATTCCTCTAAATTCAAAAACCTTGGCAAACCCAACAGAGCCATCTCTCTGAATATTATTTTAAAACCTGATATTATTGCTTTCATGAAATTTGTTTTCAATGAAAGATCCTTCATCATCTAATTTTTTATGATATACTTTCTTGCTTGGGGTATCATTTTTTCTATGTCATCTATCCCTGCAAAAGTCAATTGGGATTTTGTTCTTGAATTTAAATAATTGATAGCATTTTGAGCCTTTGATGGTTTATCTACCAATGTCTGTTGAAAATTATCAATATTGGCTGAAACAATAGAAGCCAATTCTCTTTCATCCTCCACTTGTACAAAATAGTATTTAAGTTTTTTAATTTATGAAATAATACGACCCCAAATCAAATATTTTACTTCTATCAAACTTTGCTTTGTTAATTTCAACTGTTGTTCTAGAAAATAATTCTCACTTATACTTTGCTCCAAAGCTTTACCTTTCTCTTGAATCTCCTGATTAACTTTATCTAAATCAGACTGCAACTTTTAAATCTTCTCATCCTGCATTGAAAGCTTCTTTAAATCATAAATCAAAGAATATTTGGCTTCAGATTGATCTACTTTCTCTTTAGTTGTTTTTAATTGCAAAAATTCAGCCTTCAAGTTTAATGTTTCCTGCTTTAAATCATCTCTTTCTTTTTGCAAATCCAACATCTCCCGAATTTGAGGATGATCAATCTCAGCAATCTTCAATTTTTTCTTCAAAGCCTAAATAATATTTTCTTTATCCTCCAATAATTTCTTTGATGCTTTCGTTTCACTAGAGTTCCCTTCTACTGCTATCAAATCTTCTTATTATTTCTTGATTTGATTCTTCCATCCTTTTGACATGGATTTCTCTTTCTTAATTTTCTCTTCTAATCTAAAAACCTTAATCTCCAATTTATTCTTATTCAAAAATGAACTTAGTAGATCAGAATATAGACATATGAGACTTGCTTATGGAAATGAACCTTATTTGGAACATTAATTTTATCCATTTCGATATTTACCTCAGATATTTTATTCTTATCTACCACAACAATATTCAGGGCATTACTAGCAGCTTCCTCAACAAAAAATAATGAAATATCCTTGATATCAACCTTCCTAACCTTAGATGACATTATCATACTTTCTTGAATGGACATATTTTTCTTTTCAGCATAATATCTAAGAACATCTCTACGAGATTGAAATTGAGAATGTGATTCTTGAGAAAATATGATTGTTTGCACTTGTAACTCTTCACGTCCTTCTGGGCTTCAAATTCAGCCTGAGACATAGTCTTCTCCGAGGAAGAAGCAACTCCTTTTTATTATTCCACAATAGTACCTTTTCTTGGTAACTTGATTGATATTCATCATCGATCATCACAATGTCAGGTCCTCGAGGAATAACCTTCTGCTTCTTAAGATATTTTTCAACTATAACCTATGACTCTGATATTTCCTTATGCAACTTTTGTACTGAATATATTTTATCATGGGAGTCTTAACATCTGCAGTCAGACGATTAGACTACATTTGTATAGAAGAAGTTGTCTGCACCTGTGGTTCCAAACATATGTCTTCATTTGTTGTATCAGAATTAGCCCATTGAATTAACTCTGTCATTTCTTCATTCTCAAAAGAACCACATCTATTCTGACTCTTTATTTGTTTAATAATTCTTCTAGGATCATACATGACTTCCTAAGCTTCCCTAACATTCATTCCTTTAACAATTTCCTCTATTATTGGAGGAGCAAAAAAATCAGAAAATAAAAAAGGTTCAGCTTTGTATTTGAATTTTATACTTGCTCCCTTTCCGTGCTTGAAAATTTTCTCTTGCTCAACGAATAACCTTTGCCTCAAAAACTCCAAAGAAAACAATATTTGAACCAGAAAAGAAGGCAACATGACAGGGGCCTTTGTGAATCCATAAACCCCGATAACTGTCAAATATTTGTACAAAAAACAATCTGCAACAGGATCATTTGTCATTTGCATCTTACTCCTCATTTCCTCAGAAATACTAGGCAAAGTTGAATCATAAAACAATCGATACACTGCAGCCATAACTTCATTGACAAATTTGAAGAAGGAAAAATCAACTGCTTCCAATAAGCAACTAATATACCTGATGAAAATCTCTGATTTTATCTCTTGCAATGCAATCTGATTCTCATGCACAATCATCTTAAGTAACAATGTTTGATATCTGAAATTCTATTCCAAGTGGAAGTTTTCTAATTGAGAATGAATTTTCTTAGCCAGAAACTCATCAAAATTAAGGCTTTTGGAATTGTTGAGCTGACTCACCTGTACAAGACATCCTATCATGACCTCAGAAACCAAATTATCATCATCTAGACCCAATACCTGACATAATAAAGACAGTAAACATTCAATGGGATGCTGAAATATAGGCATTTGATAAGGAAAAGACATTACTTCAATATTTACTTGTGGTTTGACCATTTTTTATAGAAACAAATGCAATTTTTATTGACCTAACTCTACAACTCAACTCAAACTCGACAGTTAATAAAATTGCTCATCTAAATCATCATGTGAGCCTGGGATTGATAAAGCCTTTTTGACAGTTTGGGAATTGACTTTACGCACTACTTTAGAACCCTGAGAACTCAAATAATTCTCTACTGACCATTCAATGAAGTCTGGAAAAGGAAATAATGACTCAACATAAAATTGAAAAATTGAAGACCTAAATTTTGTAGGAAGAACCGATGGATTACTAACAATGAATTTCTTCAACTCTTTAACATATGCTACTGATAACGTAGTTTTAAAGACACCAGATACAGAATCTGAAAGATGTTCCTCCACGGGATCTAGATCTTTAGCATTGATAAAACTTACAGAAGGAGACACTATTGATCCAAAACAAAACTCTTGATCGGACACAGGGGAAAAAGAGCTCTGCAATGAGAGAGTAACCAAAAAATGGTGATGGAAAAATGACTTACCCGGCGAATGAGAAAACCATTGTCTTGCTCGCCAATTCAAAAGTTGTTTCCAAATCCCACATTTAAAATGGCGATCAACCTCAGAATCTCACACATATACCTCCACAACCGTTAGTGGGAAATTGCTCACTGATTAAAAATTAAATTAGCCTCTTCGCAACTTAATCGGCGAGAAAATATAGACCGTTAGATTTTCGCTCAATTTACGGTTTTCCGTATTTCCCCTTTTTTATCTTTCGACTAACTTTCCGCCAAACTTGACCCTTTATTTATCCTTCAGCTAAATTAGAAATGTCGTTATTTCTTTAGCTGGCTTATTTCACACTTTTATTGCATTGAGAGGCGCACCTACAGTCCAGGTAGAAAGTGTTTGTCTGTCCCAAATAATAAATTATAAAGAAAAATAAAAGAATTGGTTATGTCGGCCATAAAAATAAAAATGAAAGCCTCATATATTTGTGCGGGAAAGTGTATTTCCAAAACAATAACTGAAAGAATCAAATTTTTTATCTCATCCATAAAAAAAATGTTAAATAAATAAAAATAAGAAATAATAAATAGGCTCTCCTTTTTTACAATAAAATATTAAAAAAATACACATGCTATCACAAAACCGTGTGAAAATACTCCTAATGCTACTTGATACAAGGTCAAATACAACCCATTGTTTTATAGTAAAACCATGTGCAATTACATCCTCAATTCCATTTTAAACCAATACCCCTTAGCCCATGGTATATCCACCCATAAAAATATGTCACAATTCCCTAATAATCCATTTGACAAAATGACTTTCCTTCTTGGAATAACACATGGTTTAAAAGAAAACCATGGGAATGAGCCATTTACATCCTCCATATAAAATAAAACCAGTATAGACCCATCTAACTCCAGTTCTACGAAGCCTCGAGAGGGATAAAATCCCTTGAGGTGCAAACCTCTCAGTTTTTTACTCAAAAAATGGGTTTGCACCTACAGGGATTTGATCCCTCTCGACACTTCGTAGAACCAGAGTTAGATGGGTCTATATTAGTTTCTATTTATTTTCACTATCACATGTTCATATTATTAAAATCATTAAATCTATGCAGTTAGATTGATTTATTAATATATTCAATGGAATCATTCCCATTAAGGGTATTTTTACTTTGATTATTATGAACGTGTAATTTTTAAGTTGAGCCATATGTAAATGATTAGTTAACTAGCTAAGATGTCTTTGTCTAGCTCTTTGTTGTCTTTGTTTTCCTACAATATTTTTAAACATTTATATCATTTAAATATTTGTGATAATTGACAAATATTATTTTATTGATTGTAATTGTCTAGTATGGTGCTCCTAAGACATTCCTCGACGAGGAAGAGGTCGTTGTAGTACAAGCACTTGTTCAAGAACATTAAGCGAATATTGAGCCGAATCAAGCAAATGATCCTATAGAAGAAGATAATGATGTGGATAACACATTGGATGAATATGGGATGAATAGATTGATCCAGGAGACATTTAATAATGTTGTGGGAAGGGATGATGATAACGACCCGTATGTTGGCGGTTATGACCTGTACTTGAGAGGGGAAATCAACCTCTTTATGAAGGCTCAAAAACATCTCTTCTCTCTGCTATATTGCTTATGATCAACTTAAAGGTGGTGAATGTTTTGTCAAACATATGTGTGACACAACTCCTGAGGTATGTAACATATTTTGTGACATTTAGTACATCATGATAAAGAAATTATTTTTTCCTTTGTTTTCAATGTTAGTCTGTCGATCACAATTTAGAACATTATTTGGATGCAATATGTATATTGTTTAAATTAATCGGCACATCTGATTTCTGATGTTGTAGATTTTTAGGTGAATTTTTGTTACCACTGTCAAATGTTTTACCTCGCATATACTAAGATTTACATGCCATCAAGAAAGATATTGGAATGGAGTATCAAGTTATTCATGCATGTCCTAATGATGATATTCTCTATTATAAAGACCATGTGTTGAAAGAAAAATGCCCAAAATGTGATGAGAGTAGATATCAAACCGATAAAGTAAAAAAAAGCTGCCTCACAAGGTTCTTCGTTATATTCCCATAATTCCATGTATGGGACAATTGTTCAAGTGCAAAAGCATAGCACAATTTATGGATTACCATGCAACGAAAAGACGTCAAGTTGGTGTTCTTCGAATGCCTAGATATGGAACTAAATTTACGAGTATAGAGGAAATATGGCCAAAGTTTAATGAAGAACCTAAAAATCTTAAGACTTCATTAGAAGTCGATGGAGTCAATCCATTTGGAGAGGTAAGATATATTTATTCAGTGTGGCCCATTTTTGTTATCAACAATAACCTTCCTCCTTGGATGTCAATAAAGAGGGAGCACATAATGTTGACAATGATTGTTCCAGGTATTATTTTGTTTAAAATAAATATATTCGTTTACACAATAACATATCATGATTTGTCTTGTTTGTTTCATACTTATGTATTATATTTTTGTGTTTACTCATATATGTTCAATCATGTCTTATAATTATGTCTTATTTTTTTTTGTTACTTATATATTTTGGAATTATGTACCGTATGTTCAATAATTAGGTAAGTACAAGGTCAAAGATATGAATGTATATATCGAGCCTCTTATTAATGAGTTACTATACTTATGGAAGGGCATCACCATGTATGATATCTCCATACCAACAGATGCACAAAGGGAATTTGAGTTCCATGCAATGCTTGTATGGACAATTCACGATGCCCTAGGGCTAACACATTTCTGTGGTATATTATAACATTACCATGCACTTTAATAGTGTTTACTAGTTTTATGAATTTCATTTCATGCATTTTTTTGTAAATAGTACATTCATTATACAGAATTCAATTAATAATTGAAATAAAAATTAATCCATCTCTTTCAAGTCTTAAAACAAATGGTAAATTTCCTTGTCTAGTTTTTGGTCCTAAATTGAAATCTCATCGTTTAAGAAGCCTAGGAAAGGAGGTTTTTGATGAGTATATGCACTTCCTCTCTAAGAACCATAGGTACCGAAGAACCGAAAAGCATATTTTCAATAGGAAATAATAGACTGGATTAAGACCACGGAGAATGACACCTGGTCTATGGAAGTTTGATCCATAACCTTGGTGATTGTGTAATTCCCATATTGAAGAGGCTTGAGCTTCTAATGGGCTCTGGTAAGGCGTTATTTCTACAAATGCAACCAAAATTTGTTGCCCACCTGAAATTTGTGTGGCACCTGATGTTGATCATGTCACTGCTTATACTTAGCATTAGATTTCTCCAAGATGTCGTGGACCTGCTGGCGATCGTGCTAGATGTGTTCAGTAAATCTAGTTACTTTATTAGCCTCAGACAGTACTTGTATGGATTATGTCTATGTGGTCGTATGAGGTATGGAAACATCAGGCAATGGTGCACCTGGGTTTAGATCAATGGAGTGCTTGACCTAACAATGTAGAGGAAACTTTGTGGTTGCGGAGAAAATGTCATTGTATTCCTGCACATCTTTGTCCATCTATTTTTTCCATGCAGGGGAGCCCTGTTTGGAGGCTGCAGCCACAATCTTCTTCTTGTCTTGTGGGAGAATCCTAATGAAAAACAAATTTCCTAGTTTGGGAAAAATCTGATTGCATGACTTTGCAGTACTAAAAGAGATGGCGGAACATGGTACTACATTTGGTATCCTGTACAAATTATTTCCCAAAGTAATAATAATAGAACGAGGCCTAGACTCATACACAACATGTCACTTCCACAAGTATGGTTTGCCTAATAATAAATTAGACACTTCAAGAGGAGAAAAATCACACAATACCTCATCCTTGAATGGCTTGATGCTGTATGGAAGGCGACATTGCTAGCGGATGTGGAGATCTCTTCCTTGGTGAAGCCACCCAATGGTACAAGGTTGTGGGTGTGTTGTGGTTGGTAGGTCGAACCTCTTCATGACCTCTACTGAAATAAGGTTCTTTTGGCTCCCACTATCGACAATTAATTACAGTGGAGAACCCTTCACCCACATCTGGGAATGGAAGAGGTGCTCCCCCTCCTCTAGATCCTCGGGCTCCTCCCTCTAGAGCTTGGTGGTGGCAATGGTGGCACTAGGTTCCGCATTAATGATTTTCTTCCCTTTGTCATTCCCCTTGTCCGGTTCTGACTCGGAATCAGAACGTGCATCTAATTCAGATGCCTTCATTTCGGCCATGAGTGACTATTTGGCTTGACACTCGCTTGTGTTGTGAGTGGAGCTGTTATGAAATTCACACCACTTCCCCGTGTCCTTCTTTCACTTTATGGTGTTGTTCTGAGTGACCCCATTTTGGCATTGCACCTTGTTTTGCAGTTCGGGGGTGCCTTTCCTTAGTTTCGAATTCGCGGATCCAAAGTCTTGCTTCTTCTGCTTAAATTTATGCTTGATCTTGGACGCATGTCGATATGCTGTGCCAAGTGAGGTAATGTCGAGGAACTCCATTTCCTCCTGAATGTATCTATGAAAAAAACTGCGGTACTTGAGCACCAAATGTTTCTCCGAATCTCTAATACCCAACTTTGTGCGCAGGGTATGGAACAAATTTTTCAACTCGTGCACATATTGATCCCTTTGCTGTCACAGTGTGGTCCATTGAATGTACTTGTCATCATAGCTCCCCATGGGGTATTATTGTTCCTTGATGTTGTCTCATAATGAATTCCAAGTGGTTACAGCCGAGAATAGAGAGGGTTCCCTCCCGTCCTTTTGCTCACAGTAGGTTTCCCACTAGTATTTGACATGGGGGGCGGCTTTGAGGAGTGCAAAGAAATATTTTCTTGGTCGGAGAAATAATGGACCGAGAAATACCCTTCCAGAAAATTCAACCATCTATCTATGACATCTTCATCTATCTAGCCTTAAAATATAGGAAGGTCAAAGTTTACCTATACTTGAAAGGATTGTTGTCTCTAGAATGGCCGTTAGATATAGATGCGTCGTCGGTGGCCGGCCGTTGAAGGATCTGGACAAGGTTATCCATCATCGCGCTCCTTTGTTTCTCGAGGGCCTCCTCGAGAAATAATTTGATATATCTCCTATTCCCTCATATTTCTTTTCTTCCGCCATGGGAGGTCATCTAGGTTTTTGAGGCTGATCTTGCAAGGGTTCAACCAGATCGATCCCTAACTCCTTATACCCTGACCTCATTAGGGACATGAAAATAAAAACAGAGAAAGAGAAGACTGCTCTAATACCACTGATCCAGATTCATGAAGGAACACAAAAATTACGAATATAATCATAAATACAAAAATGCAGTGGAAATAACACTTCATTTCATTAATATTAAATAACTAAAATATGATTACAAACATAATGGAAATAAATTGGCTAGGGCGCTAGTATCTTATCTCTGAGAAGAGATGTGGCGGCTATAGGTCTCTGGACTATGTTACAATGAGGCTCGATGGCATATTTATTATTTAGAAACAATGGAAAACCCTAAACATCCAAAAACCTAACCCTATGAGATGAAGCACCAAAACTATGGGCCCTGTTTGGGTAAATTGGTACATCAACTTCTTGGGGACGTAACTTTGGCATATGATCTTTGTTTGATGTGCACAATACCTCGTTAGAAATATCTATCTGAGGAATCCAACTTTTGAGTGAGAAACATTATTTAAGAACCCATGTTGCTCTCATTTTTCCCAAAAAACGTCGTTTAGGGCCTCAAAACGGCTCTAAAATTTCAGGTCCCGAAAAACTGCTAAAAATAGTAAATTGTGCTATAATTAAGGAAACTAAAAAGCTGAAAGAAACAATGGTGCGAGTCCAAGTGGAATAGGTGGGTGGCCACCAATATCCACCTGGATCAAACTTGAAATATAATAGAATCTCTCAAGGTATGGATTAAATCATCTATTTGTCATTATACATGAAATGTTTGGATTATTTAATATTTTACTGCATTTTCTTCTACTATTTGACATTTATTGTTGTTATAATATCTTAAACTATCATTCAACTTGCAGGTCGGCAAGGCATTAATAACGGGTCACTACCATGAGGAATGAAAAGATAACCTGAGCAATTCAGTAGGATCCCCTACTATGAGCACCTAGAGATTGTTCATTTGTTTCATACAATGCACATCGGGAAGAATGTAACAGAGACCTTATGGCGAATCTTAGATGAAAGGAGAGATAAAGAAAAAAAATTCAAGATTTGTAATGACATTAAGGGAGCCAATCATGGAATGCAAAGTGTGATTCATTCAAATAGTGATAAAGACGGCCAAAATCTAAGCGCCCTTCCATGGTTATTGACGGAGCACCAAAGCAAGGATGTTAAAGAGGTTATTGAAAAAAAAAAAATTCCCACTGGATTTTCTTCAAACATAAAGAATATCCTAACAAATAAAGGTGAATTAGGTGGGGTAAAGACTCATTATTGGCATACATTCATTAATGTAATTATTTTGGTGTATATATTTGTACATTAATGGTGAAACATCTTGTTAGTATTTTTGTTTTATACTTATTTCAGAATAAATAATCATTGATTATTTTTTTTGTTACAGTATGTTCTACCTCTATCTCTCCCATAAAACTTTGATAACAATGTCAAACAATCTATATATCATCTTGGAAAATACATGAGGTAAGTGGTGTTTTATATGCAAAGTGTAATTTGTTTAATAATTTGTTGTACATTAACTTATATTTGACTGCATGTGTTTTACTTGTAATTTACTATATATCTTATTGTTGAAACTTGTGATTTGCTTGTTTCATTTGTAGATGGATTTCATCTAAAGGATCTGTTGTGGTTCCTATGTTTTGGCCAGGTTGGCAAGACCAAAAGATAAGACAACATCAAACCACTTTGGGATCCATGTTTGTACAAAGAGGTCATTGTATCTTCTCAACCAGTTCAGATTCTTCTACCAGTGGAGTCATTTGGTCTTTTGAGAGTTATAGAGTGTGGAGTTTCCAGGTGGATGAATTGTAAAGTTTGAAGCAGGTTGTTGTCCACCATCAGCAATTGAATACCAACCTAACCAGATATTTGGGTCTTCTAAGGTCCTAAGGATGTCTTAATATGAAGTTCACTCAGTTCCCCAGAGGAGTCGCCATTATGTTGTGGTTCCTATGTTTTGGCCAGGTTGGCAAGACCAAAAGATAAGACAACATCAAACCACTTTGGGATCCTAGGATCTAGCCCTCCTGGATCCAAAGATGGATCTCTCTATAATGCAAAGAATGATATATCTTTAAAGCTCAAATTGAGGTATTAGGCTAGGTATGAAGCATAAGGGTTTTTTATTTTGATTGTTTGGTTGGTTGGAGATCATTAATTGAGAAGGTCAAGAGAATGGAAAAGGAGCTAAATAGAAGGATGTTTCAGCATGGGGAGATAGGTCAAAAAGTATCAATCCATTGGGCTATGGCGTCATGAAAGAAGATTACTTGCATAACAACTATCCAAGGGTTTCCATAGCGCAAGTCATCTATACCAAAGGATATTTTTAGATAGATGGTGGAATGGAACATTAAGAATGGGTGAAAGAAAGAAACCAAAGTGCAGTCTAAGATCAGGTCAGATGTCATCTAAATCCAGGCCTGCTTTTGACATAATTCAAAGGAAACTCTCATAAAAGACACAAAGGGTAGCTTAAGATCAGGTCAAATGTCATTTAAATCCAGGCCTGCTTTTAGCATACCTTTAAGGAAGACAATCCAGCAGTCCTCATAACCACTTTCAGAATAGTAGAAAACATATAAGATGAAACAGGGAGTAAGGCCTAAGATCAGAGAAGGACTTTTAACCTTCAATGCTTTTGACACTAACTCGAAGGGAACTTAGAAAGGTTAGTTGTTGGAAGAGGCACCTAGTGAGACAGGGCTCGCTCTAAATCTTCCAGTTTCCAAATTCTTTCAGCCAAATCCAATCAAGAACATCTAAGAAACTAACTCCAAATTCATACATCAGTAAGCATGGTCCAGCCAATTACAATACTAGTTAAACTATGATGAATTAGCTCTTAGATACACAACTTAGCAGAAAACATCAGGATAGAGATTACAGGGAGACTTAGGGTACTTCCAACAGTATATCCTAGTCTATGCTTGTTGTTCTTTATCTGAGAATAATGGACAGTATGATAAAACATGAAAAGAAACAATTACAGTAAGAGTAACATCACCGATAATATAGACCAGGATCCTGTGAATCTGCTTGATTAATTGATGTGCAAAACCAGTCACATACTTTGAGCTCAATGGCCTTTTACAATCCATACTTCTCTTCCCAGCCTACTATAATACAAACTAACTAACTAATTCCCCTCAGTAACAGTTCCAACACCTAATATAATCCCTATCAACCAACAACAACAATGAATTCTTCAGGAGTTCTTATAGGAGAATGAGGAAATGGAAGAGTAGAAGAGATAGTTGGCCCAATTAAATGAAGAACTTAATGTTTCTCGGCCTCTGGGAGGCTTCATGGATAAGAAATGACATGCTCCATGCTTCATTAAATGGGCCTTTACTTGTATTTGTACTCTCGTTGTTTGTTTTTTACCTTTGAAATAAGTAAAGTGGATAGAAATTCTGCAGGTTTCCCATACTTCCATAACTGTTGTTGTAGTGTCCCTTCTTAGTGAGATAGCTTTGATGACACTTAGAGATGGTGATTTTGATATAATGATATAATATAATGTATGAAAGACTAATTTACATGCTTATATGCTATGACCTGGTTTAGGTCACTTGGTTGTTGTGTGCTTATGATAATATCTATGGTTGTGTACACAAGAATTGATTTTGGTTAAGAGCATATTAGCAATGTTTTCTCTTTTGGTACATGATGTGGCAGGGGACTTGGTCATTGCCAACATGGATGCTCAAATTATAAATGACTGCGGAAGTCATTTCTCCAAAACCAAAATGACTGCGGAAGTCATGCACAATATTTGGTAAAATTTGAATAAGTTAATTATGAAATTCATTTGATTGATTTGATCATTGAGATTGTGATATGTGCAGGTCTTGGAAGAAGACCTTACCAATGAACCATCAGATGGGTATAAGCTCACAATCAGTACCTTAAGGTGAAACACGGAGTTTCAAAGCAGAATAGATGAGAAGCCATGGAAATTAGGGCGCGGAGTCCTAAATCCATGAAATATAAAGACGTGGAGTCTTGGATATATGATAAAAGGATTAGGACGCGGAGTCTTAAATCCATGAAATATAAAGACGCGGAGTCTTGAATCTATAATGAAATGTTTGGGGCGCGGCCATGGAAATTAGGGCGCGAAGTCCTAAATCCATGAAATATAAAGACGTGGAGTCTTGGATATATGATAAAAGGATTAGGACGCGGAGTCTTAAATCCATGAAATATAAAGACGTGGAGTCTTGAATCTATAATGAAATGTTTGGGGCGCGGAGTCCTGAATATTTAAAAAAAAAAAAAAGATCAAGGTGTGGAATCTTGGATCTTTAGAGTAGATCAGGGCGCGGAGTCCTCAATCTACTAAGGCATAAAGATGCATACAATAGGGGTGCGGAATCCCTATTATCCGGAAGAAAAATACCACTCATGGGCAACTCGTAGATGAATCTCCTTAATAATCTAATTCCTAACAATTTTGGAGTGACTTTCTAAAAATAGAAAATCATGTCTACCATTTCAAGTATGACTTTCCAAAAATAGTAAATCACCTCCAATCAATGGGTAAACAAGTATACTTCAAGGAAAATCACTTAAATTATGATTAATCAATTATAATAGTTCAATCTCGACTTAATCCTCAATATTATTATTATTATTATTAATATTATTATTATCTTTTATGAGACTATGATATTATTATTAAAAGGAAATTATATCTCCTCAATCACTTCACACCCCTCTCCTTCATGACTCTCATGGCTCTATGTAACTCTCTCTATTTTAAATATTACATTACACTCTCTTTTGTGCACTCATCAAGGAATGGCATATTCCTCTTACACTCATTAAATATATGTCATAAAATATTCTTACACTCATTAAATATGTGTCATAGAATATTCCTCTTACACTCACTTTAATACATATGTTACACTCTCCTTAAATAAGGCATGCATACCTCTCCTTAATGGCATAAGTTACACTCCTCTAAAAGGAATACAATGCATGCATATTACTCCTCCTTTATGACAAGAATTTGTTGCTCATCCTATATATGAGTATCATGTATTCTCATTTGAGGGGGGAGGTAATGCCAAGAGTGGACGAGACTTGAGGAATATTGTGAGAGGGAAAGATATGGAGAGTATCCAGTTACTTCCAAAACAAAAATCTGAATTTCTTACTAATCTACTAAGTATCTATGGAGGTTGAACATGAGTGGTATTTAGAGGAAGTGGAAACTACCTTCTTTAGTTTTCCTTGCATCTCTCTCTCTATTACTGTATTTTGGGTACTGTTTGTGAGCTTTTACAGCTCGGGGGTTCCAGGGGGAGGAGTTTTCCCTGGATATGGTTGGGTGGAAAACCGGATGGTTCAAATGAGTTGGTTAAGGGATCGAAGGTGGATCATATTCTCAACGATTGGAGCTAAACATCTCTTCAGGTATAATTTCCATTGTCCTAAAATTATAGTATAGATTTAGCATAAAATAAAAGGTAGACATTTAAATTGTTGTAAGCATCTAATTTTGGTTTAGGCTTATGTTATCTAAAATATTATTGATTAGTTAAAAATGAAGAGTAGATTAATCTATATGTATGGATGTTTAGATCTCAATATTGGAGTTATTATTGGTGTAGTTTATGGTACTAATCTTGGTCTTGTAGCATTTGAAAAAGGAAAACCAAATATTATTGAAGGTAATTGCAATAAATTTATTCCAAAGGACTTGGGTAAGTATTTCATGATTTATGGTTTTGTTTCAAATAATTAATAGATGCATATTTTATAAATGGTTTTAGGATAGTTTGCAAAGTGTTTGACAAAATCTGTGAATGAATAATGTTATCAATTTATTTATGCATGAATAAGGGCTAACTTGCAGCTTATATCAAAAGTAAGAAAATGGACATGTATCCAAAATATACTTGGAGGAATTACAGAATCAACCCTTAAAGGAAAATGCAAAAACAATGGCAACTAAAATATAGTTTGGAAGATCAAATGCTTGAGGTAAGTAAGAGATAAATTTCAGTTATGGCTTATGCTTCATATTCTTATTAATAATTCAATGTTTCGTTATTCAAATTGTTGTAATAGTACTATCAGAATTTTGATAGAAAGCCTTGATGGCTGTAGCATTCAGGGCTGCCATGTTTTTGTCAAATTGTAACAATTGGTTCAAAAAGCTTGTCAAATCATATGAATTAGCTTGTGGATGGTAAAATGTTTTAAGGACTCATATGGTGGATTTAGAAATGTTTGATTTCAATGAGCATATCTTAGTAGCATAACTTTGGGTTGTTTTTCCCTCATGTAGAGGTGTAGTTGTAATTTTTCATTCCATATGTTTGACAAAAGTCATAAATGAAGCATGTAGGCTATAAATTTTGTTGTTTTCAAGAATCGCATTTCTAGGCGTTTCGAATTCGATTCAGCCCAACATCAGGGGGTATCCGTGCCTATGGTCATGTAACCCCTAATTTCATTCCAAAAATATACTTTTCAGAACCCAGATCGGAAATCTGGGCGATTTGGCAGATTGCTGCTCTGAGTTATGTGCGCCTGTTGTTGAGTCTTTGCTGAAAAACTAAGATTATTTAGTCTCTGTTTTAAGATGGAAACATTTACAGTTTAAATTCTGAATTTTATGAGATAAATATGTTGAAGAATAATCTTAAATTCATTGTTGCTAAGTATTTGACAAAATGCCTCAATGACTTTTAATTGCGTGCTTGCAAAGTATTTGTCATAAGGGTTGAATGAGTGTAGACTGCATGTCTGCAAAGTGTTTGTCAAAAATCATGAATGGCTGTAGCTTTTGTGCATATAAATTGTTAGTATAAAATTCTTAGTTACTCTTGTGTTTTTATGTTACTATAAATATTAAATAAACTATTTAATGGGTGTAGCTTCCTATGTCTGCAAGTTTTTGGTATGAATGTGAAAATGAATTTAATAATTTGTTGAAGTGTGACTAAGACAGTTGTTTCTTGTATTATCTAAAGCTTTCAAAATAAAAAGGGCCTTTTGTTGGAAACAATTTTACAGTGACTAATTCTTTAGGATTTTGTGCAAATGAGTATTAGTGATTATGTGACATCTACTTCTCTATCTTACTGATGGTGGGTAAGGTGGGACCTTACAGTTGTTTCCGCTTTTTGAGGTTTAATGGACGGGAAAATTAACTTTAGGGTTTTTTCTTATCTTTATAATAACTCTGCTGACAGTTAGTAATAATTTCCTGTGATTTTTATTAACTATTCAGCTATCTTTAGGCAAATATATTCTGTTCTGGCAATAACTAGGCCTTCTTTGATTTCTGTGAAGCTGCATGTGGCCTTTGGTAGATGGAGAAGGGTCATTTGGCCTCTGATGTGGCAGTGGAGGCATTCTCGGACTGATAGATTTCTTTGTCTTTACCTAAAACACCTTTAATTTACTTTAGATCTATGTTTTAGGCCTAATTAGGCTTAATTTTTGTCTTCTGGTCTTCATGTTGTCTCTTCGTCCTTTAAACACTGGATTATAGCATTTAGTTTCAAGAACGGGCATTTAATACTTTTAATTTGTCACTGATACACTTTTATGCTTTTGTTAACTGTTTCTGGTGCCTGTGCAGGTTTAATGGCGTAGGGGAGTTTAGATCAAGGTTTAACACTGATATTTAATGAAATATGCCTTAAACCTTTCTAACAGTGTATTTCCCTGCATTCTCTGGCTCTGAAAATACATTCCATGCGCTGTGATAAACCCTGCCTGTGACTGTGGAACAGAGAGAATTCACGCCCCTTTAAAACCTATAAAAACACGATAAACTCATTAAGAAATCCATGCGGGAGGGCAGATGAATGCTCTGGAGGTTTGTAGAGTAAGGAAAGAAGTGATGAAAACGATGAGTGCAACGAAGAAACACAGTGAAAACCATGGAAAAATGATGAAAAAATGGTGTTGGAGGCGAAAAACTAGTCTGGCGAAGTTTTGGTGCATTATGCATTCTAGACTGTTGGATTAGAATAATCCTCGGCGATCTACAGTCGAGATTAATTAATGAAATCATTTGGAGGGTGGATGAATGGGAGATGAGATTATATGAGGGACGTTGGATTGAAATGATAGACGGTGGAGATCAAGGGATGTAGTTGTTCGGGGGTATAGGTGAATGGAGGACAAGCGGGGTTTAGATCCAACCAGAGTCGTTGGATCGGAACATTCAATGGCAGGGATTGCTTGGTAAAGTCCTTTGGAAGGTCAAATGGGAGGCAGAGGGACAATGCGCGATTAGATCAGGACTGTCAGATCAAAGAAATCGACGGCCACGATTAATCGTGAGGATTTACTGTGGAAGGCGGAAAGCGAAAAACCAGACCGGTTTTCGCGCGGGGTCTGGAGCGGTATGTGGTTTTCAAGAAATTCACGTGATTCCATACACTGCGCGACGCGTGCAAAACAAAACCGCCATTTCGCGTTTTTTTTCTGAGCATTAAATCTAGGGTGCTAAAATTTTGCGAAACACGTCTTCAACCGTCGGGTCTGATGGTTTTGATCGGACAATGCAGATAAATCCCGATGGGGAAACTACACGGGTGGAGAATGCGGTCCGTCGGGTTCATTATGGACCGTCAGATTATGTGAATGGATGGATCAGATTAGAAGATGGGGCGTTGTGTTTCGGCAAATGGGATGAGGGGTATGCAAAGGAAAGTGCCTGATTGCGTGTAGGCCGTCGATCTGTGGAGATCAACGATCCTCGTTAACCCAAACCATTATCCATCAAGAATGAGTAAAAACAGGGAAAAGGCATTTTGATTAGGGTTTTATTGGTTTTTAGCGCTCAATCACAGTGTTTAGGTTTCATGGAGGGGGGTTAGAAATAATAAGCCCACGGGGGCTAAATCCTTCATGGAGCGGAGAAAAGGTTATTTAGGCCTTTTTAAAGGGTTTTTTAGGAATTTAAGCGCCCGATTGCGGGCGACGGTTGTATGAGGAATGGGGCTAAGCCATATAAGCCCTCAGGGGCTATAAGACTGATATAGTGTAAAATGGGGTATTTTAGGCCAAAAAAAGAGTTTTTAAGGCTAAATGGGGGGTTCCAGTAGGCAACAAAGGGGACTTTTAAACCAGACAAAGGATATTATGAGGTTTAAAAATGGTTTTAGGACAAGATGGAGGGTTAAGGAGGGGATTTTGTGGGATTTGAAAAGGGGAAAAAGTGATGAAAAATGGAGGTTTTGTGAGGATGAAATAGGGTAGATGGAGGCCTTTTTTATAGCATTTTCTTCACCAAACAGTAGGATTTTTTCATGGAAACAGCAGTGAAGATTCTTCAAGGAGCAGAGGACACATAGAGGCTTCAAGAATGAAATATTTTCAAGGGAAATGTTTCGCTTGAAGACTCGAAACATATGTAGCCACTTGTTTGCTTGTCAAAAATTTATAGGTGGCTAACAGGATCAATAAAGAATATATAAAGTATTGGAGGAAACAAATTCCTCGTCTAATGTGTGAAATGCAAAAGCATCTACCTCCAACATTTTTCAATGCATAAGAACACTACGCCATACACCAAGTTGAGGAGATTGAAAAGTATGGATCTGTACACACAAGATCAATGTTGATGGTTGAGAGGCACTTGAAATATTTGAAGGCTTTGGTTAGACAAAGAGCACGTCTTGAGGGTTCTATGATAGAGGGATATATGATGTATCAAACCATGGTTTATATTAGTAAATATAGTCCAACAATAGGAAAAAGTATCAATGTATCTGATCGCATTTGAGATGTCAACTTCATGAACAAATTTGAAGGGGAGCACGTATCGGGGAAAGGTACAATGAGGAAAGTGAGATGTAAGTATATAGTAGAGATTTATAGTACATTTGACTTTTTGTTTTTATGTATATCGTATGTATTTAGTTTTTAGTCTTCATGCACAATCCAATATTATAGTAGTATAATGTGTTAACTAATTATATATGCATGTGAACTATTTTATTTTAATACAACCGGTCGAGAGTGGGATGAAATACATTTATACATTGTAAACAATGTTGATTGGATGAAGGTATGGATTGAATGATTAAAAATAGCTAATAATGGTGGGTTATCATGGTATGGTGTGTCTACATTGGTCAAACAATTTGAACGTAGTAGAGATACCAATCTTACATAGAGGGAAATTGATTTAGCACATGGTTTAGTACATTACCACGAAAGCATATAATTCACGTATACTGCTTATTTTTTTTACAATTATATCGATGCATATTGCATGATTTTTTATTAATTTGAAAAATTTCCAAGTATAAATATGTTTATCAAATAATGAAAATGTATTTTTTACGTGTTTTTCATATTTCCGTTGAAACACCGCAAGGAAATGTGGTGCAATGGCTGCAAATTTTGCATCAAAAGGTTGGATGAAAAGAGGAAAATTTAGATAGTGGGATAACTATAATATTTCAGGTAGAGAACGTTGCATCTAGAGGTGACAGACATCTAGAAGTATCTGCAAATCGATACTATGGGTATCTAGATGATATACTTCAGTGTGACTTTAAATCCTTCAAATTAGTTGTGTTCGATGTCAAATGGTACAAGCTACGAATCAATGAACATGATCCCGATATACCAAGTGGATGGGTGTGAACCCTGTTGATGTTTTCAATGCCGTGTGGTATGGCCGCAGGGGGGAGAAAAGCATGTGGTGCCAGCTTGTTTTGTGGTTATTCACCATGCGTTGTAACATTGTTTTCAGTACTTTGTTCACAGCTTCTACCTGTCCATTGGATTGGGGGTAGTATGGTGAAGCGAATTCATGTGTGAATCCGAGGTGGTGAGATAGATCCTAAAAAACTTCGTTTTCAAAGTGTTTCCCGTGGTCAGAGACTAACTCTTTTGGTACACTGAACCAAATAATGACATGGTTAAACAGAAATCGTGCAGCAGCTTCTACTGTGTTGTCGTATGTGGGCATGGCTTCTAACCATTTGGTGAAGTAGTCAACGGCTACAAAAATGTATTTTTGGTTACCTGATGACATGGGATTACAAGTCATGAAGTCGATCCCCCATTTGCAGAAGGGACCAGCAATTATGACGAGGTGCAGGGGAGCGGGAGGGGCTCTTGCCTTGCGAGCGAAGCGTTGACATCGTTTGCACCTCTTGACTTCTGAAATGCAATCAAGAAATAATGTGGGCCAAAAATATCCTACCCATAGGACTTTCTAGGCGGTGGAAATTCCGGAGAGGTGGTCACCCCAAGCTCCGTTGTGGCAGTCATTAAGTGTTTTCTCATCTTGGTCGTGGGTGAGGCATCGACGTAAGATGGTGTCGATTCCCCATTAGTATTATACATCTCCCATGAGGAGGTATCGAGGGGCCTGGTGGCGGATGCGCCAACCGTGTCATCACGGGTGAGCAGGGGTCTAAACTTTTGGGTTCGTAAAAATAGGATAATATCTCTATACCAAGGGTCGTTGGTCGTTACTAGGAAGAGATGTTCATTCGGAAGCGAATCATTAGCTGGTGATCCCTTGGTCTGATTTGGGAGGTATATGATGAACTCGGCCAAAATTAAAGCCTTCTTTCTCTTAGGGGAGGGAAACTGTAAGTCAAATTCTTGCAGAATGACTATCCAGCAAGCGTACTTATGGTAAATTAAATGGCGCGTGAGCAGGTATTTTATGGTGTTAATATATTCGATGATTGTTGTAGTTCTTAAGATAATGTAGTGGCGAAGTTTTTGGACTGCATGTATTAATGCTAAGGCAGTATTTTCTTCAGACTCATATATTAATGCGGGGCCTGATAAGGTTTTACTAACATAATAGATTATGTGTTCCTTCCCATCAGGGCCTTCCTGGACCAATACTCCGGCCAAAGCGGTCTCAGATGCTGATAGATACAGGGTGTAATTTTTGTCGTAGTCTGGGGGACTGATCAATGGTGCTAAAGATATTGTCTTTCAGTGCCTCAAATGATTGTTGGGCTTGATCATCCCATTTGAACGGGATGCCCTTACGAAGGAGACATAGGAATCCTTGAGCGCAAGTGGTGTAGTCTGGGACAAAACGTCTTAGAAATTTGGCCTTTCCCTGCAAGATTTGTAGTTGCTTGAGAGTTCAAGGTGGAGGTACCTCTTTGATAGCTTGGACCTTAAGAGGGTCCACTCTAATTCCTTGTTGGGACACAATAAAACCTAGAAGTCATATTTTTGTGATGAAGAAGATGCACTTGAGAGGGCTCAAGCGTAGGTTATATTGCTGGCATCGTTGGAATACCAGTCGCAGATCCTCGAGATGATCTAATCTCTTCCTAGATAGGGCGATGAGGTCGTCGAAGTAGGCAAGGATGCGGTCTGCTAAGTAATGAAATATATAATTCATGGCCCTCTGGAAAGTGGCCCCAACATTTTTTAGGCCAAATAGCATCACCTGGTATGTGAATGTGCCCCATGGGGTGGTGAACGTGGTCTTGCACTGGTCGATGTGACGTATTTGAATTTGATTATACCCAGAGAAATTTTCCATGAAGGACAGGGCCTCATGTCCTGCACAAGCATCGATGACTTGGTCTATGAATGGGGTAGGGTAATTGTCCTTTGGACAGACTTTGTTCAAATCGTGAAAATCGGTACAAACACGTATGGTGCCCTATCTTTTCATGACGGTAACAGGGTTGGAAACCCATGATGTGTAATCGATGGGGTAGATGAACCTGACTTTGTTAAGCTTATCGATTTCTCGTTTAATTGCTTATGCCTTGGATAGGTGCAGTTGATGTTGTTTCTGGCGACTAGTGGTACATACAGCCAGGTGTCAATATGGTGCTCCACAATAGTGGGGCTAAGGCCTGGCATTTCCGAGTAGTCCCATGCAAAGATATATTTATACTCTTGCAATGACTCGGTGTAAGAGGTTATATCTTCTGGTGAACATGCTGCCCCTAGTGAAATTTCTTCGAATTTTTTCAGGATTTCGAGATATATTCACCTTGATGGTAGGCGAAATGTTTGACATTTTCCCTTCTTCGATTGCATCGGACGCCGAAATGGGATTTTAGAACCAATTTACTTTCCATGATGGTAGGAAATATTTTGATTCGATCGCATAACTCTCTTGGTTTCCTGTCTTGTTAGGGTTGAATGTTTTCTTAGGAAGAAAAAAAACAAGCGGTGATGCATCGCATCCCACGGATAATCTTGCTCCATCGTGGCCTCAAGAATATCCTCATCTGAGTGGAAAAAGGATCCTAAGGTGGACTGAGTATGTGCAAGGTCGTGAGGAAGAGGTTCAGTCCTAATGGAGTTGGTCGACAGACATGAATAAGATTCCATTTTCGATGTGGTGGAACAAGACATGGTTGACTGGGTGCAGATGGATTGGGTTTGCACCATCGTTGGTACTGCTACTCTCGTAGTTGCAGCTAACTCGACACCTATGACTGATGAGAAAACACCTCGAGTCATGGTTCTGATACATGATGATATGAATCTTATATGATTTATTGTTTCTTCGGTGTTTTGTCGGGGAGGAATTTCCTTCGTGTCAACTTGCGTGGGAGCAAGTATATGTTCCTCATAAGGCTGAGCACTTTCCGGGATTTGGAATTTGTGTCTAGTGCAGAGGTGCCTGAATGTTTCCATTAATTAGCATGCCTTTGTTTCATGGTTATGGCTAGTGCAAATGGTGCACGGTACCGCTGTGCCTACTGAGTATATTGTGAGAACAAACACTACTCTTTTTCCCTGAAGTGGACGCTCGGAAAGGATCAGGCGTAGGGGAGGGATTCCTTTGCTTCCATTTCCAAGTTTTTGGTTTAGGTATGTCTAGCTCCCATGGGGAGTGTAGACTTAATGTTTCTCTTTCTGCTCGAAGCTTGGGGAGGTGTTCACATTTCATAGTATGGTGAAAATGTGAGAAGATCTGGCAATATCAGTGTGTTATCTTCTCTTAGTTAGAGAGATTTCTCTAAGGGAGGGAGGATACCATGTGAAAGTTGTTCGTGAGGTGCTTCAGTTCTTTACACTGATTGACCTGGTGGTTGATTCTGTAACATAGCCCGCATGTCGACCTAGGCTAGACATGGGTCATGCTAGGTTGATGTTTCTTTTTAACTTGCCCAACTTGTTGGTGTGGAAATGGGGTAGGTTGCCTGATAGAAACTTACCTTCCATTAGTTTTTCTAAGCTCTGGATTGATTATATCCCGGCGATGTGTTTCTAATGAGTGAATGATGTCAGTCAGTGGGCGCACTTGAGGGATATAAGCGCAGCTCTGATCATGATCGTTGCCCTGACATACTAGACAAGAATGTTGCTCTTGGTTGTTCTTGTCTTGTTCGGTTGGTGATGTGATCATGTACCAATGCCATAGCACTTCTAGGTATGTGCATGTGGTGACCAGATGGTTGTGTGTGTTACACAATGCACAGGTTAGTCTTCTCCGTGGAGGGTGGGTAGGGGTGACTAAGGGTTGCCCGACCGGCCTTTTTTATGCTGACATGAAGAGAATGGACCTACTTGTCACATCCTCCTGCGTTGTCGAGCTATCCATGGATTATGTGTGTGAGCCGACTTCTAGGGACAGGCGAACTATGGTCGTGCGTAAATTGGTTAGCGCTAAGCGAAATCGAGGGATGTAATGACACTGCTCTAATGGGTCATTTCCATAACACATAGGACATGAAAATTGGGTTGCTTGCAGGCCAACACAGTACACATGGTTCACCAGATACCATCTTTGGATGAGCTCCAGGGTTGTGCAGTCGTCGATGAAATGGTCACGTTCATCGCAAAGTGCACAACGTATGATAGGAGGACGAAAGATGAATGGGAGACGTTCTTGTGACTTTCGTGCCACCTGCAGGTATAATATGACGTGAGCTTCTTCTCCATTTGAATGCAGGGAGGGATCCTCTTGATATGATTGTTCGAGGGCATGTAAGGAATCCCTATATCGTGTTATTTCAGGACAATGATGGGTGTAATGCCCATAATTGCTACGGATAGTGCATGCATGGTTGGTACGCAATGCCCTGCCTTGGTTTTTTGTGGCTAGTTCCTTTTTGCAGGACCTTGTTGCCATGATATTTCTTTTGGAGCTTAGGAACGGTTTTAGTTCGTCCAGTTCTAGGAAGATATGGGTAGGGTGCCCTACTATGTCGCATATTGCCCAAGGTTGTAATTCCCATTGTCTGGTGGGATTTTCTAACTTCTTCCCCTTTTTATGGGTTTTCTTGATCGTGACAATCGGCTTTGCAACAGGAGTTTTGTTAGATGGTATGGTTGTGACAGTCTCCTTAACAAGTGGGGCCTCCTTAGGAGTAAGGGGGTTAACCCTGTAGAGGTGATGCCTGGACTCCCGTCGTGGTGGGTGGTGTTAGACTCCTGTAATTTACAGAATCTCAAGGTGACTGATTATTTCTCATATCTTTCATATTGAAAATAATATTCCATGATTGTCATTTATTTCCAAAAAAGAAAGGGGAATCCTGACTGTCAAGAACTTCAAAGGAATCAATCTGCCTTTTCAGTTTAGTTGAAAGAGGAAATTGTTGTTGATAAAGTGTAATGGTAAGCAAGCCTTATTTTTTCCCTCATTCATTTCTTTTACCCTTAATTTTTCCAAATTCTAAATTCCAACGCTCGAAATTCCGATAAAACCATTCGAATCCAAATATCTATGCTTTCGGGACCTTATAGCAGCTCCACCCCCCACATCAAACCTTTTAATATATCACATATATAATATGTGATATCATCACCACACTTATCATATTATGGACCACTTAAATTTACCGCATTGCAAAAATAAAACCCTTTTGCTTTTCATTTACTCATTGTTCCAAAATCTCAATGCGATAGAACCTCACCCTTTTCGCTTTTTTGCTTTAATTCTATCCTTACCTTTTCACATCGCAAGTCTGAAAACTCATTCGTAACACCATTGCTAGAATCCTATAAACTTCATGATGCGATATTAGTGGGACCCCATCGCATATCGCAATCAGAAATTTTTATGTTTATTGTTAAGTTGTCACAAGTTAAGTTTTGTATGTCGTGATGCAATATCAAAGGGACCCACCTTTCTGTGCCATGTCATTTCCGTCTGTCGCACCTCGCACTTCGAAGAGTTTAACATTTACCTCCCCACCACTCATAACAAAAGCATCGATCTGTGGGTTGCAGGCGGGCCCACCTCTTTGCCACGTCATCTTCGACCCCACCATCCACTCATACCACGCCATCTCTGCTCACCCTCGCATATCGGATGGCCCACAATGCTTTTCAGCCCCCCCTCAGCCATGGAGAATTAACAAAGGGTGTGGGGGGGGTCCGAAATGGGCGGTATCCCATACCACCATCCCTCCTACGTGGCACGTCCATGCCACTTTGCACCCCCCTACTCTGATACCCCCCTACCACTCCACTACCCCCCCAAAATCTGCTTTTCCCTCCGCCCCGATGCCACTCCCACCATCGCTGCGTCACGTCGTTCCCCGCCATCGTTGCTCCATGTCGCCCTTCCCTTCCATCTCACCCAGAGGTTTATTATTGAAACACTCTGTTAAAGGAACAATGGGTTTTCCATTTCAAACTCCACTGCAATCGTAACCAGCGCAAAGGGACAGAGGTCCTTTAACAGAAATTGGCCATCATTACAGCTAGCACATTACGCTTAGAAACCTTTTTGCACCAAGGTAGAGCCAAGATGTCAGAGCCATCATTGCCTCTTCGGCATCAGACAAGTCGAATTAAGATAATTTCACAATCAATAATGGACTGCTAAAGCCATTGTTTTGGCCAGACTTATCTTATCACCGCTTGCATGGTTCCACTTGTAAATTTCTGCTTGAATGTAATTAATAACAATCACTGAAATAGATAGAGTAACTGACTTAAGTTTTATTTAAATACTACATGCATTAGTAGTATCAAGGGACCAGCCCGCAAGGGGAAAAACCATTGTAAAGGTCTCATCTGGTTGTAAACACTCTCTTTTTGGATTAATGAAAGGACATTGTTGTTTCCAGATTCTTATGTTATAATCTATGGTGAAGTGCTTTCTCTATGTAATTTTCCATTCTCTAGTTTCACATATTGTTTTCTTTCTTTACTGTGGACAAGAAAATTTTGCTCAGGATTTGTCATTGGGCACCATGTTCAATCTTGAAGCAGTATTTATGTTTTCCTCTAAAATTTGAATGCAAAATTCAGAGACGGTCTTCTCTACATTCATTTTGAACCTTAATCTCTTCTCCTTTTCCATTTCACAAGTTTTAAAGATCCATTGACATGGCTAGCTTGCCTGGTCTCACATGATCTCATTTATTCATCCATTTGAATCTATTTACACTTGTTTGACTCCATAGCCCAATCGCCCTCTTCTGTTGTCTTAACCACAAATCTTCAAACAAACCTATATGCACTAATAGCTAGCCTAAAATGCTCGAATAAACAAAGCTACATTTAACAAAGAGATCCCTCTCTGAGCCTAGGAGGGCTAGATCCTGGGCTCGAATCGGTTTTGATGTTGGCCCTCCGCTATTCTGTCTTCAGCCTTTGGAATTACGGGGTGCTAACAAAATGGCGACCATACTGGGGACGAGTTTTATGTGTCCTCATTAACACTTATCAAGCTCCGATCTGGCTAATGATGGTGGAAAAATAGCCAGACACAAGAAGGTTGAAATCATCCACATGGCAACTCCAATCCATATCAGTTTCATTCAAAGACTCCACTGGAGGAAGAACGTGAAACATGACGAGGAAATCTGGAAAGATCAAGTATTCAAACTCAAATTATATCAAGATATTTTTGGCTTTATCTGTATTCATTTTTTCTCTTATCATGATACCAGTCAAGAGCATGCTCCTGAAATATATAGTGGTCAGATTCAACCTGAGGAACCTCAAAAGATTGAGCCCATCCCTATAGCTTTGGTACAAACTCCAATGCTTGTAAAAGGCCTAGTTGAACACAAGCCTCGTGCTTTATCTCCCATTCCTGTTGAAATACCAAATAGTCATGAGCCCCTTGCTTTACCTCCTATACATGTAAAGTCTCAGACATATACAAGCCTCTGGTTTTGCCTCCTATTCTCCATAACCTCCCTACTGATTATAGCAATAATATACCCAGATTTGATGGAGAAAATGAAAATATCACTGCTGAACAGCATATTCAAAATCTTGAGGATTTTCTTTATATGTTTGAGGTGGAATAAGAGGATGTATGTATCCGAGTATTTGCCTTATCATTATAAGGTAAAGTTAAAGATTGGTTTAAGAATCTTCCAGCTGCAAGCATTAACAATTTTCATCAATTCACGCAAGTTTTCCTAGATAGATGGGTGGTCATGGGAAATGTTTTCCTCATCATAGAAGAGTATAACCATTTTAAAAAGACAGCCAGGGAAGACAGTAAAGTATTTTTCAGCCAGGTTCAATAAAGTGTATCATTCAATTCCTGCAGTTATAAGGCCACCCCTAGGATTAGCTCTCTTGCACTACCCAGATGCATTTGACCCAGAGATGGCATTCCAGTTAAGAGAAAGGGACCCTACAACCCTTGAAGAAATACAAAATATTGCAGTTGATGTGGAAGCAAACCTGCTGAACAGAGAGGCAAAGTTGAAAGCAATGAAGAAGGACAAAATAGAGAAAGAGCAATTGGTATCTTCAGAGATAAAACTATATATCTTGAAAAATTTAGTTAATGAAATGATGCATAAGATTAGTAGGAAAGAGGAACTTGTTGTTCAAATACCTCAGGTTCCATTAGTTCTAGAAAATACAGGGATCAATCCACCCAAGAAATTTGCAGCTCATCCGTAGTATCCTAAAGCAGAAAATGATTATTTCATGACTTGATTCACAACATAGCCAAAGATGAAGTTCAAAATCAGAGGGAGGCAGGAAAATCTCCAACAATGATGTACATGTTAGATGACCTTGCATGCAAAGATAACCATCTCGAATATGATTATCGAGTGGAAGGCTATATGGTTGAGATTGAGGCTGACTATACAGAGCAAACAACACTATCTTCAGGGAAAGAAGAAGCCCAATCATCTCCATGCAAAGATGGCAATCAAACTTTGCATGTTGAGCAATATTGTAAAAAGAAAATGTAGAAAGTTTCCTAGTAAGTGCCAAATGCCTTCCTCTCGTTTTTGCCTCATTCTTAAGAGAACATTACCAGCAGATTGTAAATGTGAAGGATGAGGGATGTTCTAATGACTCAGTTGAGGAAAAAGGGGATGACTCATAACCTTTTTCAGATCCAGAAGTTCGGTCCCGAAACCATCTTGAAATCATAGAGTTTGAAACAGATGATGATTTGATCCAGGTTCATTCTTTTCCCTTATGCTTTAATTCATTTCAGATTATGAAAGGGAAACTGGATCACATTTTGGGTGATAATCAAAGAAGAAATCATGAAAAATCAGTGGAACCAATGCTACAACCATCTAAAGCACTACATGACCCAATAGTTGATACGTTGGATGGTTTGTGTTTCCAAAGGCAGTCTTCATGTATTCGTAATGCTCTCAAAATCTATTATGATATGGATATGATCAGACAGTTTGCCCCATTGTCTGGTTGAGTAGAATTTTCAACACAAAATTCATCAGATAAAGTGCAAGCTTGTATTGAGTTGTTTGAAGACATGGAGAGCACATCTGCAGTACTAGGATATGAAGTTGAGTTGGATGAGTTAGAATACCCAGAAATGAGTCAAGTATATCTTGATCCAGTAGCTGTCTATATGGAGAAATTGTTCTTTACAAAACCAACACATATTTCCAGCATGTCAATTGTTTTTCGAGTATACCAAGAGCCATGTAAACAATATCATGTCAGGAATTTCTATCAAACACCATTATCATGTTTGTCTCTGAACATGATGAAAATAAATGAAAGAAAAAATATATTAGAGCATTTTCTTAACTGGTTGCAATAGCATTGTTGTATTATTTAGAGCAGCAGTGATTTCACTAGGTTAGGGTAGGTAGGTGTGCAAATAAGCTTAGTACTTTGAGCATTTTTCCAGTTTTAGTTTCAGACTGTTTTCTAGTTTTTAGTTCAAGTGTGTTCCAGACTTCAGTTTGCAGAGAGTGTTGATTTCATCTTGAATATTGTCAGCCACAGAGCTTTTGTAGCAAATCAAGTTGCAAGAGTTGGGATCAACCCAATGGATCAAGCTACTAGTCTACGGTGTTCTTGACACCTCCTAAAATAGCTTCCATCCCTAGTTGGATCCACTATTACACTCTTGTAACTTACAGTATCACATGGTGACTGATTATTTCTTAGATATTTCATATTGAACATAATATTCCATGGGTGTCATTTATTTTCAGAAAAAAGAAGGGAAATCCTGACAGTCAAGAACTTCCAAGGAATCAATCTTCCTTTTCATTTCAGTTGAAAGAGGAAAGTGTTGCTGATAAAGTGTAATGGTGAGAAAACCTCATTTATGTCTTCATTCATTTCATTTACCCTCTTTTTCCCTTCATTTTCCCAAATTCTAAATTCCAACGCTTGAAATTCCATTAAAACCATTCGAATCTAAATATCTATGCTTTCAGGACTTTATAGCAGCTCCACCCCCCACATCAAGCCTTTTAATATATCACATATATAATATGTCATATCATCACCACACTTATCATATTATGGACCACTTACCTTTATCGAATCGAAAAAGTAAAACCCTTTCGCTCTTTATTTACTCTCACTATGCCAAAGTCCTGATGCGATAAAACCTCACCCTTTTCGCTTTTTCACTTTACTTACATCGTTACCTTTTCACATCACATGTTCACAAACTCATTCATAACACCATTTCCGAAATCATATAAACTTCCCGATGTGATATTTCTGGCACCCCATCGCATATCGCAATTGAAAATTTTTATGTTTATTGTTAAGTTGTCGCAAGCTAAGGTTTGTACGTTGCAATGCGATATCAAAGGGACCCACCTTTTTGTGCCATGTCATTGTCACTCGTCACACTTTTCACTTTGCAGAGTTTAACATTTACCTCCCCACCGCTCATAACAAAATCGTCGATCTCCGGGCTGTGGGCAGGCCCTCCTCTTTGCCACGTCACCTATAACCCCACCATCCACTCATATCCCACCATCTCTGCTCACCCCCGCATATCAGATGGCCCACAATTATTTTTGGCGCCCCCTCGGCCACCGAGCATTAACAAAAGCGGGGGGGGGGGGGGTCTGAAATAGGGTAAGAGTCTCAAAAGTCTCATTTGCATATCCAAATAAAGTTTAACAACCTTATTCCATTGCTTAAGGGTCTCACATCCTCTTTAGAAGTCACATCTTAAACCATTTGAAATTTTTTTGGAATTAGCCATGAAACCATGTTTTCATAGCGCAGACAATGTAAAAAGTCTGTTTTGCGCTATGAAAACGCTGCTATTTTCATAGCGCGCTACGAAACTGCTGAAGCAACCTTTTTCATCAAACAAAACTCTATTTTCTGGTTTTAGTAGTAAATTTCCAAGGAGCTTTATGGGTAACTGAAAAATGAATGTTTGAAAAATAAAAGAGGTTTTTATTTCTAACATACATAAATACAAAAACCTCTTTTCGTTTATTCAAATTCATTATGAGGTGGGAGAAATTAATGACTCAACTTGTGCTATGAAACTGCTGAAATTCATTGAGAGAAAAACTCTGCTTTCCAGTTTTAGTAGTTCACTCTTTCATTGAAGTATATACAAGCCTCAGTTTTATAAGAAGAGTTATTTGTTATCTTTATCTCTGTCACTGACTCCATAACCCAATGGTAGCAAGTCTCCATATTTCAACCTATAAACATACAAAATCATAAACCAAAGAGTTAGCCATCTATCTACATCTTTAATCAATATCATTAATCCTTGAGAGAGCCCTCTTAGGCTGAGGAGGCTAAGCCTCAGCTAAAAGATTGGTTTGAAATAGTTACACTGAGATTGACTTGATGAGCAGCCTATCAGGGTCCCATTTTGGTGATAACATTTTGGTGCGTCTGCCAGGAGTCGGAAGATATACATCTCCTGAAAATTATGAAGCTGAACTCTTGAAGGTAGCAGAAGCTCAGAATCTGTTCGAGTCTACAGAACTACCTTGGCGACTCCATTGTTGAAGAATTCAAAATTCATAGATTCATGGTGATTCCACTGGACTTATGAAGAACTCAGATGTTTCCATTCTTGTTTCAAGGTATGCATGTATAAAATTTTCAGGAATTCATGGTTTCCCAAATCATTTTCCCAAGGATACATATTTTTTAAGGAATGGTCCAAAATTCAATGGAGAAGATTTGAGTTTAACTTTGAAGCATATATCAGATTTCTGTGATTTTACTGAGCTTCTTAGAGTCAAACATGAAGATGTTTGCATTATGTTGTTCTATGATTCATTTCAAGGGAAATGTAAACAATGGATTGAAAGTTTTCCTGTCAGATCTATTAAGTCAGAGGTTTTAACCTCACGTAAATTATCTACACACGAATCTTATAACAGAAAATAAACAATAGCGAGAGCATAAAACATAAAACAGATAAACACAGAGATTTTCCCCTGGATCCCAAATCGGGATGACCAACTTGATATTTCATTATATTCCTTTTAGTGTTACAACACATATATATACATGCCGAAGCATACATAAACCCTAATCCATTAACCCTGGATTAGAACATAAACGTAGTTCCCTTGACCGGATCTACAAAAATACCAGGGGCCGAAAACCATCGTACCCCAAAAACATGTGCAAAACCATGCACAAAACCATGGGCGCAGACCGCCCACCGGAAATTAAGGACCAAAAATTTTCGACGCCCACGTTGTGCCCAGCGCAAAGGGGGGGCTATCGCCCCCCCTCTTACCCCCCATGCGTGATTAGTCGTGGAAATAATATAACACATACCCAACATTCTCCCACTTGTTGTTTTCTTTCCATAGGGGGCCACAGGAGAGCTTAGTCATTGGCCCAATTCTTCAACACCCATTGTTTCTCTACACCAAGAGAACTTCTGAGTGCTCACAGACTTCGTCAATGCATCTCCAACATTCTTCAAAGTGTCCACCTTTACCAGCAACACCCTTTTAGCCTCAACCATATCTCTAACAAAGTGATATTGAACATCAATGTGCTTTGTCTTTGAATGATAAGCAGGGCTCTTAGCCAAGAAAATTGCACTTTGGCTATCACAGTCTATCCTTATAGCTTGCTGTACCAACCCCATACTTGAACACAATCTCTACAACCAAACTGCTTCCTTGCTTGCATGAGTGGCTGCTATGTATTCTGCCTTTGTAGTTGAAAGCGCCACTACAGACTGTCTTTTACTCATCCAACTGACTGCGCCTCCAAATAGGCTAAACACATACCCAATTGTAGATCTTCTTTGGTCCAGATCTCCAGCCCAGTCTGCATCAACAAAACCACGAATGTCCAACATTCTTTCCAATCCTGGTCTTCCCTGGTAGCACAAGCCATAATCACTAATGCCACGTAAATATCTGAAAACCCGCTTCACTGTTGTCCAATGCTCCTTCCCTGGGTTTGACATAAACCTGCTCAATACTCCCACTGCATGTGCAATGTCTGGTCTAGTACAGACCATTGCATACATCAAGCTACCCACTGCACTTGCATATGGAACACGGGACATATACTCCTCTTCTTCTTGTGTTTTGGGACACTGTTCAGCAGACAGCTTTACACCTACAGGAATAGTAACCTTCACCGGTTTACTATCCTGCATATTGAACCTCTGCAATATAGTCTCGACATACTTCCTCCGGTTTAACCAGAGCTTCCTCTTTGCCCGATCTCTCTTAATTTCCATGCCCAAAATATAGTTTGCAGCACCAAGATCCTTCATGTCGAATTTGGAGAACAGTTGGGTCTTCAAATCTTGGATAATTTCTTTGTCATTTCCAATCAACAACATATCATCCACATACAAGACCAAATAAATAACACGGCCACCAATTAATTTAAAATAAACACAGTGATCCTCCTTGCTTCTGGTGAAGCCAAGTCCCCATATATAGGTATCAAATTTCTGATACCACATCCTTGGTGAATGTTTTAACCCATACAGAGACTTCTTCAACCTGCATATCAGTGCTTTCTTACCCTTCACCATAAAGCCTTCAGGTTGCTTCATGTAGATCTCCTCTTCTAGATCCCCGTGAAGAAATTTTGTCTTCACATCCATATGTTCTATCTCAAAATCAAATGCTGCAGCAACATATAAAAGTAATCTAATAGAAGTAACTTTGGCAACAGGAGAAAAAATATCACCAAAATCAATTCCCAGCACCTGGGACTAACCTTTTGCTACCAACCGAGCTTTGTATTTCTCCACCTTGCCTTCTACATTCATCTTCTTCTTAAACACCCATTTTCTCTCGATGGGCTTCCTTCTAGCCGGCAACTCCACCAGATCCCATGCCTCATTTTTGTGCAAGGATGCCATTTCATCAACCATGGCCTCCTTCCAGAGTTTTCCATCCTCTGAATCTACTGCCTCCTTGACAGTTCTGGGATCATCATCAGTTATAGTTAAGGAAAAACCTGAATAGAAAGTAGATGGACTATACCTTTTTGGTTGCCTTCTTTCTCGAACTGATCTTCTCAAAGCTGGGGTTTGTGGCTCTTCCTCTTCTGAATCTTCTTCTGTTGTAGAGTCCGATTCATACTCCTTTAGCTCAAACTCTATCTTCTCAGGTTCCTTTGGTATGAATTCATGTTTAACAACATCTTTCACCTCTCTAAACACCACATCTCGGCTGTACACAACCTTCCCTGTTTCCGGGTTCCAAAGCTTGTAACCTTTTAAACCATCCTTATACCCAATAAAGATGCACCTTTTAGATTTATTATCCAACTTGGTCCTTTTCTGCTTTGGAACATGTACATATGCAACACATCCAAATACCCTTAGATTTGAAAGAGAGGGTTTCTTACCAGTCCATACCACATGTGGAGTCTTATCATCCAACACTGATGAAGGTGATCTGTTAACCAGATAGCATGCAGTCTCCACTGCCTCTGCCCAGAATTCTTGTCCTAACCCGGTACCACTGAGCCTGCTTCTTGCCTTTTCCATCAGTGTTATGATCATTCTTTCTGCAACTCCGTTTTGATGAGGTGTGTATGGAGTAGTCTTCTGCCGTGCTATACCACACTTCTTACAGAACTCTTCAAATTCCTTCTTGCAGAGCTCCCCACCATTATCTGTCCTCAGCGCCTTTATCTTCTTCTATGTCTGGTTTTTCACCAGAGCCTTAAATTCTTTAAATCTATCATAGACTTCAAATTTTTTTCCTCAAGAAATATATCCATGTATTCCTTGAGAAGTCATCTATGAATGAAATATAGTACACAGACTTTCCCAGTGATGGAACTGACACAGGTCTAAACACATCAATGTGCACAAGTTCTAATATCTTGTTCGCCCTCTTAGCACAAGAAGGAAAACTCACCCGATTTTGCTTCCCATATACACAATATTCACAGAAATCGAAATCCAGAGAGCAATTAGACATACCTTCTACCATACCATTTCTATGTAGTATCTGAAGGCCCTTCTCTCCAATATGTCCAAGCCTTTGATGCCATAGCATGGTCTTTTCTCTAGAGACAACTAGGCTTTCCGCTCCACTTTCAGGAACCACAGAACTGTTACACCCATCAATAACAGTGCTACCTTGTAGCTTGTATAGAGTTTCAGTCTGAACTCCCTACATTAATACCAGTGCTCTCTGAACCATCTTGCAGGCATCTTTCTCGAACACTGTTTTTACACCTGCATCATCCATCTTGCTTACAAAAATCATATTTCTGGCCAATGCAGGAATATGCAGAACACCAGGAAGTGTTCTAATCCTTCCACCTTGCAGCTTCAACTTGACCTTTCCACGTCCGACGATTCTGGCCTTCCTATCATCCCCTAGGAAGACATCACCACCATCATATTTCTCATACTCGCAGAACCACTCCCTATGGGGAGTGAAGTCAAAGGATGCACCTGAGTCAATCAACCATGACTCATGATCTACATGTGTATTTGAAGAAGAAGCCAAATACACATCCCCACCTTCATCCGAGGTGGTTTTTGCCTCTGCAGAAGGAGCATCCTCATATCCCTTTCCTTTTTCAGGAGCTTTAGATCTGCAGTCCCTTTTGTAGTGCCCTTCCTTTCCACATTTCCAACATACCATTACAAACTTTCCAGGATATTTACATCTCCCTCTAGATTTGGATCTCCCACTCGAAACCTTATTCTTGTTTTTTTTTTGGGACCTTCCTCGTACAGATAAGGCATCTCCATTCGGGCCCTCCATATATCTCTGTCTCATTTCCTCCGACGACAAGGCTGAGACAACACAACAAACTGATGCACTTATCTTCATCTGAGATTTTAATATCAATAGATGATAGCTGACTTACCACAGTATTGAAGGCGTTCAAATGCTCTGTCATCGAATCTCCATCCTTCATCCTCAGGTTATACAACTTTTTCCGCAGGAACAACTTATTCACCAGAGATTTAGATTGGTACAAAGTCCCAAGTTTTTCCCACAAATTATTCACCATAGCTTCCCCAGATACATTCAACAATACTTAATCTAAGACACACAACCGTATTGTACTCTTAGCCTTCCGATCCAGTTTCTTCCAGTCTTCATCTGACATTGTTGTTGGTTTAGTACCTGGATCTACCGCGATCCACTGATCTTTATCCACCAGCAGATCCTCCATCTTGAGCTTCCATAACTCAAAACTCTGACCATTAAATTTCTCGATCTCTATCTTTCCGCCACTCACCATCTTCTTTCACCGCAAGAATCGATCCCGCAGATTTCCCACTGAACAGGGTCTACCTCAAGCTCGAGCAAAAAACCCTCAGCAGCAAAGGCGTCCCCTTGAAGTCAAAACAGCTTCGATACCAAATGTAGGTTTTAACCCTAAACAGAAATTATCTACACACGAATATTATAACAGAAAATAAACAATAACAAGAGCATAAAACATTAAACAGATAAACACAGAGATTTTCCCCTGGATCCCAAATCAGGACGACCAGCTTGATATTTCATTATATTCCTTTTAGTGTTACAACACATATATATACATGCCGAAGCATACATAAACCCCAATCCATTAACCCTGGATTAGAACATAACCGTAATTCCCTTGATCGGATCTACAAAAATACCAAGGGTCGAAAACCATCATACCCCAAAACCATGCACAAAACCATGGGCGCGGACCACCCACCGGAAATTAAGGACCAAAAAATTTTCGCCACGTGATTAGTCATGGAAAGAATATAACACATACCCAACAGTCATTTGCAAACTTTGGATTATGTTTTTGGAGGAATGGATAGACAAAACAGAGTTGGTGGAAAACTCTCCTTCAATTCAAGGTTTCAAACAATGGAATGATGATCATATTAATGAAGAACTATATGAAAATTTTTCTTTTTCCTTGTCTTCTTATCTAAAATCATTTGAGTGCAAGACAGAAGATAAGATTAAATTTTTAGATGAAGTTGCTAAGAACATTGAGAAAAACATTGAAGGTTTACAAGGTCAAATTCAATCATATAGTCTTCATGATCATGATCATCCTTTTCAAAAGCTTTCTATAGCATAACACAAAGAGAGCGTGTTACTTCCTTTCTCTTTTGAGGTTGAGGAAGAATACACTCTTTTTGAAGATCAGTTTGAATAGCCAGAATGTCATAAAGAACATCAAATTGATCATGTCTTTTTCGACCCTATAGCTGAATACATGGCAAAGCTTTGCACACTAGTATTTCATTTTCATTTGCATTATGAAGATCAGATACATTATAAGTTGCTTTGGTCATCTCACTATCATGGTTATTTTGAGGTCGAATGCAGTCAAGAGCCTCATATATCAGAAAAGACAATTGACTCGCTTTATTGGAAATATCATGTTGCCTAAGTTAAAGTGGAAATTACAACTGATAAGGTAGGTAGGAATGTGCAAATAAGCTCAAGGTAGGTTGAGCAAAGGATTTTTTAGTAGGTGCAGTTTGAGTCCTTCTTGCAAAAATCATTAAAGCTTGAGGAGAAGCTTGGCAAAATTTTAGAATTTTACTCTAAAGGATGGATAGCAGCACTGGAGCTACCAGTTCTCAGTGTACCACAGGAGCACACTATCCCTAGTGGAGCACTATTATCACACCCTAAATTTTCAAAAACATCATTGTGTCAACTCTGCTTTTGGTCATGATTTCAAGGAGGTCTTAGATAGGTTTTGAGTCATTTCATGATTGAAAGGGTAAGTGATAAGGGAAGAGTCTCAAAAGTCTCATTTTTCATATCCACATAAAGTTTAACAGCCTTATTCCATGTCTTAAGGGTCTCACATCCTCTTTAGAAGTCACATCTTAAACCATTTGAAATTTTTTTGGAATTAGCCACAAAACCACGTTTTCGTAGCGCAGACAGTGTAAAAAGCCTGTTTTTTGCTACGAAAATGCTACTATTTTTGTAGCATGCTACGAAACTGCTAAAGAAACCTTTTTCATCAAAAAACTTTGTTTTCTGGTTTTAGTAGTAACTTTCCAAGGAGGTTCCTGAGCAATTGAAAACTCATTTTTGAAAAATAAAAGAGGTTTTTCTTCCTAACATACTTAACTAAAAAAACCTCTTTCAGTTTCTTCAAATTCATTATGAGGTGAGATAAATTTATGACTCAACTTGTGCTACGAAACTGCTGAAAGTCATTGAGAGAAAAACTCTGCTTTCTAGTTTTAGTAGTTAACTTCAAGATCAATTTCTGGCCATAAGAAAAGGAATTTTGGAATTCTGAAGGAGGTTTCTCTTCATAAAATCTCCATATACAATAATCTATCTCACTTTTCTCACGAGTGTTACCAGTTGGGAGATACAAGGCTTTCTTTGAAGCCATATTTTCAGAAATCAGAATTTTCCAGTTTTACACATGTTGTTCAAAGACAGTTTATGGGCAGTAGGAGAGGTATTTCAAAACACCAAGAGAGGTTTTTGTTCAAAACAGATTGGTCTCCAAAAGCCTCCTTCAGTTTCTCAAATTAAATTTTGGATGAGGAGATACAAGCTCTGTCTCAACACCTATTTTTCAAGTAAAAACAATAAAACAGGGAAATGGAACAAGTGCAGAAAATGATAAATCTTAAATAATTTTGTCATTAAGAAGAAGACCAATATTGAGGTAAAACACTTTTAAAGTCAAGTTTTTATGCTTTTTGATGTTGACACCAATCCTTGAAGAATGTTAAATATCCTCAAACTGTAGATTTCTGAAAACTTTGTTAAAGGGAGCATACACTACGAAAAGGAGATAAGATATGACTTGTGCTACGAAAATAGCCTGTTTTTGTAGCGCAGTTTTTATATCACCGTAAAACACTTCTTTTAACCATTATTTCTACTTCTTTGCAATCTGATTCTTCATTTTTTATCCTCATATTTCCACCAACAGCATCAAAACTTGAAACCCAACAATCCTTACCTCCAAAATACATATGAAAAATGTGAAAAACTCATCTTCAACAGTTTCGTAGCTGTTGAAGATGAGTTTTTCACATTTTTCATATGTATTTTGGAGGTAAGGATTGTTGGGTTTCAAGTTTTGATGCTGTTGGTGGAAAGATGAGGATCACAAATGAAGAATCATATTGCAAATTAGTATAAAGAATGGTTAAAAGAAGTGTTTTACAGTGATATAAAAACTGTGCTACAAAAACAGGCTATTTTCGTAGCGCAAGTCATATCTTATCTCCTTTTACACTTTTTCGAATATTTCTTTTTGCACGGGTGGAAGATTGAAGTTTCAATGGTATATTAGCACATGTGACACATATAAAACAGTCATAAATATTAACAAGCTGCTTGAAGATAAACATGGAAGATAAGGGCTAAAAAATAGGAAATCCATCTCCTGATTTTTAGGGTAGTTTTTGTCATGATCAGCATGAATACATCAAAGGTGGAGGCATCATCCAAATTAGACCTCTTGGGATTGTAGCAGGAAAAGGAAGCATTAAATTTTAGATAAGGTTGTTTAAAGCATATTTAGGAATTTCACTCCTATTTGGATTAGGACTCTTTAAAGACTGTTTTCTTGTCATTTTGTAATTAAAAGTCTGTTTTATGGGTAGAATAGGTGTTAATAAAGGAAATTCGAATTCTCCTAGTGGTGGATCACGGAATCCAATATTGTAAATGCTATATATCAAGCATGAGGCCGAATTCATAGAGGGTTGAAGACTTTTTAGCAAAACTGCTGCTTTATGTAATAAACTGTGATCAATAATGCAGAGGGGGTTTTCTTCTTGGCAGACCTGAGATTCTTAGTGTAATTCAATGAGTTTTATCTTTTATCTTTGATATGTTTTACTTCCATAGTCTTAATGCTTATTACTCAGAATTCATGGAGGAACATGCTCTGACTTCCTTTAAGTGTTGAACTATGGTGAATTGAGTTTTCTGAATCCTACCTTTGAATGGTTTCTTCAATGTTTTAAATACTTATTACTCAGAATTCATGGTCATTCATGCTCTTACTTCCTTTAAGCGTTAAGCTTTGATGAATCACTTTTACTACTTTCCTTTTCAATACCTTGATGTATCATTACTCAGAATTCATGAACCACATGCTCTGACTTCCTTTGAACCTCGAGTTATTGAGACTTTTCTGACTGTGTCACTCTTCCATTGAAGTATATACAAGCCTCAAATTTATAAGAAGAGTTATTTGTTATCTTTATCTCTGTCACTGACTCCATAGCCCAATGGTAGCAAGTCTCCATCTTTCAACCTATAAACATACAAAATCATAAACCATAGAGTTAGCCATCTATCTATATCTATAACTCATATCATTAATCCTTGAGAGAGCCCTCTCAGGATGAGGAGGCTAAGCCTCAGCTAAAATATTGGTTTGAAATAGTTACACTGAGATTGACTTGATGAGCAGCCTATCAGGGTCCTATTTTGGTGCTAACACTTGGGAAGGCTACACAAAGTTCACCGGTGCATTATTCTGCATTGGTGGGTGTTGTGTTATGGTTTGGGAATATTGGTGTCCCAATCCCTGGTTTGTGAATGACTATTGGGGGGATCTCTTTTGTTAGCATTTCTAGCTGCGTACTAGGTCCCCTGTGCAGGAGGGTATGATCCTCCTTGCTGATGATGGTATGATTGCCCCCTATTGGTCATGTTCTGTAAAGGTGCGTGATGACTCTAATGGTAGCCTGGTTACGGGACGTTTTGGTTAGGATCATATGCATAACTTGGATACGGATTACTATTGCCTAGGTGATTTTGGGTCAGTGGCCCTATCAATCCATCTGCAATGTTCGACGCGCAAGGTAATTCTTTATAAGTTTGCAGGCGCGGGTAGGATGTTATAAATTTATTCTGACTGTGTGTAGATCAGCTCGAGTTTCTGGGATTTTCTTGTGGCATCCTCTTCATAATTAGGTCCTTGAGTTGCCACATCCTTCGAAATATCTACTGAGAGAGTTTTCAGAAATAGGTCCAGTAAAACTCGATCATCAAGTTTGGCTTTACACAAACTTTGAGGTCAGTGCCATTCATGGAGACGGTCTGAGATATCGACGACTGGTATTTGTCTAAAATGTGTCAGTAACTCCATTCTTGAATCATGGTGGATTGGTAACTAGAAATATGTGAGGAATGCAATAGTGAGGGCACTAATGGTTCCATGTGTAGCAGAAGGTTGCTCCACATACCATTCCGCGGCTAGTCTGGTTAAGGTGCGCTAAAATAGTCTTAGCTGAATAGTATCATCAATAATATTGTTCGACGAAAACCATAAGTGGAAAGTCATTATATGGTTTCCAGGGTCTTCCGCTTGCTTCCCTTCGAATTTTTGAATGTATGATGGGAGCTTCGTGGGCATGAGGGGCCAAGTGGGGTTGTGTGCAATGGGGTCATTCGTTAACTTTGATAGATTAGGTAAGTTTAAAGATGCTAATAAAGGTAGTTGTGGGTTGAGCGCCTTTGTAGACTATGAAAACACAGGGTTCTAGGTTGTTATGGGGTTTGTCTGAGATGTACCCAGTTATGTGTTATGTTGGCTCCTCGAATGGGTAGCGTTCCTCTTCCCCCTAGGGGTTATGGGAGGAGTGGTGTGTGGTGACCCTGGGGGGGTTTCCACTGGTGTGGCATTGGGTGACCCTTGGGGGTTCCCAACTAAAGATGACCCGATATAAGATGAACCGATAAGGGTGGCAGTGTTCCAACTTTACGCCTAAATGGAAAAAGACCTAGAACTCCTCCCTCTAATGGGGGGAGGTCCAAAAAACATCTAGATCGACGAGGTCCCGTTGGGTTCGTTATGGTGTCGACTAGGTATGGTTTTGGATATATTTTTCAGTTTTATGAGAGGAGAGAGATTATATATCAAAGAAAAAAGGTGATCGCATACATAAAACAAAGCGAAAATAAAATGTTAATTTCCCTTTAGATTAGTTATATGTGATCAGTCAATAAAAAATTTGGTTTTTGGTGGTTTTTGCGCGTGATACTCAATATCCTAAAGACCTAATCATCCTCACACTCTCAATTGCAATTGAGCCTTGCGAAGATATCTTCTGGTGGGTACTGGGATAACATCCTGAAAGAACTGGCGACACCTTCCAGCAGCCGAAGAATAGACCAAGGTAATGGGAAGAGGATCTAGTGCTGCCTGCACCGTCACCTATAGGGAAATATTCCCTAGATTTGGCCACTAAGTACCGTCGTCCCACGTGAGAGTTCGATTCTTGAGCTTCTTGGTAATCAACTACCAGTACCGAGCATTAGATGGGTCAGGTAGCCCCAAATATTACCGCACACACTGGGCCTAAGCTTAACCCCCTCTGAATCGGGTCTCTGTGGGGCTTGGGTTTTCTTTTTCGTGGGTGGATAGACGAGTTTAAAGCTCCCTATAAAGTCAACTTATATGTTTCAATATGTAAACTGACCATGGCGACTTACTGGATGCCTACCCCCATGGTCCTAACCTGAACTATTAATTATATTGTGGCCCCTGTGGGGAGATTTAATGAGTTCACTTATGGTTAGTTTTAAGGTGGATTAAGTTGCTTATGGTGTGGCAATGTGTGTGAGAAACTGAATAATCACACAGTTTGTAAGGTGTGGATATGCGGTGATCCTTTTCATGCCCCCCTATTTAAACTATATTTTGATTCTTCCTTTTGAAAATCAAATGATGTAGGGATAGTGGGCCACTTACAATTTTGCCTATTAAACTAAATGTTTGACTAAAGGGAGATGGAAAATTATCAAAAGCGTGCATTCATATGCATGCCCAGGGTCACCAAAAGGTGCAAGGGCAGCAGAGATTACTTGTCCTCTAAGATAAGTTTAGTCCTAGGCCCGATTCCTAGTGTAAAAATTTAAACTAAAATTAATGCTACAACTAGGAAAAAATAAATGGAAACTAGCTAAGCATGTGTGGATATGGGCCACTTACTCCTTGCTAATTACCTATGTGTTTTGGTGTCTATTTTCACAAAACAAGTTTATTCAAATAGCATGGGTGGATTTTAGCCACTTACTTGCCCCCTAATTAAACTATGTGAGTTTTGTGAGGATAAACTTTAAAAATAAAAACTATGCAACTAGCAAGACTAAAATGCAGCTAAAAGCATGTCTTAATAGTCATGGGACACCAAACACAATGCTGGAAGATTTTCTTTGGGCTTTCAGTCACTTTACAGTTGTACAAACTGAAGAAAACCACTGAAAAATAAGTTCCATGGTTTCCGCGCAGAAATTTCCTACACAGGCGCGCAACTCTGCACGCAGGCCTAAGATGAATGCGCGCGGACCGCTGCGCCTATCTGTGTAAAATGCGTGCATTTTTCCTGCATAAAAAATTGCGGAACTCCTGAACTGCAACTCTTCATAGTGGGTGAATGAGAGGAGAAGAGGAGGAGGAGAGTTGGTCCAACAGCAATCCTGAGCAAAGAGAAGGCCCTGCAAAAGCACAAACACTTAACTAAAGGGTAAAATAAGTGGAGTCGCTAATCGTATTATGGAGTGTTTAGTGCACAAGTTTACTAAACCACCGGAGGTTGGTAGGAGTGGTTGCAACCTATAAAAAATGGTGATAGGCAGAAAAGATGGTTAGCAGGTTAGTGAACACGTGCCAATATATAAAAACACACTAAGTTATGGAACATAGTGTGTTGCAAATAAGAAGAAGAAACACAACTATCTTAAAACAAAAACACAAGCTCAAATGAGTCAAACGAGACAATAATACAAACGGTGGAATAATCCCCTCTTATTGACTGCTATTAGTAAAGAAAGGTAGAACGTTACACATTTTCCAAAGGATCCTTAGAGCTATGGAGCTCTAAGACCCAGTGTAAGGGGGGCTTTCCCCTTTAGATGGTTCTGCAAGGCCTTTCTCTTCTCCTAAGGGATTGGCATTGTTGGGTGGCCAAAAACTTAATCATCTAACTCTATTGCTGCTCCGAATCACACACTATTGGTTTTATCATGGGAAATTTGGGCAGCAGAACAATGTGTTCTCCTTTTGTTTTTCGCATGGTGGAAATTTATAGGCAAATTCAAATCCTTCTTCCCTCTCTTGGTACACTTGTGGATAGTGACCCAAGAGTGGGGGTTGATTCCATTGTGTGCTCACTTAATTCCTTTGTGTGTTCACTTGAGGTCCTAAGGTGGCTCTAGGCAGTTGTCCTTGGGCGGCCTCAAGTGGAGGATCTTCTCCTGAAGTGTATCAAGTTGTCTCAAATGTTGACTTCTACCACTCCCAAGACCCCGCAGCTTTTTGAGGGAAAGTCGAGTAGACGAACACGCCTATCGAAGAAAAATGCGCGCAAAGCGCATTTTACATGTGTCTTTGGTGCGCAATTTGAGTTTTTGCCTCTTGACCTTGGAGATTTTTAAATTTTCCATATTCTCTAATGTTTCTCAGCTCTGTAAATCCTTCTGCTTGACATTTCATGCTATCTTTTTCCTTGTCTGATTTTCCAGTGATAACAATGGTATTGTCGCTAAGGCCACAATAATCAAATACCAATCAAAGAGTATAAAGGATGACATTGTCTATAAAAAGAAGACAAATAAAATGGTGTGTAGAGTGAAGGAAAACCATTAAAGGTTAAGCCATATCAACACCCTCATTACTAGGAAATATTATAAGGGAGATAAGAAGGTCAATATCAACACTATCAAAGAAAAAATATGGAATACTCATATATATTTATAGAACAGGGCATCAGAAAAAACGACTATTCAATAGGAATTATCAAACACAAACAACTACTACAAATTGGAGAAGTTACACTAACAATGCATGGAGTCAAAGGAAAGAAAATTATGGGAAACTAGCAAATATGGGAAGAATCAAATGGGTAGTGTTGGGATGTGGAATTAGTATCCTTTTTACCCTCATTTTCATGTATTTCCCGCCATCTTTACCTTATTAATCATACTTTATTACTCCATTAATTGCCTTTTTTCATTGATGCATGCCACTCTTTCATGTCACCTTAGTTTATGAAATTTTTCTTGTACTTTGATGAGAGGTTGACCTTTTTTGAGTGATTAACAAGATTGACAAAGAGGTTGTTTCAGGATAACTTGGGTCATTGTAGTGTTGTTGTTTGTATGTTATGTTATTTCTCTAGGTTTTATTTTGTTGATATTTTCAAACAATATTTTGTTGATTCTACTGTCATAATGTTGATACTTTGTTTCACAGTACTATAATTCCTCAATAATACAATCGAGTGTCAAAAAAGGTTGTTACTCGGTTGTACCAACCTAGACCATTGTGCCAGTAAGGAAAACTATTTATTGATGGCACAACCAAATTGGTTGTTATAGTTAGGGGCTCTATGTTGTTGACCTCCCGCTATTTGGAGATATTGTTAAGGAATTGTTTTATTCTCAGTAAATTGGTTGTAATTTGTTATATAGGACTATCTATTTGGACAACATGAGAATCGAGAGATTCTCATAGCTAATTGTGGTTTCAAGAATATACTTGATGTAATTCCACAAGAGGAGAAGCCCTCTACCTCATATGGGGGGTGACACTATTGTATTTTTGGAGAGACTATGCATCTGTAACTTTTTTAAAATTTATGCAAACTCTTATGTTTTGTGGCTCATTAAAGCTTTGTTGACTTAGTTTGTGAGTTGTACATTACCAGCTCCCTGCTAAGAAGGAAGGGCTCTCCTATTTAGCAGGGATTATTGTATCAGTAAGGTAGTGTAGTAGAGTGTGTAATTTCCTATTAAATATACTTCACATCAATTAGTTTTTATTGTTACAAATTTCCATTAATGTGTTGCAATTAATTGCACATATACCTATTCCTTGTGGCACATATACCTTAGAAAATTTCAAGCATTATTTGCTTGAAATTGAGCAATTAAGAGTTGTATGTTTTCCAGTGACACCAAACCGGCAGTTTGACCCTAATGGAGTTGCTAAAGATGTCACCAATCAATTAAAACTCATACCATTTGCAAACGAGCCTGATAAATTTGATGATTTATTCAAAATGGTTCCAAAATATTTTATGGTAGAAAGGTTACTTGCTGATAGATTAAATCCTGATGAATTGATTAATTTTAAGCAATATCGTCTAAAAATAATAGCTCATCTACCAGAATTTCTGGTAATATGTTCCATTCAGAACTCACTGAATGCAGAAGCATCAACATCTTCTTCCCAGGTTCCAAGTGCTAAAAAGACAAAAACAACTATTATAGCTTTTCAGTCATAAAACAAAGTTAAAAACGAGCAACAGATCGAGAAAGTTTGGGAAGAATTCAAAAATATTCTTAATGGCTGAGAAAACCCATGTTGCAAATGGTTCCATTCATAAAGACACAGAATCAGTTGTGGTCAACACAGAACTAGTTTCAGTTATTACAGAGCCAGTCGTGATCAGTACAGAGCCAATTATAGAGCTAGTCACAACCAACAGAGAAATTACACAAGTTACAGAAAATATAGGGAAAACCTCATCTACTACAGAGGTTCCCCAAAATAATATTGATACTGACATACTTGAAAAGAACACCGGTGTAGAGATAAAAAAATGATTCTCATGTAGTAGAAGACATGGAAATAATTCCTGCTTTTCCCACTGCAGAGATAGTTCTTAAAATTGAGTAAATTCCACCATTGGACGTATTTTATAGTCCAAATCACAAGGCAGTCATGAGTAGATCCACGAAGAAAATAAAATTGGAACAAACTCAAACGCTAGTTCCTAATGAGACTCCATTTCAAGTTCTTTGGAAAGGAGCTCAATATTCCCCTGAGGAAGATCTAAATTGACTAACTCAATTCACAGGAGCCTATGCAAATGCAACCATGGATAAAGTTGTTGAGATACAAGTGTTGATGAAAGAAAAAGATCAAAGTATTTCTCAGTTGCAGCAAAGTTTCCAAGATGAGAAGCAAACAATAGAGCAACAATGGCAATTGAATCTTGCTGACTTGAAAAATAATTTTGATAATCTGAAGGTGCAATTTGAAGCACAAGTCAAGTATAAAGATCAATAGATACAACAATTACAAAAAAAAATTGATCAGCTAAAGGATAATCCTTAAATAAATGAAGTTCGAAACGAAGCATCAAAGTTGGATATCCTCTTGACAAAGCAACAATATGTTTTATGTCACAAATTATCTTTAATTCATGACTTATCTAAAACCAATGATTCATTAGTCACTCAATTGTCCGAGTTGAGTATATTTTATGAAGAAATTGCTAAAAAAATATTTGACTTCATAGACTGGCAGGATAGCACGGAAGGGAGAGCAGCTAATCTTCCTAGGATTGAAGAGTCACAAAAGGATATTATGTTTGGTGGTTGGGACATAAAAATTAAAAGTGCAGAAATGGCTATCATTAGTACCAGGAATATTTCCTCAAACCTCACTGAACACATTACCGATACTCTTTTGTAGGTTAATCTGATATAGGAATGCCCAAAAGACACATTTCCAAATGTCATAGTCATGAAACAATCTTGGCAAGAATCATCTAGAAAGAAGCCTTAGGATATTCAAAGATTATCTAACGAAAATTTGGAAAGTTATCAACAGTTCCTAGTAAAACCACATATTTAGTGGCTCGGGCTGAGGTGTCTCTCAAATGTAGCAACTCAACTTCTTCCAACGCTTAATGATGTAGTGTTCATGGGAAAAATTTGCATGCATCCAATGCATCTCCCCCAGCTAAATCCAATGACAGATATTTTCAATCTCAAAGAACATATGAAGAATGGATCTCGGAAACAATCATGAATATTGTTGCAACCAAATACTATTTTGTTGTCCTTTATCTTAGTTTAAGTTGTTCGAGGCTTTATAGAAACTTTATTCACAAGTTTACTATTTTTGTAATATTAATAGACTATTTAAACCCCTTTCATGAATTTAGAAAGGGGTCCAAAATTTTGAGAAGGTAGCTTTGAACTTGCACTATTGTTTGATCAAAAGTTATCAAATTGAAAGTTGAACCTAAAAGTTGTCTTTTCATATACATAGCACTGATACATCGGGTACTATTATCTTTGTATTATTGTTATGTATTATTGAATTAGATTGTTATCTTATTTTGATGTTCTTTCATTATATAAGTTACTTTGAAAACAATATTTCATTGTCACTATTGATGTGAAGTATTGAATGATTTGTGATTATATATGAAATAACGAAATATATTTAATTAATTTAGTTTCTTATGCATGTTTTTTTTTCACTAAAGTATGAAATGATCTATATTGTTATATACTTTGTGAAATCTTTCTATTATATCACATTAAAAGAAGTTCTATCCAGAGAAATAGTTAGAATAAGTTTTATTTTTATCATTAGCTTTAAAATCATTCCATCACTTTGATTTCATTTCTCTTGTTATTATTAAATCTCTTTAAAATGGGAAATTGGTCCCTTTATCCCTAGTCAGACCCACCAATTTCAACAGAAAAGAAGTTGCTTTAAGCTCTGAACCAGGTGGTATTCCCGGATGTTGAAGCTGTCAATTTCAAGCCTTCAACATTTTTAGCGTTAGAAGGAGAGCCCCTGACTATGAATGGAAACAAGGTCTAATCAAAATGGCCATCCAAAGAGTCATCCACCCTCAAAATATACTCCTACTTCTAGGTCTCACTTGAAATCGCCTACTCCTAGACAAGAAGTAAGAAAAACTGTAAAGTCTCCTAGTATTGGCTCTAAGACAGTTGATAAGCATTCTTTACAAGAACCGCCTGAAGTTTAGAATTTTATTGAGAGATTAGAAGGAATTTCTATTTTTCAAGAAAAGACTCAATGTTCTGATTTATTTGAAGGAAGCATACAATCTTCTTTCACACCATCTCGGGTTTTGACTCGGTCTCAAAGTGAGAAGCTTGGGATTGCTCCTTTTGAGTTCCCTCCGCTTCCTCATCGAATAAAATCTCAGAAATATGAAGCTTCGTCCTCAACTAGTGAGATTTCATGTTCATCACCTCCACAGACACCTTTACTTCATTCTACTTCTCCTCATCCAACGCCTTCATTCATTCCCATCACTCATTCTCAATCAACAGGTGCTAGTACAAGTAATATTAGCATAGGGGTTATTTCTTCCACACAGTCAGCCTCTTCTACTACAAAAAACTCTTCTAGTCACATTCCCATAATGGCTAATAGACCATGGAAAAATTCAATTGTTGTCAACATGCCTGCACCACTTCATCCTATGCCTAAGTATCCAGAGAGATAGTTACCAAAGTTTAATCTAGATGAAGGAACCTAGGAAAAAGAACACCTGCATAATTTTATGCTAGCCATTAATCTTAAATACGTGTCAGAAAAGGATTATGTATGTATATTGTTTCCATATACATTTTTAGGATCAACAGGATCTTGGTACTTTTCTTTACCATCAGGTTTTATTAATGATTGGAATATGTTTCAAGAGAATTTTTTGACAAAATTTGGAGATTACCGCACAACTGCGACATTAATCAATGATCTTTCCAATTTGAAAGCAAATCCAAATGAAAGGATCAAAGATTTTAATTCTAGGTTTCATAAATTGCTTAACAAGATTCCACAAGCTTCTCAACGTGGTGTAGATGTTCAGATAGAATGGTATATTTCTCCATTACCCTCAAATATTGCCATATTCGTAGATAGAGTTAATAAAAACACTCTCACTGGTAACATGAAAGAAGCTATATCTGTCGAAAAAAGGATTTTAGCCTTAGAAAAGAAGACCATTCTAGAAGAAAGAAAATCTAAGAAAGTATCTTTCAAAGAAAAAATTAAAAAGAAACTATAAAAATACCCTTTCGACTTAGAAGGACTACAGAAAGTTCTTAAAACAATGTCAAACGAAATGGTCGAGATCAAAAAGCGGGTTTCATATTAGCCTAGAAATACTTTTAGATATTTTAGGAAAACACAACCTCCATCCTCTCAACCACCTAACGTTATATCTAATGCAGAATCAGATCAAGAAGAAGATGAAGAGCAATCTTTGACTGCAGAAGAATCAGAATGAGAAGAAGAATTAGTCGAAACACATGGCTTATGGTACTTCATTCTCACTACATCTAAAAACAAGGAAGAACAAGAAGCATTACCAGTCGAAACTAGGAGAAAAAGAGCTAACGATTCAACATCATTAAATTCAAAGAAGAAATCAGCTACTCCTATTAACAAAGATAAAACTGCCTTGAAGAATTCTTATCCTAAGTCTCTTGTCTCTCCTCCCTAATCACCTGAGTCTTCCACATCCCCTTCTAATTCGCCTTCTACATCCAAAACTCTTGTCATTTCGGATAAGGACATAGAATATAACATCGTCGAAGATATGAAGAAAGTGAAAGCCAATATCTCCATGTATGAGGTAAGTAAACTTAAGAAACAACAAAAGATTTTGCTTAAAGAAATAAATGTTGTTCTCATGTCTCCATTACCAACAGCAAAATCTGCATTAGGAAAAGGAAAACCTCCAGGAGATACCCCTCATAAAATTTATGCCTCAGATGCAATTCTAATTAGAGATTGATCCAATTCTCATACTCCTCCTTTCTTACTCGCCTTTGAGATTTTCAAAGAGAATGTCCACAATTTCCTAATAGACTCAAGAGTTTCTTCGAACATAATGCCATATTCAGTATGTCTCAAATTGAACATAATTCCTGAAAAGTCTGTTGTGCAGATTGTGCAATTTGATAAATCTAAGGTTAATTTTTTAGGAGAGCTAAACTCGGTCCTAAAAAGACCATCCTCAAATCCAAGGGTTTGTCAGATAATCGATATCTTAATCGTTGATATTCCTGAATTTTACGGTCTTATTTTAAGTAGAGATTGGTCTGAGAAGTTACATGGGTATTTCACAACAGATTGGTCACATATTTGGCTTCCTTATAACGGTAAACCAAATCAGATTCGAGTAGATAAATAAAAATACATGAAGCACTCAGTTACCGATTTGGATGAAGAAAACGAACCTCTCAATTTTACAAATAACATTCTTGGCAATTACTCTTCAGAATCCTTTTTTCGAAGATTTGTAGCACAAGAATCACCCTTTTAGAAAATTATGTTTGTTCTCAAATTGAAGATTATTCTCAAACATATTTTTCTAAATGTATTGATATTGTAGATACTATTGTAGATAAATCTGACACTTTAGTTTGATGGTTCTAAATCTAGTGAAGGTGCAGGAGCTGGATGTATATTAATCAGCCCAACTAGTGAAAAGACCATGCTAGCATGTAGGCTGGAATTTGAATGTACTAACAATATTGCGGAATATGAAGTGTTAGTACATGTATTATAAAAAGCAATAAATCGTGGTGTTAAATATCTTCAAATCTTTGGTGATTCAAAAATTGTGATAAAACAAGTTAGAAATAACATTCATTTCGTATCAAATCACCTTAAACATTATCAATCCCTTATTCATAATCTTACTTCACATTTTTTAGCATGCAATATTTCTCCAATATCGAGAATTCAAAATGCAGCGCTGATATTTTAGCCAATGTTGCATCCAGGTTAATTCCACCAGAATATTTTAGTCCAAAACAATTTTTTATAGAGTTGGTTTTTCACCCATCCATTCCTGACAATATTACAAATTGGCGAGTATTCAACGATGATGGATATATCCTAGATTTTTTAACATTTGGATAATCTTATCTTGATCAATTAAATGATGAAGATGAACACAATACTCAAATGAATAATTCCAATGAGAAAAATTATTTGCCAAAACCTTTAGTTAAACTTGAAGATCTATATGATTTGAAGGACAAATTTAAAAAGGTCAACAACTACAAACTTCAAAGTTTGACTTTAACGTTTGAATTAGTTAACCTAGGGTTTGATAAAAAAACCTCAAAATATAGACTTAGGACTTTGCCTTTCATCTGAAGAAATAAATGCATTTATTCATTTGTTAAAAAGGTATAAAGATGTCTTTGCATGGAATTATCAGGATCTCAAAACATATGATGCTTCCATCATCCAACATTCTATCTCAATGGTACCAGAAGTCAAATTGATTCCACAAAAACTTAGAAAAATACATCTGAATTTAGAAACTCAAATCAAAAGTGAGTTGAATAAGCTTTTAAAAGCAAAAATTATTTTTCCAGTCAAACATTCAAAATGGGTTTCTAATCTTGTACCAATTAGGAAGAAGAACGGTGATATCCGCATTTCTATTGATTTCATAAATTTGAATCAGGCATGTCAAAAAGATAATTTTCCTCTCCCATCAATGGAAGAAGTATTACAATCAGTCATTGGTTCTAAACTAATGTCATTCTTAGATGGATTTCAGGATATAATCGGATTTTAGTTCATCCAGAAGATCGATTAAAGACTACGTTTAGAACAAAGTGGGAAACATATGCATATAAAAAAATGTCTTTTGGATTAATGAATGTAAGAGCTACATTCCAGAGAAAATTGGATATTGGTTTCAAAGGGTTGATCAACAAAACTGTTGTGGTGTATCTAGATGATATTACCATATATTCAAAAAAGAGAAATAATCGTCTGTGTGATTTAAAACAGATCTTCGAAAGATGCAGAAAAACATGGAATTTCTCTTAACCCTAAGAAATCATTCTTTGCTCTCGGTGAAGGTAAACTCCTCTGTTTTATAGTTTCAAAGCATGGAATTTGTACTGAACCAGAAAGAATTAAAACAATTTCAAAAATATTATTGCCACGTGCTAAAAAATCGATGAAATCTTTTCTTAGTCAAATTAATTGTGTCAAGAGATTCATCCCTGATTTTTCAGACATTGTTCTACCTCTATAGAAAATGATCAAGAAGAATTCGTTGTTCAAATGGGGAGATGATGAAAGAGAAGCATTTAAAACCATTAAACAAGTTGTAATTGATGCTCCTTCTCTGTAGACTCCCATTTTTTCTAATACATTTATTCTATACACTTTTGCCTCCGATCTATCTTATGCGGCAGTTTTAACCCAATCAAAAGAACATAAAATTGAAGCTTCTATTGCATTTTTCAGCTCAAATTTTCAAGGAGCTGAATTAAATTATACAGGAACAGACAAACAAGCCTTTATTGTTTACAAAGCGGTTAAATATTTTAGACCTTTTCTTCTGAAAACTCAATTTAAAGTTATTGTTCCTTTCTCAACAGTCAGACAATTACTGATTCAAAAGGAGTTAGGAAAAAATAAGGGCTAATTGGCTCACAACATTGCAAGAATATGATCTAGAGATCAAACCCGCTAAAATTGTAAAAGGCCAAGTTTTTTGCAGGCTAGTCACAGGAATGAATGATACATCAAATGACGAGGTAACAGGTAACATTATACAAGCTACAGACGTATTTCTTGTTAATACTTAGTATCAATATGTTGATTTAATCTTCTACTTAAAAAATGGTTATGCTCCACTTGAGATTGACTTAAAAAAGAAGAGAGCCTTAAGATTGAAAGCCAATCAATATCAGCTTGTTAATGATGTATTATTTAGAAAAAAAAATATATGATTCTCTTTTATTGAGATGTTTGGAGAAATCTAAAGCAGAAAATGTTCTACAGGAACTTCATGATGGGCCAACAGATGGACATTATAGTGGAGACACTACTACTCACACGATCCTGCATGTTGGGTTTTATTACCCGACTTTATTTAAAGATGCACATATGTACGTCAGAAAATGAAAAATTTTCCAAACTGCTTCAGGAAGACAAAGGAAACCATCTATGCCATTGCAGTCCGTTAACATCGAACAATCTTTCGAGCAATGGGGACTTGACATAATAGGTGAGATCTTTCCTCACTCCTCCAAGCAACATAAATATATTTTGACGGCAATAGATTATTTCACGAAATGGGTAGAGGCCATACCATTGAAGTTATCCAATTCTGAGAGCATCATTGAATTCATTGATCAGTTTATCATTACCAGGTTTGGTGTTCCTAATGCTCTTATTTCTTGCAATGCTTCTTATTTTTTCTGGAAATGCAATGACTGAATTTTCTTTAAAGAGAGGATTTAAATTGAAGTATTCCACAAATTATTATCCGCGAGAAAATGGTTTGGCGGATCAACTAATAAAAATCTTATAAGAATTATCAAACGAACTATTGACCAAAATTACAAAAGTTGGCACAAAGATTTAAGATTTGCTTTATGGGAAGATAGGATAACTAAGAAAGCTTCAATAGGAACATCTCCTTTTCATCTGGTATATGGAAAAGAAGTTATCCTACCTCTTAATATAGTTATCCCTTCAACATCCCTAGTTCAATTTATCTATGAAAAATCTTCTTCCGCTTACAATTACAAATGTATCAAATAATTAAGCTGGAAGAAGAAATAAATAAAGCTAAGTTGGTTCATGCTCATCATCAAGAATTGGTCAAAACTTCATTTAATAGTAATTCAGTCAGAGACAAACATTTTGAAATTGGAGACTTGGTTTTGAAATGGGACAAAGTGCATGAGGATAAAGGAAAGCATACGAAATTTCAAAAACTTTGGCTTGGTCCATTTCAAATTTTTGAGAAGGTAGGTCCATCGAATTTTATATTGCAAGATTTACAAGGGACGAAGGAAATTCTTCTTGTCAATGGACTTATACTCAAAAAGTATTTTTCTTAAAAGGAACAGAAGTTCTTCTGTACAATATGTAAAATATTTTTTTTTTCAAATAAATTGTGTTGTAAAGTATTACACCTTTGAATAACACAGTGTAAGTGAAAACAAGAGCTATAACAAATGGATGAATCGAAAATATGAGCGGGAAGAAGGCACTTACTCGCTAGGGGGCTCGAACCCGTGACCACCGGATGCGGGGAACTGTTCGTTGATGGTCACCCTTGGTTATTTGCTACCATGACGGTTTCCCCTACCTGCTCGCAGAACAGTGTATCGTTTCTCACCTGAGTTAACGAATATTATTCATGGTAGCCCTACTACCTCCTACTAGTGGTTTCCCGGTTATGGTTGTCGGTTTCATTGACCATGGCATCAGATATGGATGAGGAGCTCCTCGACTTCACCGAAGACCCATGCACCTCGGCTGACATCTGGTCAGGCCCTCCTTAGACTGCTACAAGTATGCCATGCACCCTGCCGACTATTACTTTGTTTTTTTCCTGATGGGGTATCTAGGGTTTCTCCGGTACACCTTACCTCATCTTACCCTCTTCCAGATTTTGACTCCTTCATTCTAGCAGACCTCAATGATGTTAGCTCCTATGTCATCCTTACTGTTGTTGAATACAACAACATTCTATCACCAGATCTCCGTCCACCATCACCATCATCTTTTGTGTTCTTGAATCAGACATTCCCTATGCCACTTCTGGAACTCTTGGGCCCTCATCTCCCACAGTTTGACTCCCTAGGACACCCCTCCCCTGCCATTTTTGGAACCAGGTACTCTGGTGCACTTCATCCGGCCATCCCTATATCGGCCTACACTTCCACTCCCCCCCCCCCTCGTACTGTCCCTGTTTCGTCATGCCCTCCTTCTGGTAGATTCGATGTTTTCCTTCTTGACCTCCATATCCCCTCAACCTTGACCTCGGTCACTACTCCACCTTCTTCAGCTGCCTCGGAGCCGCTCTCAGCTGGTACACATCCTCGCGCGGCCAGGAAAACCAAGTGTGTCAGGCTCTGCAATAAAGGCAGTCAGCTCACCCTTGGTGAATTTTTACACATGGTGGATGTGATGGGGATGATGGACAGGGTGTTGGTGGGTTGGGTTCATGGCTAGAACTACAGCGCCAAAAGACTCAGGCAATGGGTATCCAAGATTTGGGGAAATACCTTGGAGGAACTCCCAATTGTTTTCACGTTGACGAAGGGTTGGTTTACCATACAATTCACATCCAAGGACCTCACTGATTGGTTTCTCTCTCAGTTTTGGAATATTGAAATTTCTCTTGTGCATCTCAAGCGATGGAGCCCCCTGTTCAATCCGGAGAGAGAACATCTAGGGGTCGTCCCCATTTGGGTGTGCCTCCCTAAATTGTCGCTGCACCTTTGGAAGGAGGAGATATTCATCAGCATTGGTAATATCCTGAGAACCTACCTTGATCATGATAGATCCTACATCGACTTGGGTAAGATGGCTTTTGCCCAAATTCTGGTTCACCTGAACAATAGGGAAGGGTTGGAGGAATCTCTTAAGTTTCATTGAAGGAATACAACCCACATACAAATTCTAGATTATGAAGGTGTACCTTTCAGATGCAAACGATTCCACAAGGTTGGGCATGTATATAAGGACTGCCCACTGCTAAAAAAAGTTGCCACTGCTCTTGCTTCAGCCAGACCCTGTGCTCCTCATGATCTAATCATTGTATCTTTGAACAGGATGAACCAGTTAGCAGGTATACTCTCATCTTCACAGGACTTTCCACCCTTAGGGACTGTCAATGTTGTTGCCTCCCGCTCTTCTACCAAGATTACCAGATCCATGACAGTGACTGCAGCATTGGGGCATCCTCCGAGCAATGGTACCTCTACTCTCCCTCCTTTTAATTTATCATCTCTCGTGTATTCACCTGCATCGTTTATGTGTCCTGACTCCTTACCATATGGTATTTGGGTATCATCAATTATGTGCTCCATTGTATTCTCCCCTGAGGTATTCTCTTCCCCCCCTCCATCCATTCCCCCTCCCCCTCCTATCACATCATCTCCTGTGGAGATCCCATTTGAATCATTGACCATCCACTCATATAACCTTCATCCTCGACACACTCCTTCTCATGCTAGATTGGGCGTCGGACCTATACCACCCCACCTACCGGTTAAACCCTTTTGGGGTCGCCACTCAAACATTTCTAAGGATATTCTATAGGTTGGCCTCGACATTGCGGTTGGAAAACAACTCTCCATTGAAGGGGTTATTAGAGAAACAAATGCCCCCCTCTAGTTACCCAATGAAGTAACTTTCCTTCAACTGTCGAGGGCTTGTTAGCCCTGTAAAGCGCCTAGCCATTAGGCGTATTTTTTACTCTGTAAAACTGGATATTCTGTTCCTACAAGAGACCCTCAGACCATCTAAGACCATCATTGTTTCCCTCTCTTCCCTTTTCCCCTCCTAGATTTTTCATGTTTTGGATGTCCGAGGGCGATCGGGAGGTATTGCATTGGGCTATAACCCTCGGGTCATTTGACTCAACAAAATTTAGGGAAGGAATGGTGTAATCGTGGTAGAAATTTTCTCTGAGCAACTTGGGTATGAATTAAGGATGGCTAACAAATATGGACCCTGCAAAATCGACAGGATTTTTGGCTTTCATTACTTTAGTCATCATTCATGCAAGCAGAAAACATCATCTTGGCCTGAGATCTCAATTTCTCCTTGGGTCTCGCTGAATCTTGGGGACCTAATGCCCATATGGACCCCCTAACAGATTTATGTCGACATATAATTGCACTCCATCATCTAGCTGATCCCCCAATGGCTTCACAAAGGCCAACTTGGCGCAACAGGTGCACTAGAGAGGCTATGATTGCTCGCAAATTAGATAGATTTCTTATCAAGGAAGGATTTTTTCAACATTTGGTATCATATAGACAATGGATTGGATATGTGGGAATATCAGATCATTCCCCTATTTACCTGAAGACCTATGGAAATTCCACTAAGCCAGTTGCTCCCTACAAGTTCTATTCAGTGTGGTTGCAGGATGAGGATTACATTAGAATGATTAATCTAGCCTAGAGGAGTGCTCCAAATAATATTGACCTCTTTTTCTCAGCCTCTTTTGCAAATTAGTTACATTTGGTTTAGAGGAAATACATTGATTGGGCCAAGGACAAGAAAAGAAAGGATAACCTTGACCTGGAAAATATTTGGCGGGAGATTGCTCATCTCGAAGACCCTCTAAATGGTGGTTTTTCTTCCATTGCTACCAAAGAATATATCATCAAACTAGAATCGGATCGCCTCAGAATCCTCAAGGATAGGGAAGAAATTTGGAGGCTTAAAAGCTGCGCCATTTGGTTAAAATCAGGGGATGAAAACATCAAATTATTTCAGCAATTTGCCAAAGGTCATAGGGCCATCAACACTATATGGGAACTTGATAATGAGGATGGTCCACCTGCCTCCTCCTTTGAACAACTGGCCAAATTGGGCACCACACACTTCAGGAATATCTACAAATCCCCACACGAAGCAACATTAGTTGAAAACATCACAATTGTTGGCCTTTTCCCAAGGTATGTGGACAAGGATACTGTCGAGGACCTATACAATCATGTTTCTATCGAAGAACTTTAGGCGGTCCTCAAATGGTTCAAAAAATAAAAGAGCCCCGACCCTTATCGTTGGTCAATGGACTTATATTTGGCCTTCTTTGATCTACTTGGACAAGAGCTACTGGAGGTGGTGGAAGAGACCAGAGTTACTGACCGAATGTATGATGCCTTCAACTCTACATTCATTTCCCTCATCCCAAAATTTGACCTCCCCACTACTTTCAAATACTTTCTCCCTATATCATTGTGAAATTGTATCTACAAAATCATGGCGAAAATTATTGCCAATAGACTCAAACCAATCTTATCTGAACATATCTCCCCTGAGAAATTTTCCTTTCTGGAGAACAGACAAATTCATGAAGCCATTGGGGTTGCACGGGAGGGACTACACTCTATGCGTACTAAAAATATAAAAGGAATGATCCTTAAGATTGATCTTGCAAAATAATTTGATCAGGCTAGTTGGCTCTACATCAGAATGCTCCTCACACACCTTGGATTCCCCGTCACTGTAATCAACTGGATCATGTGCTGCATAACTTTTGTCTCATACAGTGTCCTTATTAACGGGGCAACAACCAATTACTTCCATGTTGAACGGGGTCTCCAGCAGGGGTGTCCTCTTTACCCACTACTATTCCTACTAGTCATTGAAGGTTTGAGCATATGCTTGATTAATGAAAAGGATCGTTCTAGGTTGACGGGCATTAAAATCACAGAAAATTGTATTTTGACACATCTGCTTTTTGAATGGATCCCTTGCTGATACAATTTTTATAAACTCATCTTTGAATGTGTTCCCCAAAGCTACAGGTATGACTTGCAATAATTCCAAATCCACTATCACCACTCATGGATGCACTCCACATGAGATCCACTATGCTATGCAACGATTCCCTTTTGGTTCTATGAGATTTGAGGAGAGTCTTCAATACATGGGTTTCCATCTTAAACCATCCAACTACATAATTTCTTATTGGACCTGATTGATTGTAAAGACTGACAAGAGACTTAATACTTGGCACCACATATGACTCTCTCAGGCTAGTCTCCTTGTACTTATAAAATCTGTTTTGGAGGCAATCCAGGGATGTCCTTTCCCTGGATACCCAAGGTCATTCTAACCAGGATTCAAAAATTATGTTGTTGATTCCTTTGGAATGGCACAAATGATGGACATAAATTTGTGTGGGCTAGATGGAATCTCATTACACTCCCTAAGAAGTGGGGGGGGGGGGGGGGGGGGTGAGGTATCAAAGACCTACCTTCTTTCTCCATGGCGCTGGCTGCAAAATTGGGGTGGCTGATCCTCACAGATGATGGCCTTTGGACTAAGGTGGTCATCCATAAATACATTCAACCATCACAGTCGATTGAATGGATCAGATTTGGGAATTGGCACAAAACAAATATCTCAACCATATGGAGGGCCATACTGAATTCCATTTAATACATTAGAACTGGTTTGGCTTGAAATGTGGGTTCTGGCAGGCTGGTCCAAATTGGATGTGACCCTTGGTCTGGTAGTGGAAATTCACACCTCCTACCACCTGAATTTATTCTCACACTAAACAATTTTGGTTTCCATACACTTGATCAGGTGGCTGACCCAACCAACTCAACTATTTTCGCTCTAAGGATGGAATAACTACCATGATATTAATATCCATAATCAATGGGAAGAATAATGGTCACATTTCACATCTTCACTGGTTGAAAATCATGTCTGAATAACTGATAAAGATGATGAGATCATCTGGGCAATCTCCAAACATGGAATATACACCCCGAAGGACGGATATTTGCATATATATGATCCTCATAGACCATTGGAATTGTGTTGGTGGTGGAGCTCATTATCGAAATTTAATTGTCATGCAAAGGCCAAATTATTAATGTGGTGCATTCTCTCCAACAAGATCCCCACTGGGGCAACCTACAGAAGTGTTCCTTCATTGGTCCTTTTTGGTGCACACTCTGTAAAGGGGTGGTGGAGGACTCTGGCCATCTCTTTCTACATTGCTCTGTCACCCTATCCCTTTGGACCCATGTGTTAGCTACCCACCATCTCAACTTGATCTGGTCGGGCCCAACTGTTACAAAAGCTTGGGAATCATGGTGGCTCAACTCCCGCCCACACAAAATTCGCAACCTTCCCATCCTAATCTGTTGGGGAATTTGGATTACACGTAATTATTCCATCTTCAGTGATATACTCCCTACCTGTCCAGTCATATATGCCCACATATCCACGATATACCATTTGATCTCGGATGACCCTGCACACCCTTCTCCTCGAACCATCATTCCAGAAACCATTGATAAATCCTTTCCTTGGGCTTATTTTTATGGATCAGCACATCATTTTGGCTGTGGAGGGAGGGCGATCCTGTACCTAACAGATCAACATTATTAAAAGGTCAAGATTGGCATGGGTATGGGTACAAACAATTGTACTAAAATATCTCATCTCTGAGCCCTTCTATCCTTTGTACTCACAAAAGACTGCAATAGAGTTCAGATCTTCGGCGACTCAAAGATCATCATTGACTGGTTCAATCTACTTACAAAAAGTCACGTGCACACACTTCGAAATATATTGGAATACATTTACCTGCTGAAATCTCATTTTGACTATATCTCTTGTCATCATATATACAGGGAAAGGAATCAAATTTTTGATTCACTTTCCAAGGAGGCAACGCACTTATTAAAGGAACAATGGGAGATGCAAGAACAAAATGAACATCAATTCTATCATTTCTTCCACTGGCCATTTGAAGATGCACCTGCCCAGGGGGCGGGAGCGCCCTAACATCTGAAGATTTCTATCATTTTTTTATTTTATGGGACAACTACATATTTATCTTTTGCAAATGTATAGCTCTATTTTCTGTATATTTACACAACATTGTATATCTTTTTAGAACAGTTACTGATATCTATTTTTTGAATGCGGCTTTAGCTGACATATCTGCATATGCTACATAGCATCTACAACATGTAATTTTCATATTATCAATGAAAGTTGTGATTTTCCCCGAGGAAAAAAAAAAAAAAAACATTGTAAGTTTTTCTCAATTATGGAAATGTTAGCTTTTAAAGAAATAATGAAGAAAGTAAAAGTATAAACTAAAATCTAAATATTTAGTCTATTTTAGAAAACTTTGAATTATCATGGCCATTTAAAATGAAGAGATCCTCCATATTTGTAATTAGTTTGAGAATCCAAATTGTTATGAATCAGATCTTAAAAGTTATCTTTATAAAAGCAACAATTATTATGAATTGTTAGCATCTTTTACTTCAATGGTCATCCAAAACTCGTAATTAGTAGCTGTAACCTCCCCATCATTTATTTTAATTTTTTTCAAAGTGTAATTCAAAAATATGTAAAACTTTAAAGTTAAGAGGTCTCATCACAAGCCTGCTTACCATGATCATAGGAAACTAATAAACTTGACATTATCATTATTGGAAACCAAACCAAGATAATGGTTCATAGTCAAAAGAACTTGAGACAAGGGATCTCATTACGAGTCGGCTTGTTCAAATTTATTACAACCCGTGAATGTCATCAGCTTTTTCTGGCCACCAAACCAGGATAGTGAGTTTAAAGTAAATAAAAAATAAAATAAAAGATAAAACTCATTACCTCTCAATTTTTTATTTTAAATACGAATAGGATACTCGTTCATTTTTGTTAAATAGTAACCCTGTCGAGGCTATAAATGCCTACTCGCAGCAGAGGCTCTACTAGTGACTAATAAGTTTATCCAATATGCTAAGCTTCAAATGATTACTAATTTACCTTTTCAACCTATCAAAGCCTGATTCATTCAAAATAAATTTTCATCTATAACAAACCTGGAAGAACCTCTTATTTCAAATTTATCTATATCAGTTTGGATTTCAATCATTTTTAACTTTATGAAAAAATTCTTTAGCAGAGATTAACTGATTCGACCAGTGTGTCGCCAATTGTTGTAGTACTCAACAACCCCCCATTTTCCTTAGAATTCTTAGAAGGAATAATGGGGACCCTTTCTAAAGTTTCAGCATAAAGTCCTTTTGTTTTAAATAAGTTAGATTTATTTTCTCTTATCTTTCCAAATAAAGCAAGAAAAATTAAGGAGAAAATCATTTTTCTATAATAAACAAAGTCTTATGAAAACATCGGAAAATAAAGTAAAACATCAAAAGGGACAATCACACATGAATGTGAGAAATATATGAAAATGCGCTAAACGGAAACGCTAAAATGCGAAATGCTGAAACTCCGATATCTTGAAGTGCCGAAACTCTGATATGAAAAATAGTTGAAATCCTGGTGTAGATGTTCAGATAGAATGGTATATTAAAAAATGTCATTTGGATTAATGAATGCAGGAGTTACATTCCAGAGAGCAATGAATATTGCTTTCAAAGGGTTGATCAACACATTTGTTGTGGTATTTCTAGACGACATTACCATATATTAAAAAAAGAGAAATAATCATCTGCACGATTTAAAAGAGATCTTCGAAAGATGCAGAAAATATGGAATTTCTCTTAACCCTAAGAAATCATTCTTTTCTCTTAGTGAAGGTAAACTCCTGGGTTTTATTGTTTCAAAGCATGGAATTTGTATTGATCCAAAAGGAATTAAAACAATTTCAGAAATATCATTGCCACTATTCCAGGTGGATATTGGTGGCCACCTGCCTATTCCACGTGGGGCCCCACCATTGATTCTTTCAGTTTTTCGGTTTCCTTAATTGTAGAAAAAAATACTATTTTTAGCATTTTTTCGGGTCCTGAACTTATGGAGCCGTTTTGAGGCCCTAACGACATTTTTTTGTAAAAACTTGGAGCAACATGGAAGTTCCTTCTATGTTCCTCACATCAAAAGTTGTAGTCCTCAGATAGATATTTCTAAAGAGGTATTGTATGCATCAAACGGAGATCGTATGCCAAAGTTACGTCCCCGGGAAGATTAATCTACCAATTTACCCAAATAGGGCCCATAGTTTTGGCACTTCATCTGCTAGGGTTAGGTTTTTGGATGTTAAGGGTTTTCCATTGTTTCTGAATAATAAATAGGCCCTTGAGCCTCATTATAACACAGTTCAGAGGCCTGTAGCTGTTACACCATTTTTTGGTCATCTAACCTATTATCGTTAGAAGAACCCAAGTACACCATGTAAGACCAATTTTACCCCAAGTAAAATTGCTTTCACCACATTTGTTTACGTTTCTTGGTCATATTTAACCCAAAACAAGGTAATCAATTAAATAAATCATTATTTATTTAATTATTTCCTAAGAATAAGTTATTTAAATAATATTCTTAGTTAAATTTGACTAAATCACATATAAATAATTAAATAAATCATTATTTATTTAATTATATTCCCCTCATCTCCCTTAAAATAATAAATAAATCATTTATTTATTTGTTATTTATAAATAAAGGAATTGACCCAAGTCAAAAGCCCTTTTCCCTCCAACAAATGTAATAAAATACTCCTAAAGGGTGATTCTAGAATTTGATTAATAATATTTTATTCATGCACCGAGTTCTAGAACACCCCAATATTTTGTTATAAATAGGAGGGTTTTCCCCATTCATTAGTCACCTTCATTACATTAGATCACACTAGATCTACTCTTGGTCACCAATTTCGTTTGTTTGCATTTTGAACTCCCATTGAGTTCCATGTTTGTTAGGGTTTTCCACATTAACCAAAGAGAGGAATTTTAGATCTGAAACACTGAGGACTTCCAAGAACCCATCCCACTGAGGAGAACTGGAAAACACCTTTCTTGTTTTCCTCTCAGGTGCCCCATTCATTGATATAATATAAAATTCTTTTTATACATTGTTCTTGTCTTGTTCATTGGATGCATGGAGCCATTTTACATTTTATCTGCTTAATGTCTTTTATGCTTAGATCTAATTTTATGCAGCAAACTTAAAGATATTTTGCAGCCATATCTGATGTTAGGGCTACTTGATATGCATAGCTAGAGTGATCTTTTACGACGAAAGAATCACACTAACAGTAGCCACCACATCTCTTCTCATAGATAAGCTACCAATGAACTAAATAGTTTATTTCCATTATGTCTATAATCATATTTCAGTTATTTTTTATTAATGAAATGAAGGTCTATTTCTGTTGCATCTCTGATTTTATGTGTATTTCTATATTTCATTGTATTCCTGCATAAATTTGGATCAATGGTATCAGAGCGGTCTTCTCTTTCTTGATCCTTCTTTGCATGTCCCCAACGAAGTCGGGGTATAAGGAGTTAGGGCTCGATCTAGTTGAACCTTTGCAAGATCAGCCTCACAAACCCCAACGACCGCCCATGGGAGAAGAAAAGAGAGATGAGGGAGCAGAAGATCCTATCGAAATATTTCTCGAGGAGGCCCTCGAGAAACAAAGGAATGTGATGATGGATAACTTTGCCCAAATCCATCAACGACTGCCCACCGGTGACGCATCTACATCCAGTAGTCACTCTGGAGGCGCCACTCCTTTTAAGGTACAAATAAAATTTGACATTCCCATATTTGAGGGCCAAATAGATGCAGACGTCGTAGATAGATGGTTGAATCTATTAGAAGTATATTTCTCATTTCATGACTTTTCCGACCAGAAGAGAATTATTTTTGCACTCCTCAAAGTCGTCCCCCATGTCAAGGACTAGTGGGAAACCAATTGTGAGAAAAAGGACGAGGGGGAACCCTCTCTGTTCTTGGTTTTACCTGCTTGGAGTTCTTTCTGAGACGCCATCAAGGAACAATATTATCCCGTGGGGAGCTATGAGGACAAGTACATACAATGGACTATGCTGCGGCAGCAAAGTGATCAAGATGTACATGAGCTGACGAATTTGTTCCATACCTTGCGCACAAAATTGGGTATCAAATATTCAGATAAACATTTGGTGTTGAAGTACCGTACTTGTCTGCACGGATACATTCAGGAGGAAATGGAGTTCCTCGACATCTCCTCTCTTTGTAAGGCATACTAGTATGCTGCCAAGATTGAGTAGAAATTCAAACAAAAGAAGCGAGAATTTAAATCTGCGAATCAAAAGCAAGGGAAGGGTGCCCCAAAACTGCAGAACAAAGGAAAAATCCAAGGCATGGTGGCCCAAGACAACCTGCCAAAGCTGTAAACAACGAAAAACACCACGAAGCCAAAGAAGGACACCGGAAAGTGGTGTGAGTTCCATAAGAGCTCCACTCACAACACAAGCTAGTGTCGGGCCAAGTAGTCACTAGTGGTCAAGATGAAGCCTTCTGAATTAGATGCATTCTCCGACTCTGAATTAGAACCTGACAATGGGAATGAAAAAGGGAACCAAATTATCGATGAAGAGCCCAACACCACCGTTGCCACCATGAAGATCCAGAAGGAGGGACCGGAAGATCCAGAGGAGGAGTGTCTCTTCCACTCCCATATGTAGGTAAAGGGTTCCCCACTATAGTTCATTTTCTACAGTGGAAGCCAAAAGAACCTCATTTCAGCAGAGGTCATGAAGTGGTTGGGCTTGTTGACCACAACACACCCACAACCATACACCATCGGGTGGCTTCACCAAGGATGGGATCTCCGCGTCAGCCAACAATGTCGCCCTCCCTACAGCATCAAGCCCGTCACATATGAGGTATTATGTGACATTTCTCCTCTTGATGTTTGTGGTGTATTATTAGGCCAACAATACTTGTGGAAGTGACATGTTGTGTATGAGTCCCTACCTCGCATTGTCATTATTACTTTGGGCAATAAGTTGTACAGGATACCAAAGGTACCACCCCCTGCCGCTATCTCTTTGGTTACTGCAAAACAATGTAGTAAGCTCATTACCAAAGCAGGTAAATTCGTTTTCCTAATGATCCGCCCTCAGGGAAAGAAGAATACTGTGGCCACGACCTCTAGACATGGCTCCTTCGCACGACAACAACAAATGAACAAGGTCGTGGAGGATTACGGGAACATCTTCACCTCACCCACAGGGGTGCCTCTGCACTGTCAGGTCAAGCACCACAGGTGCGTTGTTGCCCAATGGACCGATCTATCGGTGCTCTATTATAGAGAATGATGAAATAAAGAGGCAGATTCAGGAGCTACTGCAGAAAGGTCACATCCAACCGAGTTCATCACCCTGTGGGAGCCCTATCGTGTTGGTGTAGAAGAAGGATGAGACTTGGAGACCCTTTATTGACTATCGGGAGTTGAACAAGATCATTGTATGGAATAGGTACACGATCCCACGGATTGATGAACTTCTAGACCAACTCAAAGGGGTGAAATATTTCAGCAAGATCGACTTGAAGTCTGGGTATCCCCAGGTACCAATAGAACCCTCAGATGCATGGAAGATTGCCTTCAAATCCAAGGAGGGCCTTTTCGAATGGTTGTTAATGCCTTTTGGATTGATGAATGCTCCCGCAACCTTCATGAGGCTGATGGATGACATCTTGCAGCCATTCACCAACTCATTTGTAGTAGTGTACTTGTATGACATCCTGATCTTCAGCTAGACTTGGGAAGAGCACCTCCAACACATCCAACAGGTCCTCCAAACACTGCGGCAACGCAAGTTGTGTGCCAATTTGGAGAAGTGCACTTTTGGCATGACGGAGGTTCAATATCTGGGATACATTATTGATGAGCGGTGGGTGCATGTGGATCCAACCAAGATCCAAGTCATTCAGGATTGGCCAACCCCAACCACTTTAACAGAGCTTCACAGCTTTCTGGATCTTGCTAATTTATACTGCAGGTTCGTGTTGGGATTCTCTCGTATCACTTTTCCCTTGAGTCAAGTCACTAAGGGAGGAGCAAAATCAAAATCCTTTTGGTCGGAATATCAACAGAATGTGTTTGTAGAATTGAAACGTCGCATCTGCTCTACCCCAATTCTCACATTACCAGACTTGCAACAACCATTTGAGATCAAGACAGATGCCTTTGACTATGCTATTGGGGTATTTCTTACTCAACTATGGCATCCCATGGCATATCACAGTGAGACACTATCCAACGCAGTCCGCAAGTATCCCACTTATGAAAAATAAATGTATTCCATTGTGTAGGCTTACCGACAATGGAAGCATTACATTTTGGGAAGGAAACGGTCATCCACACATACCACCGACCCTTGCAGTTCATACAGACGTAAGGGAAGTTGTAGAATTATCGCCATTAGAAGTGGTCCACATATCTGCAATAGTTTCATTTGAATGTCAAGTACAAGAAGGGAAGCACCAATAATGTTGCAGATTGCCTCAACCGACCACCGATTGTGGCGCTAACCACCATTCTCAACTCTTGTAGGCATGAGACTTATGATTGGTCGCTTATCTACAAGAGCGATCCAGAATTCGGCCACACATACAAGACACTCTTGGAGGGTATGCAAGTTCCAAATTTTCACTTCCAGGATGCACTTTTATGTCACCTGGGACAACTTTGTGTTCCTTCAAGCAAGCGTGCCAAGATGATTTGGGAATTGCACTATAGTTTGGTCGTTGGGAATTTCGGGGTCGAGAAAATAGTGGCAGTACTACATAAGTATTTCTATTCGCTGAACCCTCGACAAGATGTCCAGAAGCACATAAGATCTTGCACTATTTGCATTATTGCCAAATCGACCATCAAGAAGCAAAGCCTCTATACTCCGCTACCTACCCCTAGTCGACCTTGGGAATCCATCTACATGGATTAAATGTCGGGCCTTTATTCCATTAAGCATGGAAGTGACTGTGTTTTCGTGGTCGTCGATAAATTCTCGAAGATGGCCATTACGACGGCCTGCAAGAAGAATATCATAGTAGAAGCTACTACTAAACTCTTCTTTGAACAAGTGTGGGTGCACTTTGGGATCCCACAATCTATCATCTCAGATCAGGACAACAAGTTCCTTAGCACATTTTGGTCCAGCCTCTGGTCAATGCTAGACACCAAGCTCACCAAGTCCACAACATTTCATCCCCAAACTGATGGCCAGACAGAGGTCGTCCGTAGGATGATCATACACATTATGTGCATGTACAATTCAAAGCATCCACGCACATGGGATGAGAGCCTTCCCTATGCACAACACAGTTATAATCGGGCTCTCCACATCTCAACTGGCCACAACCCATTTTAGGTGGGCTTGGGATTCTAGCCACTATGTCCCATTGACGTAGCCATGCCATTTGCGGCTACTCGGGCCGATTTGGCTCATGTCTAGTCTGAAGCTGACAAGGTGAACAACTTCATTGAGCGCATTCAACACATTCGCCAAGAGGTTCATGACATATTGGACAGAGCCAATTCTAAATACAAGGAACGACATGATCAACATTGGGTTCCACACAACTTCCAGGTGGGTGACAAAGTGTGGCTACATTTGCAGAAGGAGCGCCTCGCTGGACCCCACTGCAAGCTTCAATATGGGTCATATACCATCACCAAGGTTGTAGGGGCCAATGCCTTCGATCTCAATATTCCACCATTCCTTGGTCTGCACCCAGTGTTCAATTTGGACCGCCTTTGACCTCACTTCCCACCTCTACTAGACAACTTCGACATTGCAGAACAACTCACACCAACATGGTTAAACCCAAACTGCATGGAATAGGCCACCACGGATCGTATCATGGACATGCAAATCAAGAACACTCGCCAACAGAATATCCAACTGTATTAGGTTTTCAAATCTGACCAACTCCTGCACCAAGGCAAATGGTTCACGAGGGACCAAGTTCAGCAGAAGTTTCCTCCTCTCATGGAAGAACTCAACGCAATGGGGACCATTGCTTCCTAAGGGTGGAGGAATGATCTAGGTGGATATTGGTGGCCACTCGCCTATTCCACTTGGGGCCCCATCATTTTTTATTTCAGTTTTTTCAGTTTCATTAATTGTAGCACAATTTACTATTTTTAGCAGTTTTTCGGGTCCTGAACTTCCGGAGCCATTTTGAGGCCCTAAACGACGGTTTTTTTTTTTTTTTTTTTTTTTTTTTTTTTTTTAACTGGGAGCAACATGCTGGTTCCTTTGATGTTGCTCACATCAAAAGTTTTAGTCCTTCGATAGATCTTTCTAACGAGTTATTGTGCACGTCAAACGAAGATCGTATGCCAAAGTTACGTCCCCAGGAAGATTGATGTACCAATTTACCCAAACGTGGCCCATAGTTTTGGCGCTTCATCTCCTAGGGTTAGGTTTTTGGATGTTTAGGGTTTTCCATTGTTTCTCAATAATAAATAGGCCCTTAAGCCTCATTGTAACCCATTTCATAGGCTTGTAGCAACCACATATCTTCTCAGAGATAGGCTACCAACGCCCTAGCTAGTTTATTTCCATTATGTCTATAAGTATATTTCAGTTATTTTTTATTATTGAAATGAAGTTCTATTTCTGTTGGATCTCTACTTTTATGTGTATTTATGTATTTCATTATGTTCCTGCATAAATCCGGATCAGCCACATACTAAAAAATCGATTCAATCTTTTCTTGGTCAAATTAATTTTGTCAAGAGATTCATCCCTGATTTTTCACACATTGTTCTACCTCTATAGAAAATGATCAAGAAGAATTCGTTGTTCAAATGGGGAGATGATGAGAGAGAAGCATTTAAAACCATTAAACAAGCCATAATTGATGCTCCTTCTCTATCGACTCCCAATTTTTCTAATCCATTTATTCTATACACTTTTGCCTTTGATCTATCTTATGCCACAGTTTTAACCCAATCAAAAGAACATAAAATTGAAGCTCCAATTGCTTTTTTCAGCTCAAATTTTCAAGGAGCTTAATCAAATTATACAGGAGCAGAAAAACAAACCTTTGCAGTTTACAAAGTGGTTAAATATTTTAGACATTTTCTTCTGAAAACTCATGTTAAAGTTATTGTTCCTTTCTCAACAGTCAGACAATTACTGATTCAAAAGGAGTTAGGAGAAAAGAGGGCTAATTAGGTTACATCATTGCAAGAATATGGTCTAGAGATCAAACCTGCTAAGATTGTAAAAGGCCAAGGTTTTTGCAGGTTATTCACAAGAATGAATGATACATCAAATGATAAGGTAACATGTAACATTGAACAAGTTACAAAGGTATTTCCTGTTAATACTCAGTCTCAATATGTTGCTTTAATATTCTACTTAAAAAATGGTTATGCTCCACTTCAGCTTGACTTTAAGAAAAATAGAGCCTTAAGATTGAAGGTCGATCAATATCAGCTTGTTAATGATGTATTATATAGAAAAAAATACGATTATGTTTTATTGAGATGTTTGGAGAAATATGAAGCATAATATGTTTTATAGGAACTTCACGATGGGCCAATAGGTGGACATTATTGTGGAGACACTACTGCTCACAAGATCCCGCATGTTGGATATTGTTGTCCAACCTTATTTAAAGATGCACATATGTACGTCACAAAATGAAAAATTTGCCAAATTGCTTTAGGAAGACAAAGGAAACCATCTATGCCATTGCAGCCCGTTAATATCAAACAACCTTTCGAGCATAGGGGGCTTGACATAATAGGTGACATAGTTCCTCACTCATCCAAGCAACATAAATATATTTTGACTGCAACAAAATTTTTCATGAAATTGGTAGAGGCCATACCATTGAAGTTAGCCAATTCTGAGAGCATCATTGAATTCATTGATCAGTTTATCATTACCAGGTTTGGTGTTCCTAATGCTCTTATTTTTTACAATTCTTCTTATTTTTCTGGAAATGCAATGGCTAAATTTGCTTTAAAGAGAGGATTTAAATTGAAGTATTCTGCAAATTATTATCCGCATGGAAATTGTTTGGTGAAGTCAACTAATAAAATTCTTATAACAATTATCAAACGAACTTTTGACCAAAATCAGAAAAGCTAGCACCAAGCTTTCACATTTGCTTTATGCGCAGATAGGATAACTACGAAAGCTTCAATAGGAACATCTCCTTTTCATCTGGTATATGGAAAAGAAGTTATACTGCCTCTTAATATAGTTATCCCTTTAGCAACCCTAGTTCAGTTTATTAATGAACAACCTTATTCCGCTTTACGATTACGAATGTCTCAAATAATTAAGTTGGAAGAAGAAATAAATAAAGCTAAGTTGGTTCATGCTCATCATTAAGAATTGGTCAAAACTTCATTTGATATTAATTCAGTCAAAGACAAACATTTTGAAATAGGAGACTTGGATTTGAAATGGGACAAAGTGCATGAGGATAAAGGAAAGCATCCGAAATTTCAAAAACTCTAGCTTGGTCCCTTTCAAATTTTTGAGAAGGTAGGTCCATCGACTTTTATATTGCAAGATTTACAAGGGAAGAAGGAAATTCTTCGTGTCAGTGGACTTATACTCAAAAAGTATTTTTCTTAAAAGGAACAGAAGTTCTTTTGTACAATATGTAAAATATTTGTATTCAAATAAATTGTGTTGTAAAGTATTACACCTTTGAATAACACATTGTAAGTTTTTCTCAATTATGGAAACGTTAGCTTTTAAAGAAATAATGAAGAAAGTAAAACTATAAATTAAAATCTAAATATTTAGTCTATTTTAGAAAACTTTGAATTAGCATAGCCATTAAAAATGAAGAGATCTTTCAAATTTGTAATTAGTTTGAGAATCCAAATTGTTATGAATCGGATTTGAAAAGTTACATTTATAAAAGTATCGATTATTATGAAGTTTTAGCATCTTTTACTTCAATGGTCATCCAAAACTCGTAATGAGTAGGTGTAACCTCCCCATTCATTTATTTTAAAAAATTTCAGAGTATAATTCAAAAATATGTAAAACTTTAAAGTTAATAGGTCTCATCACGAGCCTGCTTACCATGATCACAGGAAACTAATAAACTTGACATTATCATCATTGGCAACCAAACCAAGATAATCGTTCGTAGTCAAAAGACCTTGAGACAAGAGATCTTATTATGAGTCAACTTGTTCAAATTTATTACAACCCGTGAATGGCATTATCTTTTTCTAGCCACCAAACCACGATAGCGACTTTAAAGTAAATAAAAAATAAAATAAAAGATAAAACATGTTACCTCTAATTTTTATTTTATTTTAAATACGAATAGGATACTCGTTCATTTTGGTTAAATATTAACCCTGTCAAGGCTATACATTTTTGTTGGCAGTAGAGGCTCTACTAGTGACTATTAAGTTTATCCAATACACTAAGCTTCAAATGATTACTACTTTACCTTTTCAACCTATCAAAGTTTGATTCATTCAAAAGAAATTTTCATCTATATCAAACCTCGAAGAACCTTTTGAATAAAATAGGTCATCTTATTTCAAAGTTATCTATATCAATTTGGATTTCAATCATTTATAATTTATTGAAAATTTTCTTAAAAAATTAACTTTTATTTTTTATATAACAGAGATTAACTGATTCGACCAGTGTGTCACCAATTGTTGTAGTACTCAACAATCCCCCATTTTCCTTAGAAGTCTTAGAAGGAATAATGGGGACCCTTTCTAAAATTTTAGGATAAAGTCCTTTTGTTTTAAATAAGTTAGATTTATTTTCTCTTGTCTTTCCAAATAAAACAAGAAAATTTAAGTAGAAAATCATTTTTCTATAATAAACAAAGTCTTATGAAAACATCGGAAAAGAAAGTAAAACACCAAAAGGGACAATCACACGTGAATGTCATAAATATATGAAAACGTGCTAAACAAAAACACTGAAATTCGAAATGTCGAAACTTCGATATCCCAAAATGACGAAACTTTGATATGCAAAAGAGCTGAAATCCCGATATCCCGAAGTGTTGAAGTTCTAAAAAGCCAAAATACACATATGTTGAAATGTCGAAAATCTGTGAATTAACAGAGTCGATATCGCACTCTGTCAAATGACAAATTCTGATATCACGTTCTGCCAACATCCTGCTATTTCGCTTTTTGGCACATCACATTATCGCTAAAGCATGTCTCAACGCCCGATATCAAAACGCTAATAAGCAAAACTCCGATATAATGACAATTGTTAGCGTCACATGAAAAAAACGTTTAAAACTTAAATGACCACATTATGTGTTTCTAATCTCGAGGTTTTCAAACGACTTGTAATTATTTTAAGTTAATGCAAAGGGATTTTCCATAAGTTCTGCATTGAATTGATATGACTCTTGCATATTTTGAGTGATTTTCTGCTTATCTCAGTTCGTTTCTTGACAGGTAATTCCTAATAGAGAGAAGTATAAAGATATGACCAAGTTAATCAAAGTACAGAGAAAATCCACAATTCAGCAAGAACCAGTCTTGCCACCTGAAGAAACTGACGAAATGGCTCCTCTATTTACAGACACTACATGCACCCAAGATGCAGGTTCCTCTAGCTGGGAAGGAATCTATAAGCTATTCGAAGACGAAAGTCCGAGGATAATTTTGAACCGAGAAGCTACTGCGGATGATTCTCTGCCAAGGGACACAGATGCATGGAGCGATATAGCCAATTTATTTCTTCATAGAATTGTCGCCTATCCTAAAATTATCCCATACACAGATATGGTGACGTGGGTTGTGGACCATGTAGAAATAATAGAAATACAATTTATTACTTCAAAGAAGACAGTAATTGGTTCCTTCAAGCCAAAATATCTAAGAAGAATGTACTAGCTACCACAGCCCCAAAAGAAGTATGATAAACAGTTCATCCAACAGTTCATGCATGAGAATCCAAACCCTGCGGAACTTATCAAGAATGGAGAAAATACCCAAATAAACAAAAGCGAGAGGACATGGATATGTATTCGCTGGCTTCTCTTATTGGCCCTTTCTCCCAAATTTCTGCTATGTTTTGTTGTCTCTAATGGTTATCCGAATACTCAAAAGTTTTCTAGAGAACGGGTACCTTTGATTGAAGCCTCTTCTGACAGTTATATTATGGACTCGACAAATATTCTTTTAAATAGTTTGGGTAGTCAAATTTGTAATTATAGGAAAAATCGTAATATAGTGGAAAGGACGGCTCCTCCCTTTTTTACGAGTGCCTACATTATGGATACTATATTCTTTTCCTATGACTTTCCATCCTCGGGGTGGAAATGGACTGTTCAGTATGCCACCCCTATTCATGTTTACTTTGATGTCTTATGGGGATCCAAGTACCATTCCATTTTCTATAAGATTTGTCATGAAGTAATGATTCCCATCCATCAAGAAGTCTTTGGTAATAAATCCCTGAGACTCACTGTTGAAGCCAATAAAGACCTTAAGCCATTAGGGAAATGGTTTGGATAATAAAACTTACCTATGTTCGAGTTTTCGGTAGCCTAACCCATCCTGATTTTTTTTCGCTATTTGTTCCAGACATTTTCCATATAATTTGTTAGCTAAAGAAATTGCATATCAGACAGTTGGACAGGGCCCAACTAAATTTCTCAGAGATGCAAAGAAAATGTCTGGCCATGTTTCCCTATTCCTTGTGGCACATATACCTTAGAAAAATTCAAGCATTCTTTGCTTGAAATTAAGCAATTAAAAGTTTTACGTTTTCCAGTGACACCAAACAGGCAGTTTGACCCTAATTTAGTTGCTAAAGATGCCACCACTCAAGTAAAACTCATACCGTTTTCAAATGAGCCTGATAAATTTGATGATTATTCGAAATGGTTCCAGAATATTACATGGTAGAAAGGTTGGATGATTAAAAATTGATGAATTGATTAATTTTAAGCAATATCGTTAGAAAATAATAGCTCATCTACCAAAATTTCAGGTAAAACGTTCCAATAAGAACTCATAGAATGTAGAAGCATCAACATCTTCTTTCCAAGTTTCAGGTGCTCAAAATACATAAACAACTACTATAGTTGTTCAGTCATAAAACAAAGTTAAAGACGAGCAACAGATCGAGACATTTTGGGAAGAATTCAAAAATGTTTTAATGGCTGAGGAAACCCATGTTGCAAATGGTTCCAGCCATAAAGACACAAAATCAGTTGTGGTCAACACAGAACCAGTTTTAGTTATTATAGAGCCAACCGTGATCAGTACAGAGCTAGTCACAACTAACAAAGAAACTGCACAAGTTCCAGAAAATACAGGGAAAACATCATCTACTGCAGAGGTTCCCCAAAATAATATTGATACTGACATACTTGAAGAGAACATCAGTGCAGAGATAAAAACCGATTCTCATGTAGCAGAAGATATGGAAATAAAAACCTGATTTTCCCACTACAGAGATAGTTCTTAAAATTGAGGAAATTCCACCATTAGATGTATTTTATAGTCCAAAGAGCAAGGCAGTCATGAGTAGATCCAGGAAGAAAATAAATTTGGAACAAATCAAATGCTAGTTCCTAATGAGAATCCTTTTCAAGTTCTTTGGAAAGGAGCTCAATCTGTCCCGGAGGAAGATCTAAATCAACTATCTCAATTCGCAAGAGCCTATGCAAATGAAACCATGGATAAAGATGTTGAGATACAAGTGTTGATGAAAGAAAATGATCAAAGGATTGCTCAGTTGCAGCAAATTTTCCAGGATGAGAAGCAAACAATAAAGAAACAATGGCAATTGAATCTTGCTGAGTTGCAAAAGAATTTTGATAATCTGAAAGTGCAATTTGAAGCACAAGTCAAAGATAAAGATCAATAAATACAACAGTTACAAAAAAAAAAGTTGATCAGCTAAAGGATAATCCTTAAATAAATGAAGTCCGAAAGGAAGCATCAGAGTTGTATATCCTCTTGACAAAGTAGCAATATGTTTTCTGACACAAGTTATCTTTAATTCATGACTTATCTAAAACCAGTGATTCATTAGTCACTCAATTGTCCGAGCTGAGGACATTTTATGAAGAAATTGATGAAAAAATATCTGACTTCATAGATTGGCAGGATAGCACAGAAGGAAGAGCAGTTAATCTTTCTAGGATTGAAGAATCACAAAAGGATATCGTGTTCTATGATTGGGACATAAAAATGAAAAGTGCAGAAATGGCTATCATTAGAGCCAGTAATCTTGCCTCAAACCTCACTGAATACATTACTGATACTCTTTTGCAGGTTAATCTGATACAAGAATGCCCAAAAGACACCTTGCCAGATGTCAATATAGTCTTGAAACAATCTTGGCAAGAAGCATCTAGAAAGAAGACTCGGGATATTCAAATATTATCTAAAGCAAATTTGGAAAGTTATCGACAGTTCCTAGTAAAACCATATATTCAGTGGTTCACGCTAAGGTGTCTCTCAAATGCAACAACTCAACTTCTTCTAGCGCTTAACGATGTAGTGTTCATGGGACAAATGCGCATGCATCCAATGCATCCCCCCCAGCTAAAGCTAATGACAGATATTTGCAATCTCAAAGAATAGATGAAGAATGGATCTGGGAAACAATCATGAATATTGTTGCAACCAATTACTATTTTGTTGTCGTTTATCTTAGTTTAAGTTGTTCAAGGCTTTATAGAAACTTTATTCACAAGTTTACTATTTTTGTAATATCAATAGACTATTTAAACCCCTTTCATGCATTTATAAAGGGGTCCAGGATTTTGAGAAGGTAGCTTTGAACTTGCACTATTGTTTGATCAAAATTTATCTAATTGAAAGTTGAACCTAAAAGTTGTCTTTTCATATAGAGAGCACTGATGCATCGAGTACTATTATCTTTGTATTATTGTTTAGATAATTATCTTATTTTGATTTTACTTCATTATATACGTTACTTTGAAAACAATATGTCATTGTCACTATTGATGTGAAGTATTTAATGTTTTGTGATTATATATGAAATAATGAAATCTTTTACGTGATTGAGTTTTAGTCAACTTTTTAATTAATTTAGTTTCTTATTCATGCTTTCTTTTCACTAAAGTATGAAATGATCTATATTGTTATATACTTCGTGAAATCTTTCTATTAGATCACATTAAAAGAAGTTTTATCCCCATAAATAGTTAGAATATGTTTTAGTTTTTTCATTAGCTTTAAAATCATTCCATCACTTTGATTTCATTTCTCTTGTTATTATTAAATCTATTTAAAATGGGAAACTGGTCCCTTTATCCCTAGTCGGATCCACTAACTTCAATGGAAAATGAGTTACTTTAAGCTCCAGACCGGGTGGTATTCCCCAATGTTGAGGTAGTCAATTTCTAGCCTTCAACGCACTGCTACAGCTTTGTGGGTTTTGTTAGATGTATTGTTGTGCATTTGTTACATTGTGTTGTACATATTCATGAGGTGATGATTGGTTAAATGGTTTCTACAATACTTTCCAGGAGTGTTATTCTCTTTTCTACAAGTGTGATGTCGAGTAATTGAGTGAATTTGTTCTAAAAGTCCCATTCATCCCCCAAACCAAGGACCCTTCTCAAACACTTTATGATAACAATATTGTAAAACACAACGTCCAAATACCTTTGAAGCAAGCAAATACCTCACAATTATTTGTCCAAGTCGCGTGGATCAATTTGTATGAATCCAAAGGAGGTAATACCCATTAAATTTGCATATGACTACCTTTGAGTTAAATACTGAGTGGGTTTTTGTGACCTTTGGCACTAAGACCTGCACCACCAACACCCCTTATGATTTCTTCGTGACATATGCACTGTGTAATACCCTGGGTCTTGATCCATAATTTAGTAATATATATTTTTACATGATCATAGGCTAAAAAACCTAACTATGTAAATGGTTCCAAATATCATTAAAAAAATACATCACCATCTATATACATACAAGGACAAGAGTTAAGGTGCAACGATACCATGAGAGGAGGGTAGCTAGAGATGCTAAACCTTTTTATTCATATTTTTTCATGCCCATAGTTGAAATAATGCACGAGAAAAAGGTGTGTATGTGAGCTTCTTGGGGAGTCCATCTGTTGTTTGGAGAGCATGCATATTTAACCTTAACTTTTTAGTGTTTGTGGGGGTTCCTAGTTCATTAGTATCATTCATTATTGGTGTTCTTACTTATGACGAGCAAAGAAAATCTCTGTTACTGAGAGCCATTGTTGGTGGTTATGTGAGTTAATACTTTCTATTCTAGCATGAGAAGATGCTTAAGTGCATGTATGCATTAGCATTGTTGGTGAGTCTATCCATGGTTGAGAGACTTTGGAGTTTTTAGCATTCATATTTCTTGACTAGTAGTATTAGTTCCCTAGAGGGAAATGGAATAGTGTGAGGATTGCATTGCATAGAAAGGGATTCCTTTCACTGGGTTATGCAAGTTGAAGGGGAAAGAGAATTGGAAGTTGAGATTATCGTAGGAATAGTTGAGTAACCTAGGTAGTTGTGAATATTGTCTATTTGTGTGGGCAGAGAGAGCTTGTGAGCTAACTATTTGCAAGCTATAGAGTTGGCCTAGGCACCTATCCTTATGGAATCATTGTCTCAAATCAAAGGTGACCTATTTTAGAGAGTGAATATGCAATTGAGCCTATGGTTGGGTTGAATGTCCGATGTCTATAGTTAGTGGGTGAATATTTATAAAGATAAGTGCTTTCTATGTTCATTGTATTTAAATTTTCCAATGTGTTATTTAATGGTCATATATCTCATATATGTTATGTATGGTAATGATTATTCGCACTACATATTTAATTACATTTCTTGGCATTTGCATGAGCTTGTGTAAGCCATTCATGTTTCCTTTAATTTCTTGCATAATAAAGAATTGCATCAAAAGTTTGAATTTTGCCAAGCAATGAATTTTTGAGTGCCTATGCATGGGTATGTTGTAGTTATACGACCCATGGGTACATGACACACTAGGCATGAATGGTTATCGATATAGATGGAGTAGGTGGATTATTTCAAACGACAACCTTAAAAGAAGGTTTAAAGGATGATGACATACCTTTGTCTGCAACTCTTCCATGCATGAGTGAAACTATAAAGATAATTGGATCCTTGCACATGTTATAGCACGGTAAACAAGTCCAATCCACTAATTATTTCCCTTCAAATAAAAGGCACGATCATTTTACCATAATTTGCATCACGTGTTGTGGATTTACCTTTTATATCAACCACATAATCTCTAGAATGCACCCACATCATCAATTTTTTTCCATAAGAGTGATCTATCATGATTTATAAGTATGTTTGGTGGGTTGACATTTCTTCAAACACTTTCCCTACACTCAAATCATCATATACTTGACACAACATCATGTAAGCACAACATCTTGACCTTAACATGCACGAGAAGTACATCAAACACTTTGCATGCAATCCTTTCAACAAACACTTATTGTATGAACTTCACTACCATGAATTTGTCGATAACTTGACTGGAACAATATAATGCTTCAAATAACACAACCATGGACATTAGGTGGACCAAGACAAAAGTTTTGATCACCTTGTGATTTTTGGTGTTTGATCGCCATAGCTTCTTCACAATGATTTGCATTGCCTCTGTACTATTACCCCCCTAAATGTGTAAGTTACCATAATGTAAAAGGGCCAAGAAAAGAGAAAATCACGAGAAAATGATAAAAATAGGGCCTAGATCTATAGAACTAAATGCAAAGACTACTATTCACCATTGCAAATAAATGAAAATGCAATATCCAGGCCCTCCAAACTATTAACAACTTGTGATATTTGCTTAATACATGTACAACTCATGGATGACTCCAAACCACCTTTAATATTATGAGCTTGACAAGGATGCCAAAACTTTTATATGAACAACAACCCCATTGTTGAGGGTTTTGAGCTTAACCCAAGCAATTGGTTCTTCTTCATCGTCGAGGTAGTGGAAAAACAGACAAATAAACCCATTCCTTTCCTTATTGTTAGATTGATTTTGTTTCACAACCTCGACATGAAATCTATATCTTCGATTGATTTATGTTGTAGGGGAAGTGATTACTACGTTGGTATCCATGGTATTTTCTCCCAATTTTAGAAAGTTATAACTCATGTTAATTAATCTCTCTCTCTCTCTCTCTCATCCACGCACACACACACACACATTAATATATGTATCTATGCATAATTTAACTAAGCAATTGAACCATGCACCCAAGGCATGTTGTTGATGGAGAGGCCATAGGTCACAAGTTTCAGTATGGTCAAGTTCCTCGGGGTTATCAATGACCAAGGGTTAGATGAATCAATTAATCCATCCACCCAAGGAAAACCTAATGGGACCACTCACTCTTCTATGAAATGTTTGGATGGAGGATGACTCAACTGCTAACCACAATAATGGTTAGTAACCTCAAGGGACTTGACCATATTTGAATCTATGACTTATAACAATTATGGAGGGTAAACTCAAAGGAATTTAACAATTTTTAGAACTTGTGACTAATGGCCTCTACATCAACAACATGGCTTGGGTGAATGGTTTGATTAATAAGCTAAATCGGTTGAACCATCTGCTAAAGACATGTTATCGATGAGGAGACCATATGTCATTGGTTCAAATATGGTAGATCCCCTTGGGATTACCAATTGCTAACATGGTTGGTTGTTGAACTACTCTCCGTTCAAATATTTTTAGGGAAATGTGGGTGTGGGCGGTGGCGTAGGGGATCCTATAATGGTTTCCTTCAAAATAAATAGATAAGTATATTTTGAAGAAAATGACACACACAAGTTTGACTGATGGATGAAAATGAGTGTTGAGTCGAAATGGGTTTTCTTCCACCTGACTGATAAGCCAACTTTGAATTAAGATACTTTTCATACCACACTTGTTGAGGTTATAAGTACCTTCAACTCACTATGAATAGTAAAAAGGATTTCAATATTATATAGGCTTTTCTTATATACATAATTCCATGTAATTCATGCATATGAAATCTTTGGAAGCTTCGCTATTGTTTACGGGTGGTAATGAAGGTAATCCATTAGCATATATTATATTACACTTGATCCAATCTAAATGGATAATGTGCTCTCTCTCTCTCTCTCTCTCTCTCTCTCTCTCTCTCTCTCTCTCTCTATACGAGTCCAATGTTATTACAATCGTGGCAACAACACTATTACAACACATGACTTTCATGTTTCTGTCCATACTACAACAAGAGGTCATAATTGGTTGGCCACCATGTACGTCATGGATGAAGTCCGCTATGATTTGAATTTGGGACATCTTCACAACAATTGCAACCACTTCACCACAACACATGGTTTGCATGACATTTGGTTGGGTCGAACCTATTGGGAAGGGCCGCTGTGTTAGTTTGGTGTTCTCATTTTCATGTCTATAATTAATGTAATAGCATTCCAAATCAATAACAACAACCTATTCCAATATAAGATGAATGTTGAATGAGATGGTGATAATCTTCTTCGATTTATGGTCCAATTCAACTATTTCCCTTTAAAAAATGTCTATGTGTACGTATATGTGTATACACATATACACTAGAGAAAAGGTAGTGAGTGGTGAGGATTAATATTATTGAATGTACCCTTGAAGTTGCATGAACTATAACCCCATTATGTCATTGTATTTCTAGGCGATGGTATCCCTGAAAGAGTTCCAAGTTAAAGTGTTACAAGCCTAGACAATCCCTAACTATTTTTCTGCACTTGCTAGCCAAGTCCTTTGGAATGGTTCAACGATGGATCAAACCACCATACCACACCTAACTAGGTGATCTAAAAATGAAAGAAAACTTAGATCGTCCTTTGACACTTTGCAAATGTGATAAACTTGGGTCTTTAAAGGTAAAATTAGTGTTGCAACCTCTTCAAAGACGAGTGGCTAAATTTTCACATGAACTTAAAAGTGAAACAAATTCATATGCAACTCAAGATGATAATCATGCAAAGAAGAACCAAGCAAGTGATAATGGAGTTCACCCCTTCTAGGCTACGTCTCCGGGCCCTGCTCCAATGGCTAGGCCGCTTTATTGATTTCAACAAAAAATGATCACATTACAAATTGTTGACTCTGGAGTGGCATTGTTTCTCCTACAAAGAATTCTCACTCAAAAAGATGATTCGCTACAACAAGTCACAACTATCAACATAAAAAGGACTCTTTCACAATAGGTCCTTGTGCTCCACCTAAAATAAAAAAGCATAAACATACAATTACTTCACAATGAAGTGTTGAAAAGTGATTTTCTCATAAGCACATTGAGAAAAGACTGAAAAATAGTTGCTCTACTGAAGTAACAACTACTACAGATGTAACTGGAAGGCTAGAAAACCTCTAACTAGGTTCTTTCCATGCTTAAATACGACTCCATCTGGTCTCAAAATTCTCTTTGTCTCTAGCACTAAAGGACTTGACTATGCAAAAAGTCCATCATACAGTGCTCAAATCATAAATATGAGGCTGCCATTAAGTTTAGGACACTCAAAAACCCCTATTTAGGCTCTTCTTAAGCTCAAAAGGTTAAAAACTGAGCAATATATGCCTCTTGGAACCAAGCTCTGCTATCTATCATGCAAATTGGCAAAACCTGCTAACTGAGCAACGTTTTCCTCCTTTACACAGTCCGCCGAGTGACAATTTCACCTGGGACCGACGATATTTTTGCCGCAAAAGGGGCAAATTGCCGCCTCCTTAACTGCAGCAATAACCCTTAAGGGCCAAATTTTCGGCCCCTAATGGCAGTCGTATGGGCACATATGGTCGGGGTTGGGCTAACTACCCACCCCTGTCGACTAAGCCTCCGCTGTGGTCTGTCGTGGTCTCATGATTATCAATATGGTCGGGGTCTGGGGCTAACCGCCCACCCCCATAAGCTTGGCCCTTGCTTGTGGTCACAATTGTCGCCGAGAAAAGAGGGCCAAAGCCTATCTACCTATCCCCTTCGCGGGTTCCTTCGCTTGGTCACGTGGGCTCCCATTGCCCAGGGTCAGAGCTAAGGACTCCGCTCAACTCCCCTTCGTGCGTGTCAGTCATATGGTTTTGCCATGAAATCAGGGCCAATGATTAACACTAACCCTCTTTCCTTCACACCTTCTCCACGGTTATGCAGTAAATAATGTGACCTAGGGTCGGCACTAATCGTCCGACCCCTCCTCCTAAATGTCGAACCGCTTGAATTTAAATATAACCTACGACCATAGTATGTTAAGAACTGAAGTTGGGGCGTGGTGGTAAGTGTGCGAACTATTGCGCAGGAGGTCTATGGGTCAAACCCTGTTGAGGCCCTTTGGCCCTTATATAATTTTTTTGTCCAATCATAGAGGCCCACGTGACACCCTCTTACCGGGCCACATGACACCTCACTATTGGTCCATTTCAAACCAAACAAACCAATAAAACTGTGCCACTTTTACTTGTATGAGTGGGCCATGTGTCAAGCCCAAATTGGCCCACCATCATCCATACTTTGCACAATCAGATAATGATGTCAGCTGTATGGACTTCCCAGTTAGCAACCTAGTCAACCCTGTTGTTTGTCTAAAACTTCAGAATGCGATAACTTGAGCATACGATGTCGGTTTAAGGCAATTCAAGCGACGTTAGAATGAGGACAACAGACACCAAGATCTGGCGCTAGTTTCATGAGATTTTGAGCACTTTCATTTTTGAGCCTATTTTTGATATCCAGATCACTAGGGAACTAAGAACACCTAACTAACCATTTTGTTTGCACCAAGTCACAACAACAATTACTGAACTAATTTACCATCCTAATAATTAATTTTTCCATTAACCAAACATAACACAACCATGCATCTCTTTCATTAATCATTCACCAATATTAACTTTGCCATGCATCACACCATGAAACATAAACCACAACATCACAAAATATAACCATTTATAGTGCGAAACCCATTTCATTATAGGAGAATAACTAACTTGAATAATTAATAGTGAAGTCCATAAAACAATAACAATAACTAAGGTGTCGAGTTTTGTGACGAACCTCCAAGGTTTATTTACAACAATTAAGAAACAACCTTTCCACTAACCAAACTGTCTTCTACAAGACAATCTATTATACAATCATATAACTTATACAATCATGTAACTTGCGCTAGAGTTTGCACTAGTAAATTCAATTTGTCTCACAAGAGAATTGCCCAAAATTATCTAGCACCAATAAATTCAATTTATCTCACAAGAAAACTGCCCAAAATCATCACTTACTAGTCTTAAATCAATTAGTCCATCTCATAAAAATGTGTCAAACAATTCAACGAATCACAAATGCATTATTAGAACTTGTTCAACCTTTACTCACCTTCCAAAATGAACTATACAATCCTCTTTTGATACCAAATTGGTTGTTCATTCGTTTTTCCTTTAAATAGATTGACACTTTTTTTTTTTTTGGATTCAAACGCACACAAAGTCCGTTAGTGTGGTCACACAAGACACTTTTACCATTGACCATTAGGGTGCTGAATCCATATATACTAAAAAAACCAATTTAAATAACATAAATCAAGATTTTACCTCAATTTTTTTCACCGGATTCCGGCGGCTGAAACTCCAAAAAATCGCACTAAAGACAACTCCTTCAAAAATGAGTTGTCTTTCGTGCGATTTTTTGGAGTTTCAGGCGCCGGAATCTGGTGAAAAAAGTTGAGGTAAAATCTTGATTTCTATTATTTAAATTGGTTTTTTACTGTATATATGGATTCAGCACCCTAAAAAACCTTTAGGGCACTTCAATTGTGTAAAGTTACCCATCAAACTTATATTTTCAATAAATTCTCGCCAAAATTTAGAAAAATTAGACCGGAAAAAAACTAACGTAAAAACCTTCAAAAAAATCGCATTATACACTACTCGCTTTTTGAATACCTCACATTAATATTTAAATAAAATAAAGAATTCTGTTTAATGAAACTTGGATTCTATAATCGTTCGTTCCTCAAGCAGAGTAAGTTGGCAATGGCACTTGTTATTCCGTGGGTGTATAATCAGGCCCGTTATACCGTAGTTCAATCATCTCGGCTGTAATTCTGCTTCGCCCAATTCAACTCTCCAAGTTTCTGTCAACTTTCCAGAGGTACCCATCTCTTTCTCTGTTTTTCCTTCATGATTATACTGCTTCTGTGCATCTAATGGCCGCAGTACATTTTTCAGAATTTTACACCGGATGTAACTACCGGGAAGAACGTATCCATTCTTCACGATGGTTTGAAAAAAAATCCAATATCTTTAATATTATTTAAATTTCAAGTTATTTACTCGAAGTCACGTTTCAAAACCCTATGTTGGCAAATTCAGGACAGCTATTTAATGGGCAGCTATCTTAAATCTCATGTTTAATTCCAGTTAGTAGGTATATATTCGTTTCCAGGACCAAACGCTGAGAAGTATCTTCAGTTAATGTGCGTACATGCTTTTTGTAATATTTGAATTTTTGTCAATGGGTCTTGGTTTTGGTGGTAAAACAGTGAATTTTGATATCCATCATTGGTTGAAATCCTAGGAAACATGTTTCGCCTTTTCTTTTTCCGTTGTCTGTGCAAGCGCATGCATTCATGTGGGCGGTGTATATGCAATTCCAGCGTGAATACGGTAAGGTAGATTCTCCCCAGCGGCAGCACTTTAGCCAAGGGTTGTTTTCAGGATTGTAAGTAGGCTATAGTTCATTGTTATATTCCCTTACAGGGGAAGGAGGGAACGCCTGGTCTCAAAACAAATCAGAGGCATTGACCCAAAAATAGTTTAGGCCCTTGGTACAAGTTTTTCTTTTTTATTTTAAATTTTTATCTCAAAAAATATGTTGTTTAACAAATGTTTAGTGCCTGTATACGAAAGTTAGGGTTTTGGTGTTTAATCGGAGTCAGACTTATATCTCTTGGATTGGATTCTTTGCTTGCCATTTAGTTTCATCATTTCATCGGATAACACATTACATTTCGTGTTGGCCTTATTTTTATTTTTTATCGTTTGGTTATTAGGTGAAATTAATGATTTGGGAAAAGTTTGAATTGGGCAGCTGGGTTTCTATTTCACCAATAGAATGAAAATGCTAGCCCAAGTTTTTTAGCCGTGTCCTAGAATGAAAATGCTGCTACAAGATTTCGCACCATGTTTTCTCTGGTTGTCGTCGGGGTTAACATTTACCTTGTGGTTTTCAAACAGGTAAGTGCATTTTGCCCTCTGATATTGAATTTGAAGATAACCACAACCCGTTTAGCTGCTTCTCTCCTTGGGTTGCCTTTTCTAGCCACATATGGATACTTGTTTGCTTTACGGTTCATGAATTTCTTATGGAGGAAAATGATAATATTAGTCAAAAGGAATTATCGGGTACATCGCGGGAATGCAAATGTAACTCCTAACACACAACAAATGAGCTAAAGAGCTAGATAGCAGTTAAAAATGGTTTTAACAGCTTTCATTTTCACTGCCCTTTCTGTGACTTATGTTCAGATTTATTTGTGATTTTGTAGATCAGGGTTCAACCTAAGGCACACGAATTGGAAGCCACAAACGTGGTGCTTATAGAACGAGCATTTCTCGGTGTTATGAAAAACATACGAGGATTGAGTACATATAGAATGTTGCATATGTCAAATTCAATATGTTCATGATTTGCATCACCGAAGAGTACTTGGTATGACAGAGAGTTGCAATAGAACATTTTGCTATTACAAGAATTCGGTTTCCTAGCGTATTCTTGTTACAACATAAGACGTTTGTCTCATAATTAGTTGCAGTGGGTTCGATTCCATATTGCGAGGATTCAATTTCCCTGCAACTTTTGTACCCCGTCTTCTGATAATTAGTTGTTATCACTGCATGTTTTTCAACATTCACTTATTCTCCGATTAGAGTTGAGTGGAAGAGATTGCAAATATGTCTCTGAAGATGGGCATGAATCCCGACCTCTGAAATTACAGATAAGGCTGTGTTAGAGTCTTTGTTTTGTTGAAGGCTAGGACTGTGTTTTGGATGATTCCTCTTCTGATGATGTTAGTGAAGATGTAGACTTCAGAGCTGATTGAGGTCATTGTAGGCTTATTGGGTGTTGAATTTTATGCAAAGATGTGCCCACTGCTGCACCCTCCCCCCTGGAATGCAAATGTAACTCCTAAAACACAAAAAGCAAATGAGTGAAAGAGCTAGAGCCACAAACGTGGTGCTTATTGAACGAAACGAGCATTTCTCGGTGTTATGAAAAACATATGAGAATCGAGTACTTATAGAATGTTGCACAGGTCAAATTCAATATGTTCATGATTTGCATAACTGAAGAGTACTTGGTAGGACAGAGAGTTGAGGATTCGGTTTCCTAGCGTATTCTTGTACATTACAACATAAGACGTTTGTCTGATAATTAGTTGCAGTGCATTTGATTCCATATTGTGAGGATTCAATTTCCCTGCAACTTTTGTAACCCGTCTTCTGATAATTAGTTGTTGTCACTGCCTGTTTTTCAACATTCACTTATTCTCCGATCAGAGTTGAGTGGAAGAGATTGCAAATATGTCTCTGAAGATGGGCATGAATCCCGATCTCTGAAATTGCAGATAAGGCTGTGTTAGAGTCTTTGTTTTGTTGAAGGCTAGGACTGTGTTTTGGATGATTCCTCTTCTGATGATAGTATTGAAGATGTAGACTTCAGAGCCGATTGAGGTCATTGTATGCTTCATTGGGTGTTGAATCTTATGCAAAGATGTGCCCACTGTTGCACCCTCCCCCCTGGAATGCAAATGTAACTCCTAAAACACAAAAAACAAATGAGCTAAAGAGCTAGAGCCACAAACACGGTGATTATTGAACGAGCATTTCTCTGTCTTATGAAAAACATATGAGAATTGAGTACTTATAGAATGTTGCATATGTCAAATTCAATATGTTCATGATTTGCATAACTGAAGAGTACTTGGTAGAACAGAGAGTTGCAATAGAACATTTTGCTATTATGAGGATTCGGTTTCCTAGCGTATTCTTGTACATTACAACATAAGACATTTGTCTGATAATTAGTTGCAGTGCATCCGATTCCATATTGTGAGGATTCAATTTCCCTGCAACTTTTGTACCCCGTCTTCTGATAATTAGTTGTTATCACTGCCTGTTTTTCAACATTCTCTTATTCTCTGATCAGAGTCGAGTGGAAGAGATTGCAAATATGTCTCTCAAGATGGGCATGAATCCCGATCTCTGAAATTGCAGATAAGGCTGTGTTAGAGTCTTTGTTTTGTTGAAGGCTAGGACCGTGTTTTGGAGGATTCCTCTTCTGATGATGGTATTGAAGATGTAGACTTCAGAGGCGATTGAGGTCATTGTATGCTTCATTGGGTGTTGAATTTTATGCAAAGATGTGCCCACTGCTGCACCCTCCCCCCCGCCAAGTAGACGATTCTTCTATAGCTGTGTTTATGAACAGTAGTTATTTGTTATGGAACTCCCAGAGGGTAGTTCAAGAGATTAAATTTCTGATAATATATCAAGACTTGCTAAAGTTGTGTGAAAGTGAGCAATTTCAATCTTCCGTTTTGGTCATTTTGGTTTCATTTCGTATTATGCTTTTATATATGTATTGGTTTTTTCTTTGATAAAGGTGTTTGAGGCTTTATTGGGGTTAGACTCTAGAGCTTTGGGGGCTTATAAATTCAAGGGTTTGAAGTTTGGATATGTGAGATATGAAATGGGTTTGGTTATTTCATCTCTACCATAGCATTTGGATGTCTGGGGCCTGGGCTATTACCTACCTGGAAAGTTGAAACCATATTATAACATCCCTTTCACACGATTACAAAATCCGGATAGATGATTCAAATGCAGTGTACAGATTATCCACTTAGCTTTGTCCTTTTCTGTGATTTTCAATTTTTTTTTTAGCTTCTCACTTATTTAGGAGATGATTAAAAGCCACCAAAGCCAATGAAGCATGGTACAACTATTATCTAAGAGGGCAGAGTATGCACAAACATGCTGAAAGCCCTTTTCCATTTTATAAAGCTAAGATCAAAATAAGGTTGAGACTGAACTTTCCCCTCCTTAATTCTAAATGTATGTGCTATTTGTTGTTGGCTGTCCTTATAAAATAACATGTGTACAACAAGAACAAGAATGCACATGCATGTGTGTGAGAGAGAGAGAGAGAGAGAGAGAGTGACCCAGGCTGCCTACACTGAGTGCATATCTGACAAGTGGACCAAGTCCCCTCCTTATTGGAGAGAATGCTGGCAATTGAATCTGTATTCTGTACCCAGAGCAGGCAGGGTAATCTCTGCCCAACAAGCCCCGAGCCAATTTAAAAGTACCAAGTATCAGTGGCAGGTCATTTTATTTGAAAATTACAATTCTGCATAAAACATTGAAACAATTTAACCCCAAACCACATAATATAATCTAATATTGTCGGAGCAATGGAAGTTGTTTACATTGATCCACCATTGCTTATATTGGGATCCTCATCATTATATCACCGTTCACCTTTAGCTCAATCCTCTAGGGACATCAGTCAACACCACCCAATTTTGGTGAAGCTACCCAATCCAAGCTCTAAAATATGGTACATAAAGTTTAGCATGCAAAATCAATGATTTTGGCTTGAATAAAGGGTACATCTTTGCTAAGGACACAACAGAGGAATCCAACAAGAAATATCACTAAGTTACATAAAGGGCTTGGTGCTTTTGATTAATTGCCAATTCCATACCCTCATACATGATTTAGTCTAATGAAAATGCTACAATCCTACCAATCTTGAAACACTGAAAACTGTTTAAGTCTGCTGAATTTTGAATGGTATATGAAATTTTACTCAAACATCCTGGAACAATTAATGATGACATTAAAAATTTAAGGACAAGGACAAAAAGGAAAGATAAAGGGAAATGTGTTTCAGTTGTGTTTCAGCACTCTGATATGGAAATGCTGCTGATATGCAGTTGGGGGCCAAGTTTCCTGCAACATAGATCTACTAGTGATGTAATTTAAAAGGAAGAGCAATTACTAGATGTCCAAAGACCATTACAAGAAAGCTTATGCCTCTATTAGAGGAAACTGATATCACAGCTTGGCCTCTTAGGTTCTTGTCTACATGTTGAACTTCATTAAATTATCATAACTATGCTAGTTGCCCCGTCTGATGAGGGTAACAAGAGGCAGGCAGAGATTCATGAGACGTCAAATTCTAGGGTGGTGTGACCTAGAATTTGTTGACATCCTTGAGTTCATGAGGAGCTGCTGCTCCGGCACACAGCATGTACACCATCAGAGCAGCAGGCATATCAGCTCTAGGATGTTCCAGAGATGGGCTGCCTTTGTCTAGCTCACCACTCTTCTATCAATATTTTTTTCTCCATGACCCTGGATGCTAGGAGAGCTGGGCGTCATTCCTTTGTGCTCCCCCAAGGTTCATACAACCAGGGCCTTTCATAGTTGGCCACGCTCCCAAAGACATCATCCACTACTGCATTGGTCCATTCACAGTTATTGATGGCTCTGAAGAGGAGCCCATATTGTGATTCTCTCACTTGTCCTCAGTTGCCAGTGACAGCTCAAGCAGGCCTTGACATCCTTTCTTTTTCTGAGCACTGAGAGTTTCATATTTTCACTTTATTTTTATATCTTCCTTTCAGATAGATATTTAACTTCTAGATTAACATTCAGTTCTTTATCTTCCCTGCATTCAATATTGATATGGAATTGTTTCTGCACTCCTACTTTGTACCTACACTGGATTCACTCTTTTCGTCCCATTGATCCACTTGTAGTGAAATGTTGGACACTAATAGAATTATCTTATCTTATTTTATCCTTGTTATTCTTGATTTAGTCCAAACATCTTGAAGCAATCTTCACTAGTCCCAAATATTCCATCTAAAACAGCAGATAGTTATCCTCTGCAAAAATCATATCTCCAATCCGACTAACCTAAATTCTTGATATGTCCAAAGAGTAACATTGCCATCCCACATTATAAATGTCAACATCATTCAGTATACACAATTTCTAGTTTGTGATCAGATCTAGAAACGTACACAACTATTCTTGTGTCAACAAAAGTTTTGACAAAGTAGTAAAATGGCAGAACAATGTGTCAGGATAGAGCACCTCATATTGAAAACCAGTTGAATGGCATATGAGAAACTTGGGTGTGTAGCTCTGCTAGGCTTGGAAAGCAAAAAGTCGTGACAGGGTTTGAACCCATGACTCACTTTCCCTTAGCAACTTTGCTCCTCTTGCCTAAAAAACAGATTGTACCCTCATATTTGATGACAAGTATGAATGTAAGGTGCCAGATTTATGTTAAGGATAGGACAGTTCTTAGCGGCTACTTTTAGAAACCTATTCCTGCTTGCTCATGAGCTCTGAAAGTGTTTCTCCTTTCTTTTGGATCTACAATTTCCTGAGTAAGTTCAATCAAAGGCCTATATATACCAGGACCAAATTGCAGTCTTGTCAATAGATGGAATGAATCATTTATAGCCAAAGGTAGCAGGCAATACATTAGCAGCATTCTACTTATTGTAAGCAGTGTCTGAGCAAATGAGCATGACACAAATATGAATGGCAGATTGATGTCCAATAGCATTTTGACCATCCTAATGAGTGCCGAGCATAACAATAATTGCAAGAGTCTCATCAACAATTCCTAAGCATTCATCAATAAGCAACTCCAAGAGCAGTGGCACAATCCCAACCCTGACAGCCCTTGGTTTGTTTGGTTGACACACAAATTAGATGAGATAATTTTTATTAATGTCCAAAAAATAATTAAAAAAAGGTCAATGGTAAGGAACAACCAGTAATGTCAATTTAAGGGTGCCCTAAGCTACCCTGAAAGCATAAAGAAAAGTATAACACGATTAGAAAAAAACATAAATTAAATGCTACATGGATAAATTAGAAAAACTTTGCAGTGTCCATTTGGCCTGTTATTTTTCCATCATGTAGCAGATCGACCAATGCTGGGATAGCTCTTAAAGTTTCAGTTTTCACATTCTTCTCATTTATTGCAGACAGCTTATGGGCTAAACAGGGTTGTTGCAGAATTTCCCCTGCTTGTGTATTGCCATGTTTTATCACCTCTATAACCGGTTGGACAAACAATTCCTAGATGGACAATCAAGCCTTCATTCCTTTTATGAATAGGCATGTTGAGAAGTGCGATAATGACATGCTCTTGGGTTTTTGGGTAAATTGAAGACAACTTCACCAACAGAGGGTTCAACTTTAGGTTGTGCAATGAAAATCCTTTGATTTGCATTTCTCTTTGTAACCAATCAATGTTCTCCTGCAGCAGCTTTTTGCACATCTACCTCTTGGTAAGAGACATTTGTTACATGAGCTAGGATACATAATGATAATGACGAAACCCTAAATACGGTAGAGCCACATCACTGGGCACAAACAAGGGATTACAGACATTAATACATCATTATATCATGAAAATACTTCTGACAACTACAGTGGGATTCACCTATCTTACGCAGAGTTTAAGAGGTGATATTTGCCCAAAATCCTAAAAGCTAATAATAATTGAAAAATTTATCTTTTAACGCAAGTCTCTACAATGGCTTTATTACACAAGTAAGCTTTATATTTTATCACTCTCTCTTGAGGCTCATACTAAAAAATTCACTGAAAGCAAACACATCCCGACTACAAACACATTTATTTAAAACTATAAACAATGTAATTAAACATTCTCTAGATGCTTCTTTGAAATGGTGTTTGAACTGGTAAGACACCTTAAATTTGCTCCCTATTCCTTGGAAAGCTATAATTTCCTAGCTGTAGTCCAAGTTTGTATCATCCTTGGACATTATTTTCACAGGAAATGTCTTCTAATTTAAGGTAAGACACCTTAAATTTGCTCCCTATTCCTTGGAAAGCTATAATTTCCTAGCTGTAGTCCAAGTTTGTATCATCCTTGGACATTATTTTCACAGGAAATGTCTTCTAATTCTAAGGTATGATATTGAACATCTAAATCTTGGATCTCCCCTGAGCAATAGAGCAACAATCCCCACATGAATGCCTCATAATCCCAATGAAATATGGTTTCTCTAATCCCCAAGCATCTCAACATATTGAGCAACTTTCTATCCTCCCCTACATCACTCCATTTCTTCAAAGTGTGGGTTTCTTAAAATGGAGAACTCTATTCTTCTTTAGTGAAGACCATTGTCAGTTTCCAGTAGATGTTTAGCTATGGCTACATCTCCTTTGATAACTACAAGGGCATGAGTTGTGTTACCTATCATTGTAGATCCCTGATTAAAACCCTCTTCAACATTGGAACTTGCATCGATACTATTTGCAACATGATAGTTCTTCCCTTTTCCATTTATCAAATTATTTGTTTTTATACCCTTAAACTCCAGCCAATAACTGATAGGCTTTTCTCCAACAATAAATTTTTCAAAAACTTCATAAATCTCTCCATTCTTAGTTTGAAGCATGGCACATGATATCTTTATTATTGTTTGAAACCTTGCCCCCTTTGAAATTAGTAATCAGATAACTTTTGAAAAATAAATGAAACAATTTGAAAATTTCACCATATTACATGTACATGCTTCATCTCTTTGGATTTAGAGCTGTGAATTTCGTTCGATGCCACAACCTTTGATTAAACAATTGCAACAGTTCCATTGGCTTGTGCAGGAGCTTAATTGTTATCCACGATGGTGAAATAGTGAGACCATGAGCATGTACATAATATAACAAGTGGAACACCCTTGATCAGATTACTTCGAGTGATGAATCAAAGACCCACAATCAAAGATAATCTTTTTCTATTTTTTAAGATTGTGGTCGCTAAATATTTTGTTGTAGCATTTTTTTTACCATGGTGAATCGGTAACTCTTTAGACTAATCTAAGGGAGGTCCCAGGGTCAATCCTCATGGCTGTCTTATAACACCAATAGTATATCCTCGTGGCTGCCTTATAACACCAAGAGTACATTCAGCGACTTGCAAGTTGGATATACCATATCTTATGATTTAGCAAGAGCTGAGATTCACGGAAAAGGGGAGTCTACTCCTTGAGCCGAGATCATAGCAGGCCATATACTCAATGGGATTTGAACCGTGGTCTCGTTGGTTTCACCCAACGAAACTTACCATTAAACCACATATCACTGTATATTTTGTTGTAGCATTGTAAGCAATATGATTGCTCAATGTTTTGTGGCTGTAACTCAAATAATACAGTTGCTTAGCGTTTTCTATATAGCAGTTGGCTTCCTTATTGTGAAGGGAAGATTGACCCTATCAATCAATGGTTGAATGATGACCTCATAAACTTGAAATAGCGGTTGTTGTCTTTCACGTGGGCTCTTCTACATGATGGTGTGCATCTAAGGGTGCACTCATGCCATTGACATCTCCTTTAGAGTGAACATTTGCTGCAAATCTGTGGGCATGAGGCAGATTGAGATGAGTGTGTGGGCTTAGAGAAATAGTAGCTCCATTAGCCTTCTTGCCATGATAACATACTATATGAGCTAGTTTACGTAATGATGAAACCCAAGATAGGGTTGTAACACATTTGAGTAAATATGGGAGATTACACTCAATAACACATTAATTTATTATAAAAATATTTTAGATGATTACAATAGTATTTACCTCTCTTATATGGAGTTCAAGATGTGATATTTGTCCCAAACCATGAAAAGTTAAAAACTAATAATAATTGAAAAACCTACATTTTAGCTTAACTCAGTGTGATGACTTTATTGCACATGTAACTCGTATATTATAACAAAATTTTGAAGCAAAGCATCTATATTTGCTTTTTTTCCAAAATAAAAAATAAAATATCAACTTTTCTTGAGATTGTTTGACTTGGCCATAGTTTTCTTGTTAACTCAATCTTCTTGGTTTCCCACCATAGGGCAATCGAGCTTTGATAATTTGGTGTTAGTGTCAAGTGATGCGAACTTGTTGAGTCTTGGGTCAAGTTTTATGTTCTCAATCCCACTATTTTTGAATGCATGATTGCTCATAGGTTTGCAAAAAAAATTAAATTGGTTATTTGAATATAACAATTTAAAATAACTTTTAACTTCAGGAGAAACATGGAAGGGGTAGATATGATTTTTCATATATTTCATTAGTTTCACTGAAATTGGGCAAATGTAGTCAATCATAATAGTAGGAAAGTTGATGGGTACCTAGATAAAGCAAGATTTTCAAAACCAATCCTCTTCTTGAAAATTATCATATGTGCCATGTCTCTCACTGTGTTCGAAAGATATATGATCTACTTTGAAACATCACCTAAATCTACTCATTTTCCTTTAATGACTTTCATCATCGTTCTTTAATCCATTATTAATTGTGAAATGGTTCCAAGTTGCAATTTATCTACTAGCCTTTGCCAATTGTAATGATTTAGCGGATTGTTTTGAGAAAGTGCTATCATGATATCTTGTAATGTCCTCATCCGCTTAGGCCCAAAGGTGCCATTCCGCTGTCCTAGCAGTTCAGTTTCCCCTAGGCTAGAGCGGGAAATTAAAAGGGACCGAAGTCTATTAAAATGGGGAAATAAAAGGGACCCAAGTCACTTTACTTTATAACGTAAGGTGAAATTAGAAAAAGGGTGACATGGGTCCCAGTGATGAAAAGGGGGATAAAAGTCACTTTAAAATTATAATTATAAAGTAAGACCCACTAAGTTGTTTTTATTAAGTTAGAGGGAAAATAAATAAAATAATAATTTTAATAAAATAAAAGGCCAAAAATGAAAAGGAAGTTATAAAAGGGGCAAATGAGGAGTTTTCCCATATATTAGTGAATTGCATTTTTGAATTTTTGAATAAGAGAACTACGAGAGAATTTGGAAGCTTTCTGGTTAGGGTTTGTAGTAAACCCTCATTGGTAAACTAGTTTCGGTGGTGATTAATCCACCCTAGCTAGATTGGAGCGGGACAATCCAGGTTCCACCGCTGGGTGCATTGCCGTGGAAGAGAAATTCGACATTGAACTCACTGAGGTACTAATCTCTTGAATTCTTCCATAAATAATTGTGCCATGAGTTATATTTGTAATTGCTCACTGAGGTACTAATTTCTTGAATTCGTCCATAAATTATTGTGCCATGAGTTATATTTGTAATTGCAGATGTGAAGAGCGAAGTTCCGGAGATATTGGGGCACACCTTCTATTGGTGTCTGAAACTACCTGCGGTGAAATAAGGGTCGAATTGTATTGTGTAAAGGGCTATTGGAGGGCTATATTGAGGGCGTTTAGTCCCCAAGAATTGCTGAACGAAAGCCTAAGTGTGGGCGGATTCTCCTTGGCTTAGGGGGTGCAATTCTCCAGGATTCATTGCAGAGGTTTTGCAAGGGTAAAATCCCATAAAAAATGGCACACAAGTTCTTTTGGATGCATTGACTGCTGTTGCTAAGAAGAAATTGCGGGTCGAGTTTACCCTCTACGAGAGGCTTATTAGTCAAGTTTTAGAACGCAAATCTGTGTGTTATTTGCTGAGTGCTAACAGGGTTAATACCTCTTATATGGTCGAGTTGCTATGGTAGGAGGTTGCACTTACATGATGTAGTTGTCCCTAACTAATAATAGCGAGTAAGAGGGGTTTCCTTAGCACAAAAAGAGGAGCACTTTGAAGAAGCAACAGGGGCGCACAGACTGGTATTATTAACACTCCATGAGCTGAGGGTTGGAGCAGTTTTTGGAGGGTTGTGGCAGTCCGAAATAGAGTGAAATCAACCATGCTGTTTGCAAACATAATTAAAGGGACCTGTTGTGGGGGGGTTCATACTTGTGTTTTAGAACTGGAAAGTGGCAGAGAAAAGAGGAACACGACTTTCGTTTAAGTTTGGGTGCAATTTGGACCAGCAACAGTCATCTACAGTCACCCATATTTCCAGATCCATAAATCAAAAAGAGGATAGCGTAATGCATTGGGTTATAACAAAGACTTGGCAATATCTTTGAGCAAATCTTTGTTGTGTTGATGTGTTATTTTTGATTTTATTTATCTTGCATTTGCAATGCTATTACATGTCAAAAACACTGAAAATATAAGTTGAAGTCCACAAACAAACAAAAACCGGCAAACAGTAGAACTGTTTGACAAAATGCCCAAACCAACGATTTTGCAAAAACAGTGAGAAGTTGCCAAACCTGGAGGGGGGTAAGGGGCTGGTACACCACATATCCATAGAGAGGTTGACACCTTGAGTATTAATGCTTCCCATTGTTCTCTGTAACTGTTTGTACATCAATTGTACCTTATTTTTCCATTTAACCAGACATCTCAACCTCCAGCCCATTGGTAAGGATAGGATATTCTTCAGGGCTCAAGGCTGTTCAACAACAAATTACAACAGTATACTCTATATGAGCTCAACATGTCACTCACAGGGAACTTGGGTGGGGAGGATAACAATCATTGCTCCCAACCACCTGATATAAAGCCCAATCAATGGTTATTGTATAAAGGCTAATTACAAAAAATGTGTCCTTTCAAATGAACTGCTTGGATGTGAAAAAATTTGTCTGTTTAGAGAAAATTTGAGAAACTATAAACAATGCATAGGGGAGTTGCTAGCAATATGGGGGACATTTTTTAGCTTAATTGAGAACCATTATTGTTATTGTAGCAAAGAAAAGGGATTGTCTTTGTAGTGGAAACGTTCAAGTATAGAAAGAGTGCCACTATGATAGTAGAGTCTAGACACTGAAAAATTTTGTCGGTCCTGACAACGCTTATGTCTTCAAGAAAAGTGTTATATAATCGCTTATTGCCCCTTCATTTAGTGCCCTGGATGTGTTGTTTGCATGGGTTGAGCATGTTGGTACCATTGTAATCAATATGTAAGAATGGAAGATTTTGCAAAGAAATGTTTTAGTCTTGAATAAAAAAGATCATGTTCCGAAGCATATACTTTTTATTGATTTAAAGCCCTCTTCTTAAAATTACTTGTAGGGTGATTCATAGGCTTTATTAAAGGGTTTTTTTAATAAAGTCCAAAAGGTTACACCTTTTTCAGTGAAAATTTGAATATTTTATGCCTTTTAAAAAGCGAGGTTCTTGTCAAGTTTTGCCAAGTCATTGATCTAACTCTTAAATTGGGGTTTGTCGAATTGTTATTGAGTTACTCTCATATCTAATGATCAAGTATACATATTTCTGTAAATAGGCCACGAGTCGAATCCCGAGGGGTTAGTTTAGTTAGTTGTCTACAATGCTGTTGGGTAGTTGGCTAGTTTTGTGCCCGTAGGTGCTTGGTTCAAACCCCTAGCTATGTTGAGCAGTTTACTAGGGTGCATCCATAAATTTGGGGAAACATCTGTTTGGTTTCCTTGCAAGGTTTTCCTTGGAAAAAATGGCCCACAAGCTAAATTTATGGTATCTATAAATTTCTTGTGTGAGAAAAAAATGTTTTTTATACATCACTTGTGCTAGTCATTTCAGTTGAGCCTTTAAAATGAGGATTTTCATCTTATTCATTTAACCATTAGAAGTTATTCAAACCATAAAACAAAAACCAATAGAATGTGATCATATTTTTCTGCTAAATAAGATTAATCATGATTTGATTTGGGGATCTGGGCCATCCTTGCAAAAGTTTTGGACTTTGTTAAGCTAACTAACAAACCTAATTTGTAACACAATGGTGCTTATATGGTACACATAAGTCCGCTTGGTTGTTGGCGAGTCATGCCAGATCTCATACAACTTGTTTTGGTTTGTACATTGAAAGGTGCTGATGAGATACGTTTGTGGGGGTTGCTCCCTCTTGATTTGGGATTTTGTATTTTGTATCTGTGATGTCTCATTGGCTTTGGTAGATGTTCAAGACATCTATGCTTTTGGTCCACAGAAATTTGGCATAGGCTGTTTTTGTTATTTGGATGTTGGGACTTTATATACTTGCTTCCAACTCAACAATTTTCCAATTTATGTGTTGGTGTTTTCTTTAACCATTTTCCCAAGTAGTTTTTAGCTTCAGCTTCAAATCTTGGATGATATTAAATATGTAATGCAATTTCCACAGTTCAGCTCCAAATCATCTTTGATAGCATCCTTACATTCTCCAACTGCATTTTCCGCAAAATCCAACCTTGACTTGACGTATCCTAACATCACATGACTTTCCACCATCAACTTTTCCATTTTGATGTATATGGATTCTCTCTTTACTGAGGTTTGGGTTCCATTGATGGCCTAGAGCTCATACTTGGTCAGCTCAATGAAGGTGTGATAGAAGCTTTCAGGAGATAAGGTGCATCGCGTAATGTCTGTTACAATAAATGTTGGACCTTGAGTATGTAGGGTGGTGAGAAGATCTTGACTTGAAAGCTTCCTTGATTTCATTACTTAGGTTGCATTAATACTTCAGGGGACATTAATTCGTTGATTATTTCAATGGTTGTCACCATTCCTAAGGTTTATAGATTGAGGAAGACTGGGTGGCGATGAGATACCGTGGATTAAGATGAGCTGGATACTGTGGATGTCTTCCTAATGACCCTATCAACTTCTACAATTTTAAGGTTCTTGTTGATGGCTTTGCTGGCCATCTGGTGGACAATTTAGTTGGCTGTGTTTTGGTGTCATTATAGGTAATATTCATCCTAGCTGTTGCGTGTTCCTTTAAAGTCAACTATATAGATTCCAGACTTGATGCAAAGCTTGATTTGTTTGGTTAGAGCTTCTATCTTGGCTTTGTTATTGGTGGCTTTGCCAATGAATCTATAGAAAATATTTAGGATTCTGCCTTCCTTATCTCTCTTTTCTTTTTTGGTCCTGGCTGCTCCAGTGACTGCTTTGTTCTCGCCACCAAAATTAGGTTTTATCCATTTGTTCATAGGCAGGATCCAAGTTACTTGAAGATTTAAACTATCCTTTTTTTGCTGCTTTTATGATTGGACCCCTTGATGGGGCCCCATCCTTCAACCTTTGGTTGTTCTTCTTTCTTGATGGTTTTAGCTTTGAGTTACCTCAGTTTTTACATTTCAAGTAATTGTCTGTGTATCATTAAATTCATAAAATGTGATCCGATTTTTTACTTTTTACCCTATTCAGAGAGTTTATGTTAGATTGACATGTTCTGAATTTCAAAGTTTTTATCATAACATTGTATTAGAAAGAGGTTTTTATATGAGGTTTCAAGCATGGCTATGTACTGATAACACAAAATTATTATGTTTGTATTCATTTTATATAGTTGTTTATATATTTGTTTTTTCTCATCTTTTTTCAAGTTTAAATTAATTGCATTTGAAACTCCCAAAATAAAGTTATTCTGGATTCATAAGCAAGATTTGAACTTTCACTTAATTGACTTGTATGTCTTGCATTCATGGTGTTGCCCTACAAGTTTTTGTGTGCAATAGGCATGCCATGCCTGGTGTTAAATTGCTTTTGTTTTTATTTTGTGCGATTGAGGTGTTTGAATTACTTTCCAGAAGTGCATTGCAAGACTAATTTTTTCCTTCTTTTTTTGGCTGGTAGGTACACTTAATTGAAAAGTTCAGTGAGGATAATTTTGCACAAAGCTATATTTAATAGTTCTAAATGAAAAGTCACTTGGGTGACAATGGGGAAAGGTAAGTTAGAAGTACTTATGAAGGTTTGAAATGGAGAAAAGATCTTACCATTTTTGTCTTCTGTTTTGTATTTGTTTCACCATGCAAGCTTTAATTAGAACTTGCAGATCAGGGAAAGTATAATATCTTCCAAGGAAACTGTAGTTGCTCTTCCAAGGAAACTGTAGATGCTCATCAAAACATACTTGTATTGTACTATTTAACAGAAGCAATTCTCATGTTTGATAAAGTAGACATTTAACAATGGTAATGCCTTATAACTTTGTAGTTTAATTAGGAGCTTTCTTAAATTTCTGTGGTTTAATATTCATTAAGTCATATTTAATACTTTGGTATAGGGGAACATGAAACAAATAGTCACTCATTGAGGCTTGATTCTTATGTATTTTGGAATATACATTGAATTCCAATGCTTCTATCAATTATTGGTTAAAGATTCAAGGAGGACACATTCAAGAGTCATGGTGAAGAAGCTGATGCATTTTCTGTTTACATATCATGAAATGAGGCAGAATTTCGAAGGAGAAAATTTGAAGGTCTAGTAGAGATGTTGAGATAAATGCAACATTGAATTCCAGGAGAGTTTAACATAGAATTTAAGGTTTTGAAGCATGAACTTTGAGGAAGCTAGCAAGTGCAATTTCTGCAACAGAATCTATACTCACATCTCAAGGGCGATGGAATTTGGGCACACATGCCTTGGTAGCAGATTTTGAGCAACAAGTGATATTGGGTGCACATCCAGGGGTATAAATTTTAAGACTGGTAGAATCTTTTCACACATCTTGGAGGTCAGATTCCAGAATCTAGGTGCTTATCCTAAGGAAATAAATTCTCCACACCAAAATACGGGTGTGTATGCTGAGGCAACAGATTGTCCAAAATAGAATTTGGACATGCATGCTGAGGTACCAAATTTTAAAGCATTAAAATGTAGGCATGATTTTTGAGGTGTGAATTGTTGATGAAATCGTTGACATATATGTGAGCCTTGAGGCAACAAAACCTTGCACAAATTCCACTACAAAAATAAATAAAAATTCTGCTACAGACATGAGCCTTGAAACTGGTTTTTAATATTAATTTTAATTTACAACAATAAACTTCACAGAAATTTGCACTTTTTGTGTTCAATTTGTTGGGCACCTAGCAATCTTAGCACAAAATTCAAGATGTTGAATGACAAATTTTGCAATGAAATTTGAACATCTCGTGGTAGGAGATTTTGAGCAATAGAATTTGACCATGTGTCTTGAGGTAGAAGAGTTTAAGCAACAAAATTTGGGCATTTGCCATGAAGTAGAAGATTCTGCATTATAGAATATATGCACATCTCAAGGCAACAAATTCTCCATGATAGAATTTGTGTGTGCATCTTGATGCTACAAATTGTCAACAAAATATGGGCATGATTAAGAGGTATCAAAATAACGTGGCCTGATTTTTTTTGTCATGCTTTATTAACAAACATGTTGGCAAATATATGGAAATTGAGACAGCAAAATCTAGCACAAATCCGAAAGATGTTGATAGCAAAATTGGGGTGCAGGCGCTAAGGAGAGCTGTTCACTTCTCTCTCAGTGAATTCTTTCACCAAGGGAGTCTTCTTCAAAGTCTTGTCTCCATTTCATTTATCAAATTCGTGGAATTTGATTAATGAAATAAAAGATAGCTTAAAGCTCTTCAATAGAGTGTTAATCCTTGCAACAATGTTGCCAAGCCCTTTTAACCATGCAATCACGCTTGAAATCGTATCAATGCCCTTCGGCCTTCAAAATATAACAACACGATATGCCCTTTTATAGTTCACTCCTTTGGAACGAATAGCCAACTCTTAACTCAATATTTAAAATCCGTTAACCAAATACCAAGCCATAAGACTATAATGTTAACGCCTATTAAACTTTCGGCATAACACTTAATCAACGTTGGCCCACATACTCATATCCCAATTATTAATAAATAATTATCAAAAATGTTGGCCCATACCTTTGAGCTAACTCTCGTGCAACTTGCTGTTGCGAAACCCCTTGGATCTTCTTCCCCCAAGATCGGACGAGAATCACACTTTTTGGGAAACAGAACTTTAACTCGGAAAAAAATGCGAAATGGGCGGTATTGGGTCGGTGACGTGGCAAACTTTAACTGGATTGCATTTTATTTTGTGAAATCCCCCCCAGACTCAAAAGCGGTGCGAAACAAATGGTATGGTTTTTCAAAACCGCTCAGCTAGCAAATCCGATATTTAACTGTTCAACTCGGAATTCTCACCACATTTTAGTTCATTTCTTCAATTCATCTTCTCCACTTGGTGCTGTAAATCAACCTCATCGATTCAGTTCAACCAAACAACGAACCACCAGTCTTCCATCTCAACTGTGATTGCTCCAACAGGCAGAGGTTCGACATATGGTCTCACTCTTCCAACAGAGCCCACTATTCGACCTTCTTCAAATTTTCCATACAGAATAAACACATTCAAATCATTTTGCTGATAAGGAGATTTCACACAGAATTGATTCCTTTTCAAGTTATACACAAAAGTTCTCAAATCGAAGGAATGAGTCCTTCGGGAAAATTGCTAATACCACACAAAGATAGCCAATGAGTCTAAAATTTATTCATCAGAGAGAAATGCCTCACGATTCGATCTTTTACTGCAAAATCCCCCCTTACTCTGTATCAACGGTTACATTTTATAATCTTTTACATGATTGTTTGGCTCCTTCTTGAGAACCCGATTATTCTTAACACAAAAAGCCTAATTACATAATAATACTATAATTCTATCAACAGTGAGTAAATAGACTGACACGAATCAACTATTCGGCTTCTTCATTTATTAAACTAACCCTATCTGTTCTAAGTGTAACAGACAACTAAGGTATTAACACCTTGCTGGTACATTTGCTTGCATACTCGATCCCACCTAGTCACAACATGTGGACAATTTTCTCACATTGCTGACTAGACTCAAATGCCCTTGCATCAGACTCTTGAGGGCAATTTTCTTCATGGGCTCCTGTCCATGAGCTCTTTCACGGAATTGCCTAGCTTCTGCAACATAACTTCCGTCATCCAAGTAACATCCTCATCTGGCTGGTCCTTCCACTTGATCAAGCACTGGAAATATTCCTGTCCCCTGGTTCTCTTAAACACTTTCTTGTCTAGGATCTTCTCTGGTTGTAATGGCTGTGCTATAGGTAATTGTTTTACCCACTCAATCTGTTCTTTATCTGCTGATCTTTCATCTGTGCCACCATCTTCATACTTGTATAAATTTGCAACATTAAATATTGGAGATATCCCAACATCAGGAGGCAATTCAATTTCGTAAGTATTAGCATCAAATTTTCTCAATATCTTGCATGGCCCTATCTTTTTGAACTTCAACTTGTTATATTGCTTCTTTGGAAATCTCTCTCCTCAAGTGTGCCAAAACCAAATCACCAACTTCAAAATTAACTTCTCTTTTGTTCAAATCTGCTCTGCCTTTGTACTTGATGCTGTTGCCTTGTAGTTGCTGTTTTACTTGCTCATGTATTGCTTGAATCTCTGAAGCAAATTCTTCTCCACCAGTACTCCTCAACTCTGCCTTTCCCAAGTTTCTCAATTCAGATACTCCTCTGGGGTGCATTCCATAAACTATATGGAATGGACTCTGTCCTGTACTTCGGTTCGGTGAATCATTATATGCATATTCTGCCTGTGGCAAAATATGATCCCACTGCTTAGGATGTTCTCTTGCAAGACTTCTCAAAAGATTACCCAGACTTCTATTTACTACCTCAGTTTGCCCATCAGTCTGAGGATGATAAGCTGAGCTGAAGCTCAGATTAGTACCAAGCTTCTTCCACAATGACCTCCAAAAATGGCCCACAAATCTAGTATCTCTATCAGAAACAATACTTGTAGGCAACCCATGCAATCTAACAATTTCTTTGAAAAACAAATTGGCAATATGAGTAGCATCACTGGTTTTATAACATGGAATAAAATGTGCCATCTTGGAAAATCTGTCAACTACAACAAAAATTGTATCATTCCCTCTCTGTGTCTTGGGCAATCCTAAGACAAAATCCATACTTACTGTATCCCAAAGCCTGTCTGGAATAGGCAATGGGATGTACAAGCCTGCATTCTGGCTTCTCCCCTTTGCATATTGACAAATTTTACAATTCTTCACAATTTTTTCCACTTTAGATCTCATCCTTGGCAAATAATAAAAATGACTCAGCTGCTCATAGGTTTTATCAGCACCAAAATGTCCAGCAAGTCCACCACTATGCTTTTCTCTGATTAAATTCTGCCTCATAGAACAATTTGGTACACACAATTGATTTCTTCTGAACAATAAGCCTTCTTGCAAGAAATAATCCAACCACTGACTTCTGTCTATCAACACTGGGTTACAACATGCTTCAAATGCTTCTTTGAAATCCAAATCTGTTTTATAAAGTTCCTTAAGAAAATCAAATCCTACCACTTCAAATTGGTTTTCTTGAACAAGCATGTTTTTCCTAGCATCAGCTATCTTATTTGCTTGGCCACTTACATGCTTCAAAACAAAATTAAAACTCTGGAGATATTCAACCCATTTGGCATGTTTGTGATTCAATTTGGGCTGTTGCATAATATACTGTAAAGCATGGTTATCTGAGTATAGCACAAATTCTTTAGACATTAAATAATGCCTCCACTTCTTCAATCCCTGCACAATTGCATAAAATTCTTTCTCATAAGAAGAGTATTTTCTTCTCGTCTCATTCAACTTCTCAGTGAAGTATGCTACAGGTCTGTCTTCTTGACTCAATACAGCCCCAATGGCTTCTCCACTGGCATCACACTTCACTTGAAATGGCTTATTAAAATCAGGCAAAACTAAAACAGGCTTCTCAGTTATCTTCTGTGTCAAAAGCTGAAAATTCCTTTCAGCTTCAGTAGTCCATTTGAATGGTTGTTTGTCCTTCTTTATAGTTTCAATGATAGGTGCATTAATCTTGCTAAAATTCTTTATGAATTTTCTGTAAAAACTGGCAAGTCCATGGAAACTTCTTACCTCAAAAACACTTCTTGGTGAAGGCCACTCCAAATTTGCCTTGACCTTTTCCGGATCCATCTTCAGTCCTTCAGCAGAAACAACAAAACCCAGATATACCAATTCTTCTTTCATGAATGAACACTTCTTTAAATTTATCAGCAACTTTTCTTGATGTAACTTCTTCAAGACGTAATTAAGATGCCTTAAATGTTCTACCTTTGTTTTGCTGAAAACTAATATGTCATCCAGATATACTATTACAAATTTACCAATAAATTCCCTTAACACTTCATTCATGAGCCTCATAAAAGTACTAGGTGCATTTGATAACCCAAAAGGCATTACCAACCACTCATCCAATCCTTCATTTGTTTTAAAGGCTGTTTTCCATCCATCACCCTCCTTTATCCTAATCTGATGATATCCACTTTTCAAATCTAATTTTGAAAAATATTTTGCCCCACTCAAATAGTCCATTAAGTCTTCAATCCTAGGCAAAGGAAATCTATACCTTATTGTTATTTTGTTGATTGCTCTTGAATCAGTGCACGTTCTCCAACCTCCATCTTTCTTTGGACTTAGCGCTGTAGGTACTGCACATGGACTCAAGCTTTCTCTGATCAGACCTTTGCCAACCAATTCCTGCACTTGCTTTTTGATTTCTTCATTTTCTGTGGGAGTCATTCTGTAGGTTGCTTTGTTTGGCAGATTTGATCCTGGAATCAAGTCTATCTGATGGCTGATTTTTCTTACAGGTGGTAATTCATCAGGCAAATCATCCACAACAATGTTTACAATAATTGTCCAACATTTCTTGAATTTCAATTGGCAAATCAGAAATTTTTGTAGAAGTAAGCACTACTTTAGGTTTGTAAACTAAAGCAAAATTTACCTCTTCATCTTCAATCTACTGTAAGTACTCTTTCCCACTCAGCAATAAAGTCTTTGGATCAGACTTTCTGCTTTATGGTTCTCCTTCCTCCATAGGTATCAATGTTTGATGCACTCCATCCTTGAAAAACTTATAGGTGTTCTTCTTACCATCATGTACTGTTGCTTTGTCATACTGCCAAGGTCCGCCCAGCAGTATGTGACACACATCCATAGGCATCACATCACACATGATCTTGTCCTTGTAGCTGCCCTTCTGCAATTCTATTTCACATTGCTCCCTCACAATCAGCTGGTGTCCTTTATGAAGCCATGCCACCTTGTAGGGTGTTGGATGTTCCCTTGTCTTCAGCTTTAGTTTCTCTATCACCTCTGTAGAGACCAGATTGTCAGTGCTGCCACTATCACTGACCAATTGACAACATTTCCCTTGGACCTTGCACACACTCCTGAACAAAGTCTTCCTCCGTGCTGTTTCAACAACTTCTTTTGTTTGTTTTAACAAAACTTTATTGACCACCAAAGACTCTCCTCTCTCTGGCAAAATTTCTTCCTTTGTTTCAGACAACCTTGCTGCTTCTTCTCCAATCTGAGCAACAATAGCATTTCTCTGACTTGTACCCATATTCTCTGGGCATTCATAGTGTTATGTTCCAATTGGTGACATCTGTAACACCTCACTTCTCTTCCTCTGTTTCTGCCTCCTTTTCCTCTGTTTTTGCCTCCTCTTCCTCTGTAGGAACTCCTTTTGCCCCTTGCATCACCTTTGTGGATGCATTTTGAGGTGAGTTGCTGCTAGCTCCATCCCTTGGTGCTATAGACCTTCCTCTACCACCTTGACTTCCCTTTCCTCGGAAAGTACCTCTTCCTTTGGCAGACTGTTTTCTCAGGAGTTTCTCTTCAGCTTTCAAGGCCATTTGATAAGCCTCTTCTACTATCTTAGGAGACAAAATACTTATCTCATCCTGGATCTCCAACTTGAGACCATTCACATACTTGGCAACCTTCTCTATTGTGTCCTTGATTTGTCCAGCTCTTATACTTACTTTATAAAACTCTTCGGTGTATTCTTTCACTGTCATCAATCTCTGTCTAAGATTCTGCATTTGTCTAAACAATGTAAGCTGATAATCACTAGGTAAGAACTTACCTCTTAGCTTTGCCACCATTCTGGTCCAACTCTTGATTGGTTGTTTACCAGCTCTCCTTCTCTCTTCTTGCACTCCATCCCACCAAAGTGCTGCATGTCCCTTCAACTTTGTCACTGCAAACTTAACCCTCTTGTCTTCACCCATTTCTTCATAATCAAAGCATTTGTCCATCTCATTGATCCAGTCTATCAATTCTTCTGGATTCAACCCTCCTGCAAAGCTTGACACTTCAAGTCTAGGCTTGGATGTAGACCCCAGCACTGATCTAAGGAGTCTCATCTCAGGAGTAATCTCAACATTCTCTCCTGCCTCTTCTTCAACTTCAGGTTCATGGACATCCTCAGGATCTCTTGGGTGTCCCAATTCCATGGCTTCCAATCTGGCTCGGAACTGCTGCATGGTCTCCAATACTTCTGCACTGGCAACTGGCCTGCCTCTTCTTCTGCCAGCAGCACCTCTGGCAATTCGGACAACCATGTTGGAATTCTTCTTCTGGCTTTTGGAAGTCGGCTTAGTCTCTGCAAAATGTCTTGAAATCTGCTCTGATACCACAAATGATAGCAAAATTAGGGTGCAGGCGCTAAGGAGAGTTGTTCACTTCTCTCTCAGTAAATTCTTTCACCAAGGGAGTCTTCTTCAAAGTCTTGTCTCCATTTCATTTATCAAATTCGTGGAATTTGATTAATGAAATAAAAGATAGCTTAAAGCTCTTCAATAGAGTGTTAATCCTTGCAACAATGTTGTCAAGCCCTTTTAACCATGCAATCACGCTTGAAATCGTATCAATGCCTTTCGGCCTTCAAAATATAACAACACGATATGCCTTTTTATAGTTCACTCCTTTGGAACGAATAGCCAACTCTTAACTCAATATTTAAAATCCGTTAACCAAATACCAAGCCATAAGACTATAATGTTAACGCCTATTAAACTTTTGGCATAACACTTAATCAACGCTGGCCCACATACTCATATCCCAATTATTAATAAATAATCATCAAAAATGCTGGCCCATACCTTTGAGCTAACTCTCGTGCAACTTGCTGTTGTGAAACCCCTTGGATCTTCTTCCCTCAAGATTGGACAAGAATTGCACTTTTTTGGGAACAGAACTTTAACTCGGAAAAAAATGCGAAATGGGCGGTATTGGGTCGGTGACGTGGCAAACTTTAACTGGATCAAATTTTATTTTGTGAAACCACCCTCGGACTCAAAAGCGGTGCGAAACAAATGGTATGGTTTTTCAAAACCGCTCAGCTAGCAAATCCGGTATTTAACTGTTCAACTCGGAATTCTCACTGCATTTTAGTTCATTTCTTCAATTCATCTTCTTCGCTTGGCGCTGTAAATCGACCACATCGATTCAGTTCAACCAAACAACGAACCACTAGTCTTCTATCTCAACTGTGATTGCTCCAACAGGCAGAGATTTGACATATGGTCTCACTCTTCCAACAGAGCCCACTATTCGACCTTCTTCAAATTTTCCATACAGAATAAACACATTCAAATCATTCGCTGAGAATATGAGTCCAAAGACAATCAGAGAGAAATAAGGAGATTTCACACATAATTGATTCCTTTTCAAGTTATACACAGAAGTTCTCAAATCGAAGGAACGAGTCCTTCGGGAAAATTGCCAATAACACACACAGATAGCCAATGAGTCTAAAATTTATTCATCAGAGAGTAATGCCTCACTATTCGATCTTTTACTGCAAAATCCCCCCCCCTACTCTGTATCAGGGGTTACATTTTATAATCCTTTACATGACTGTTCGGCTCCTTCTCGAGGACCCAGTTATTCTTAACATAAAAAGCCTATTTACATAATAATACTATAATTCTATCAACAGTAACTAAATAGATTGACATGAATCAACTATTTGGCTTCTTCAGTTATTAAACTAACCCTATCTGTTCTAAGTGTAACAGACAACTAAGGTATTGACACCTTGCTGGTACATTTGCTTGCATACTCGATCCCACCTAGTCACAACATGTGGACAATTTTCTCACATTGCTGACTAGACTCAAATGCCCCTGCATCAAATGTGTTGCAGAAGAATTCAATGTATACAAATATTTTTTTAGGTGTTTCTGTTGGTGGTGAGAATCGTGAGATTTGTTTGAAAATTTTGATTTAATACAATTTTTGTGTTTGAAAAGAGTGGGAATATTTTTGACAACTCAATTTCGGATTGAGCTGTTGGGTTGATATCATGTAGATACAATGGTATTTTGTTACAAAAAACTTTTTCTGTAGGAAATTTTGTGTTTTATTTATTTTTTAATTTTTTGAGGTTTTTGATATTTTCCATTGGTACATCGTATTTTTCTGTTGAAAGAAATGGCAAGTCTCAAAAATATTGTTAGGCTCAAGAGAGAAGTTCATGGCAAGTCTCAAAAATATTGTTAGGCTTAAGAGAGAAGTTTAATGGTCACAACTTCATGTTTGGAAAAACACATTATTTCCATCTTCGTACAGGGGATTGTTAGAGGTTGTCTCTGGTAAGTACTAGAGAGATCTTGATGATGGATCAATAGGAAGGCTTCATGGAGTGTGATTCAATTTCCAGATACTTGCTGAAATTGAAAAACATTTCGGATCAACTTCCTACAATAGGTAGAGGAATAGATAGAGAAGATCTGATTGTGATTACTTTGAAGAATGGCTCCCTCTTTTGAAACATTTCTGTTGAATTGTTTACTGTCACTTAGTAGTCAACCTTTATCACAAAAGGATATATAAAATAATCAATTGGGAAGTGGCAATGGGGCAGTTGAGAGGAGGAGCAAGGCCCAATGATTCGGTTCAATGAAGCCAACTAAGAATGATCTGGTTCAATGAAGTCAACTAAGAATAACTTATTGTTGTGGTAAATTTTGTGTTGAAATTTTGTTACCGGAGGACAGGTGGTTCCCTAAGGCTTTGATCTTTGGCCTAGGGAAAAGTGTCCAAAAGAATTTAATTTTTCTCCTAAAGTGACTTTATAATTTTTATAAAGTCAAATCTAATTTAAAAGTGACTTTAAGTGATAAAGTTACTAAAATCTAATTTAAAAGTGACTTTAATTGATAAAGTTACTAAAGTCTAATCTTAAAGTGACTTTAATAAAGTCACAATGTAAAATTAGAAATGAAAAGTGACTTTGGAAATAAATGACTAAGTGGGTCTTTATTAAAGTGGGGTGAATTAAAAAATAGAAAGTGAGATTTAAATGAGCATTTAATCTCAGCCCTAGATCTCAATCTATTTCAGTCATTGGATTTAGGGATTCCCCAAAAGTCACTTAGGGTTAGGTTAAAGGAGGAAAATGAGGGAAAAGGTCATTCATTTTTTCATGAGCAGATTGGGAGAAGGAGAGAAGGAGAGCTGGAGAGTTTTCTGAGCAGTGAGAAGGAGGAGGGCAGCAGTGAAGAGATTTCAGCAAAGGTACAACAACATTTATTGGCACACATACCGAGGCAAAAAATTCGTACAACAAAGGAGAGGCAGTGTTTCCAAGTGAGAAGGCACAGAAATCGAGGAAGAGGGTACAGCAGCATGCATGCACTCCAAGGCACAAAAATCAGGCACGTTTTTCAAGGAAGAGGGTGGCTGTCATTTTCGGCACAAAAATCGAGGAAGAGGACATCAGCTACAACTCTGTTTTTTGGCACGAATTTCGAGAGGTTGCTGTACAAAATCTGTACAGTCCGTACAACAAAGTACGGCTGTTCTGGCACACTTCCCGAGGTGGTTGTACAACATTTAATGCTGTCCTAAGGTGCTATAAATTTTCTGTTTTCTGTTGCTGATTTGGCACAATTTCCGAGGCGGTGTGCAAGCACGGAAATCTAGATAACTCTGTAAATTGGTTGCTGGAATTTTTTCCGAGTTTTTCCTGTTTCACTGTAAAAAGCAATATTTAGAAAAATAAAAGAGAAGCTCTCAAACTAGTTTTCCCCAAGAGTTGTAGGGGGTTTTTCCAGGGTCATGTTGACCAAAAATATCAGTGTTAAATGTGTTGAATGATTGTTTTATGCTTGCTGATTTTTATTTCTGCATTTTCCAGCATTCTGTAAATTTTCCAGAATTTGTGTTTTCAGCCAAAAAATTATTTTCCAGTTTGTTGAATGTAAGGATATGGGAAAGGGCATTTAACTATTTGGAGAAATAAGGTGAAACTGAAAACCGGGGTGGGAAACAGAAAATTTCTACATGGTATCAAAACTTGAGTGCTGAAAGTGCAGTTTGGGACAACAAGGAGAAAAATACAGTCTGCTGATTTTTCACTCAGAAAATTCCAGCAAGCTGATTTTTTCACAAACAGAATTTTTGTCTTTACTACAACAGTGCTATTTTTCAGTTTTAGGACAACAGGTGTCATTGGGATTGAGGGTGTAGGATAGGTTGGATGGGCATACCAATTACAGCGTTTGGAAGGAGAGAATGCAGAGTATCTTTGAGGAGGCAGAAGTCTGGGATATCATGGTTCATACCCAACAACAGCTTGTTAATGTGCCTACTGATGCTACTTAGTTGGCAGCATATAATAGAAAGAACAACAAGGGTAAGAGATTGATTCTAGACGGAATCAAAGACCATTGCATTCCTCATGTGAGAGGAAAGAGAAATGCTCATGAGATGTGGATAGCATTGTCCAATCTCTACCAGAGTACCAATGAGAACCGGAAAATGGTCCTGAAGGAGAAGCTGAAGACCATTAAGATGGGTAATGATAGTGCAGCTGGATATCTCACAAAGATTACTAATGTGAGAGATGAGTTGGCAGCGATTGGAGAGGCCATTCCACCCACTGAGTTGGTGCGGATTGCGGTGAATGGCCTCCCCCGTTCATGGATGAACTTTGCTGATGGGGTTTGTGCACGTGAGACCCTTCCCACATGGGAGAGGTTTTGGGATGATTGCATTCATACAGAGATCAGGAAAGGTCAGCGTGGGGCAGCCAAGCCAGTTGAGCAGGATGAGGATGTAACACTGTTGGCAGGAGGCAAGAAAGGCAAAGGGAAGAAGCAGGCTTCCACAAGCAATGGTGGGGGTAAAGACAAAGGTAAAGGTAAACATGGTAACACACAGAAGGACTATTCCAAGGTGAAGTGTTGGAATTGTCAGAAGATGGGACACTATGCAGTTGTGTGTCCGGAGAAGAAGAAGAAGAAGGGGAAGAACCAGAGCATGGCAGCATCAGCAGAGGTTGAGGACTTTGCAGATCGCTTTGACAGGGAGTTTGGGTTCATTGCGTGAGTCCTCTAGTGCAGGATTATCTGCCACAGAGGTTCAGAGGGAGCATGCATTTCCCTCGACTAGCGAAGCATCTTCGGGTATCTGGTATGTGGACAGTGGGGCTTCACGTCATATGACAGGTGTCCGTGAGTACTTCTCAGAGCTTTTAGAGAGTGGCACTGATATAGAGGTAGTACTCGGTGATGACAGAGTTGTTAGAGCAGTCGGTGTGGGAACACTGCCATTTCAGAGGGAGTCTAAACCTCCCTTGAAGGTGTCAGATGTTCTTTATGTGCCAGGGATGAGGAAGAACCTCATATCCGTCTTAGCTTTGGAGGACAGAGGATATGAGATACTGTTCAGGGGTAGACAGGTGCTGATGTATCCCAGGGGTGCTCCAGCTGATTTAGCTAGAGTGATAGGTGTACGCCATGCAAAGGTGTACAAGTTTGCATTTCAGCCCCTTTTGGCATTGAGCAGTAGTAGCGACAGTAGAGGTAGCAGTTCTGAGCTGTGTGAGATTTGGCACCGCAGGATGGGGCACATGTATCATGGAGCCTTGAGGACTTTGCGGGAGATCACTACAGGTGTGCCAGATTTCAGTACTGATCACTTTGATACTTGTAGAGGATGTGCGATGGGCAAGTTTGCCAAATCCCCTTTTCCCAGCAGTGACAGCAGAGCGACTGGGATACTTGATTTGATTCATTCCGATGTGAGCGGTCGAATGTCTCATGTTTCCTTGAGTGGATATGAGTACTATGTTTTATTCATTGATGATCACTCCAGGAGGACCTGGATTTATTTCTCGAAGACCAAGAGTGAGGTCTTCAAGCGGTTTCAGGAGTTCAGAGCTCTTGTGGAGACACAGACAGGTCGGAAGATCAAGTCCCTGAGGTCGGACAATGGGGGAGAGTACACCCTTGGAGAGTTTGTTGACTATTGTGCTGAGGCAGGCATTAGGAGGGAGCTCACTGTTCCTTACAACCCCCAGCAGAACGGGGTTGCGGAGAGGAAGAACAGATCCATCGGAGGGGCTGCCAAAGCCATGTTACATGATCAGGGGTTGCCATTGTTTTTGTGGGCAGAGGCCTGCAACACTACTGTTTATTTGCAGAACAGGAGTCCGCATCGTGCCTTGGGGCGCATGACTCCGGAGGAGGCTTTTTCTGGGAAGAAGCCTGATATTGGTCATCTTCGTATCTTTGGGTGTATCACATACTCCTACATACCCAAGGAGAAGAGGACCAAACTAGAGCCCACCGCAGAGAAGGGTATCTTTGTGGGCTACAATGAGACCTCAAAGGCCTTTCGGATTTACATTCCTGCACAGAGGAAAGTTGTTGTCAGGCGGGATGTGAAGTTCGAGGAGGATAGGGCCTTTAGGAGGTCATGGGAGTTAGAGTATCTGGATCAGCCAGACCCTCAGCAGTAGCTGAGTCAGTCACAGGGATCCAGTGGGCAGGGATCAGAACAATCCGGAGGTACATCTATGACGATGTCAGGTCCGTCAGTGAGCAGTGGCTCACAGAGTCAGAGGGGTGGTGCTTCGAGCAGCGTGCAGAGCAGTCCACAGAGCAGTTCACTAGGGAGTCCATTGATGGATAGTTCACACGGTACTTCAGCATCTACAGGTTCAGGTGCAGACAGGAGGACAACAGATAGACAGTCAGGAGTTCAGGCTCCTGATGACGAGGAGGAGGAGGAGTTTCATTCTCCAGTGAGAGAAGTGTGTTGAGGGAAGAAGAAGCCCAAGTGGCTTCAGGACACCTTGAGAGAGGCCACATCTGTTGCTGGGCCTAAGAGGCTGAGAGCAGACCACCTGAGAGGTTTTGTAGCTATATGGCAATGGCTACCAGCATCCTTGACTCTGAGCCTTCTAGCTATGAGGAGGCAGCTAGCCAGCAGGTCTGGAGAGAGGCCATGCAGGAGGAGTATTCTTCTATCATGAAGAATGATGTTTGGGAGGTGGTGCCGAGGCCCGAGGGCAAATCCGTGGTTACTTCTAGATGGCTTTACAAGGTAAAGCATGCTGCAGATGGCAGCATTGAGAAATTCAAAGCGAGGTTTGTGGCTAGAGGGTTCTCCCAGGTAGAGGGAGTTGATTATGAGGAGACCTTCGCTCCCGTGGCCCGATATACTTCGATCCGCTCCATTATATCGATAGCAGCAGAGATGGGTTGGAAGATCCACCAGATGGATGTGAAGACCGCATTTCTCAATGGCTTCATACAAGAGGAGGTGTACATTGAGCAGCCATAGGGCTTTGAGGTGCATGGGAAGGAGTCCCATGTGTGCAGACTGAAGAAGGCCCTTTATGGCCTGAAGCAAGCTCCCAGAGCTTGGTACTCCAAGATAGATACATACTTGCAGAAGATGGGTTTCACAAAGAGTGAGGCAGATCCGAACCTTTACTATATTGTGATAGGTGAGGAGCCTCTCATTCTGGTGTTGTATGTGGATGACTTGGTCATTATAGGTGCAGAGAGACTCATAGAGCACTGCAAGAGAGATCTTGCGGCAGAGTTTGAGATGAAGGACATCGGCTTGATGCATTACTTTTTGGGTTTGGAGGTGTGGCAGGAGGAGGGGCATTTCTTCCTGGGGCAGGGGAAGTATATTGTGGATATCCTTGGCATATTCCACATGGAGGATTGTAAACCCATGTCGACACCGATGATCACCAACTGGAAGAAGCTTCATGCTTCGGATTCCGAGTTGGTGGATCCCACATTGTACAGACAACTGATTGGTTCCTTGATGTATTTGGTCAACACTAGACCAAATATTTGTTTTGCAGTCAACACGATGAGTCAGTTTATGTGTGAGCCTAGGAAGGTTCATTGGGTGGCTGCAAAACACATTTTGCGGTACTTGCAGGGGACAGTGGATTATGGTCTGGACTACAGGCAGGGGGATGGAGTGAGATTGGCAAGTTACACTGATTCTGATTGGGCAGGTTGTGCTTCTGATAGGAAGAGCACTTCAGGGTGTTGTTTTGGGTTGGGTTCGGCAGTTGTGTCATGGTTCAGCCGAAAGCAGCAGTCAGTAGCATTGAGTTCAGCGGAAGCAGAGTATATGGCAGCCAGTCTAGCTAGTTGTGAGGCCATCTCGCTTCGCAAGATGTTGTTTGGCTTATTTGGTCAGCCGTTGAGACCTTCAGTGATTTACTGTGATAATCAGAGTTGCATTAAACTCACGGAGAATCCAGTATTTCATGACAGGTCAAAGCATATCGGGATCAAATATCACTTCATCAGAGACTATGTTCAGAAAGGAGCTGTGAAGCTTGAGTATATTCCCACTGATGAGCAGGTTGCAGATATTCTTACCAAAGCCTTACCACGCGGCAAGCATGTCTACTTCAGAGACAAGATGGGTGTGGTGAGGAACACCTTCCTCGGTAAGAGGGAGTGTTGAAATTTGGTTACCGGAGGACAGGTGGTTCCCTAAGGCTTTGATCTTTGGCCTAGGGAAAAGTGTCCAAAAGAATTTAATTTTTTTCCTAAAGTGACTTTATAATTTTTATAAAGTCAAATCTAATTTTAAAGTGACTTTAAGTGATAAAGTTACTAAAGTGACTTTATAAAGTTATAAAGTCAAATCTAATTTAAAAGTGACTTTAAGTGATGAAGTTACTAAAGTCTAATTTTAAAGTGACTTTAATAAAGTCAATGTAAAATTAGAAAGGAAAAGTGACTTTGGAAATAAATGACTAAGTGGGTCTTTTTTAAAGTGGGGTGAATTAAAAAATAGAAAGTGAGATTTAAATGAGCATTTAATCTCAGCCCTAGATCTCAATCTATTTCAGCCATTGGATTTAGGGATTCCCCAAAAGTCACTTAGGGTTAGGTTAAAGGAGGAAAATGAGGGAAAAGGTCATTCATTCTTTCATGAGCAGATTGGGAGAAGGAGAGAAGGAGAGCTGGAGAGTTTTCTGAGCAGTGAGAAGGAGGAGGGCAGCAGTAAAGAGATTACAGCAAAGGTACAACAGCATTTATTGGCACACATACCGAGGCAGAAAATCCATACAACAAAGGAGAGGCAGTGTTTCCAAGTGAGGAGGCACAGAAATCGAGGAAGAGGGTACAGCAGCAAGCACGCACTCCAAGGCACAAAAATCAGGCACGTTTTTCAAGGAAGAGGGTGGCTGTCATTTCTGGCACAAAAATCGAGGAAGAGAACAGCAGCTACAACTCTGTTTTTTGGCACGGATTTCGAGAGAGGTTGCTGTACAAAATCTGTAGTCCGTACAGCAAAGTACGGCTGTTTCGGTACACTTCCCGAGGTGGTCGTACAGCATTTAATGCTGTCCTAAGGTGCTGTAAATTTTATGTTTTCTGTTGTTGTTGATTTGGCACAATTTTCGAGGCAGTGTGCAAGCACGGAAATCGAGATAAGTCTGTAAATTGGTTGCCGGAATTTTTTCTGAGTTTTTCCTGTTTCACTGTAAAAAGCAATATACAGAAAAATAAAAGAGAAGCTCTCAAACTGGTTTTCCCCAAGAGTTGTAGGGGGTTTTTCCAGGGTCATGTTGACCAAAAATATCAGTATTAAATGTGTTGAATGGCTGTTTTATGCTTGCTGATTTTTATTTCTGCATTTTCCAGCATTCTGTAAATTTTCCAGAATTTGTGTTTTCAGCAAAAAAATTATTTTCTAGTTTGTTGAATGTAAAGATATGGGAAATGACATTTAACTATTTGGAGAAATAAGGTGAAACTGAAAACCGGGGTGGGAAACATATAATTTCTACATTTTGGACATAATAAAAGATACTGCAAGCTCTAGAGGCAGTAGCAATAGAGAAGGAATAGATCATGGTTTTAATATTTTTTGAGCAAGTTTTGCAACATTGGAATTTATGATGCAAGACAAATTTTTAGTTAATGGAAGCAGTTCCTCGTTTCAGTCTTAGCTTGGTTTTTCTTCAAGGATCCTGAGCATCCTTGGGCTGGGCCCACCCCAGGGGCTTCAAAACCCTCTTGTATTTCTGTTGCTATCATTTCTATGCTTTGCATTTGCCTTGTTTAGCTTTTAAATCAATATTTTTGGAAATTATATTTTGATAGTTTTGCGCTTGGTTAAGTAGGGTGGTTTTATGAGCTAACCCTCTTGGCAGGTCATTTATACAATCTGTCAGCCTCTTAGATCACTCATATCACTTATTGCATCTTTAAGTATTTTTCCATTTCATTACATTTGTTTTTACAATTTTTGCAATTTTCTGTTTTACTATGCAGCCAGGATTATGATTACAGAGGGTAAACAGAGCTTGGTTTTGAAATGATAAAGCTTATTTAATTGTTCCATGCCTTTACTAGCTAAATAACATCATTTCCCATCATTCCTACCTCTTTCTCTCGCATAGGTTTTCATTTTAGGCATTTTGTTGGCTAGTTGGTCTTTTCCTGTTGCAAAACATAAAACCCTGTAGCAGCCTGCAAGCAATTTGTTTTTTTCACCCAGTTCAACAATAAACTCTTGGTTTAGTCTCCTTAATGTGGTAGAACATGTCTAGGATGTTGAGGATGCAGTTCAGAAGAATAGAAATCTCATGAAGTTGCCTTTAGATGCTTTTATTGTATTCTTTTTGAGTGTTGTTTTTTCCTTATGCAACATAGATCTCAAGTTGACTTTCCAAGTCTTTTATTTCCAAGCAAAATGTGTTTTCAGTTTCTTGCAACTAGCACATGTGTGTGCACTTCACTCTTTCAAATTACTTATGCAATTTCACTTTCTTGTAGCATAGTTAGCCTGGCAACTTAATTGGATTTCTGTTCATCTACCCTACACTCCAATATCTTTCACTTGCATAAGGAATAGAAGAGGAAAGAGATAGTGCCTGTTTGTACGAACCTTGGGTTGAGAATTAAAGTTGAGACTCTTGGAGTTGCAACATTGTTGTTTCAACACTGAGGGCTATCAGACTGATTTGTTGAGTATGGGGAAGACCAAATTGAGGCAAAAACAATGATTTTGGGTGATGGTAGAGAGCACTTTGTAGATTTGCAAGTTAAGATGAGAGTTTAGATCCTAATAGTTAAGAATGTGTTGTACATTCCTGGTTGAACTAAAATTTTGCTTTTATTAAGTGAAATTGGAAAGCATAATCCATTTTTAGATGTGACCCTTTGGGGTAAAGATTCTTTATAATTGATGCAAGCCAACGTTGGATGATAAGTGTTTGGTAAATATGATACACATTTAAATACATTGTTTTTCGCTGTTGGATTGATCTTCCAAGGTCTCTTGTACTCTCAATGATGGTTCATATTTCTCACCATAACCTTATTGGATTCTCTGTCTAACACCCACCCCCTGCCAATTTGAAGGGGTTCTTGTGAGTCTAGGCAGGGAGATGAGGACAACATCCAATGGCTGAATTTTTTCTTTGAATATGGTGATTTTGGGATGACCGCAAACCCAATTGGCAATGGCTAGTGGAAGTTGAAGTCTTATGCTAAATGGTGGCTTAAGAACTTGGCTCCAAGGCTTAGCAGTTCTCGAAACATTTCCAAATTTGGCTAGAAGTTGATGTCTTTTTGTTGATAGTAAGTGCTTACAAATGGTGATTTGAAGATGATTGCAAATTGATGGTGGTTTGAAGATGACTGTAAATTGTGGAGCTTGGCTCTAGGGCCCAACAATTCTTAGAACATATCCAAATTTGGCTAGAAGTTGATGTCTTTTGATGATTGGAAGTTTTTGCAAATGGCTATTTGAATATGAGCGCAAATTGTTGCCTACCAGAAGCTGTAAGCTAACCTTCACAAAGCTTAACATAGATTACTTTGCCACAAAAAACGAACATTCCTCATCCAATGAAGATGGGAACTTTGTGATGCTCTTTGCCACTCCTCAGAAGCTTTTTTGTGGCCCCACTTTCGTAGACATTATGTCATCTCTCCCAGCCTTGACCCCCATACCATGTTCTCCCACACCACTTCCCTTTACAACATCCTTGATCAATTCCCCCCGTGTATACCCTCCCCTCCCACCTTATGCCACCTCTTCTCTGAATTGGCGATTAGGGGAGAACCCAGAGTTTTGAGTACCGACAGAGCTACTGATGACGATGGATTTCAGGCTAAATTCCTCAAGCATGGCATTTAGTTGCTTGAGTCATATAGTCCCCCTTATACTCGTAGGAACTGGATGCACTCACTCATGATCCCATTGGGGTAGCTTCAAGTTGGGTCACATCGACTTTAGGTGGGGATGGATCACCATATACCACGATTTGATAGGGTTTGCTAGTTGTGCCACCTATAGGAGCTGGAGACTGAGATTTATCTCATCTTTCAATGCCCTACATATTATAAGTTCAAAGCACAATATCATTGTCTATATTCCTCTCTAACTTCTTCCAATATCCTGACTAGAGATGCCTAGTTGTCTTCATTAGGGAGATATTTAGACAGATCTTAGACCATGGGGTTCTATCGCTATTGGGTCATTGATACAGAGTGGTCAACAATCCTAATGAGGAGAAACATTGGGGGGCAAAGAGCTTGTTAGGCCTGCAATTACGAGATTTGCAAATCACTTCCTCATGTTGCAATGTTTTGTTTCTGATGATTGGATTGAATCTATGTGGGATCGTAGACAAGATGGCAAAGACATAAAAAAGAAATTTTTGACAATTATTCTTGGAAAAGGTCTGCAAAGCTTGTGAAAATTTTCGAGCCCCTTGTTAAGGTGCTACGAATGGTGGATGGGGAAAAATTGGCCATGGGCTACATTTATGAGGCTATGGATCAGGCAAAGGAGCAAATACGAGCAACTTACACCAAAGTCTTGGACAACCCAGTAGTGAGTTGGTAAGCCACATCCTGCAATACCATTTTATATGTAACAAAGTGGGGAGAGAATGAGGAGACTTGTAAGCACCAAAAACCCTGATATAAGTAGTCTCTCCAATGGGAAACCAATCTACGATATCATCAAGTGAAATCATATCTCTTTCTGGCATGCATAGAGGTTCGTCGCCAATGAGTACACTATATATAGGGGAAATAAAAATGATCTACAATCTTATCGTACATGCCCATGTACCTTATGCTCCATAAGCTCTTGTAATAAATATGTACATATGACTCTACTTCAAGATTCCATTTTAATCCCAGGACTTAAAAATCACACTTCACACATAATGCATCTAAAAGATAAGAATCCATGAAAAAATTTGCTTGTTCTCTCTCTGTTGGGCTCTTTGTTGCGCAAGTGTTTGATTGGGAGAAGATGTAAGTATACTTGCCAAGTTGAAGATTGTCCCTTTCGTGGAACATGCATGAATCACAGGGACCCAGGTTTCTTGAAAGGTTTAAGTTCCTGATTTACCATAGAGCTTGTTCATCATGGAAACCATCATTTGATACACTCTCCTGAGAGATAACATCTTGTATACTTTAGCTGCTCTATGCCTAAACTTCAGCTAAAATGGGCGTATATGGGAGATCATTGATAACAAGGGGAACAATCAACTCCATCGTCCTATACATGTAACTCAGTGTTTTTTGAACCCAAAGTACCATTATAAAGCTCGGTTAGGAGATCTGCAGGTTGGGGAGGTCAAAGATGGATTGTATGATTGCTTGGAGCGCATGGTCCCAAACCATGCAAACTAGTTTGAAATACATAAACAACTTACTCTTTTCAGTATGGCAACAAGTACCTTTGGCAAAAACTTGGCAAAGATGGCAAGAGATGTGGATCAACCAGGTAAGCAATTCCAATTTGCTTTTCTTTTAAAGTTCAATTGTTTACAAATTTACGATTCAAATGATCTGTAAATACCTGTAAATAATTAATGAAATGAACTAAGCTACTAATTAGTGTCTTTTTCTTTGTAGCACATTGGTGGGAGTCATTTGGCGGCCAATGTCCTCAATTGCAAAAGTTTGCAGTTAGAGTACTCAGCCAAACTTGTAGTGCTTCAGGTTGAGCGCAATTGGTCTGTTTTTGAGCACATACATACGAAGAGGAGAAATTGTTTGGAACAAAAACGGTTAAATGATCTTGACTTCGTGCAATGCAACCTTCAAATAAGGTGCAACCAAATGATGAACAAAAGACTTGATCTAAATCCCATTGTGTTGGACGATATTGATCCAACATCAGAATGCATGGAGGAGACTAAAGATCCTGAGTTTGATGCTGATTTTGATATTGGCATGGCATTAGTGGGGGATGAAACATATTTGGTAGTGCCATCAGAACTAGAATTAGTAGCCGCATCAAACTAAGGCAAACAACCAATGGAAGGCACTATTCGTGCAACTCGACCAACTCGTGCTTCCATAAGGTCCACTTCTATTGTTATTGGTGGCAGTGCTACAACTGAGGTTGCAGATGAGGTTGAGGCATCCTCAGACTTTGATCTAGATGATGTTTATGTAGCTGCCGTTGATGATCTTGTGTCTAGTAGTGGTGATGAATTTGATCATTGATATGTAGCTCATGTTGATTACTGATATGTACCAGTAGACTTGTAGTCTAAGTCTTGTAGTAGGCCAATGGCCCCACAACTTGTAGCATTGTTTTATGATTTTGTATTTTGTCGATGATATGTATTGAACTCGGTGCCATTTTGAGATATTCACCTTTATATGGTATATAGATGAGTAAAATTTGCATATTTTGTCCCTATTCGTTTGGAAGCATGGTTTTAAATCTTAAAAATAGTTTTTTTTTTTCATGAAAAGCTAATTATTTCATGTATTTTTTTTAAAAATCGGTTCATTGAGATTTGGCAAATCTCGGTTTGAAACCCGATTTATTAGGTGGACCGGTCCGTTCACCGATTTCAGTTTTTAAAACTATTGTCTAGGATAAAATGACCTCATAATGTAATGCCCCTTTCATGAGAACAAGAGACAAGAAATAATTAATTTAATTATTTACTGTCATCTTAAAGGTGATAGTGAGTGATTAACTTGTAAAGGGGATTATAAGTGACTTTTGATTTAATTAAGAAATAAAACTTATGAAAAATCACTTTATTATTAAAGGTGACCCATGGTATTTTTCCCATAGTTTTTGGAGGAAAAAATTTATAAAAAGGAAGATGAGAGTTCATTTGGGGCATGAATGATTATTGATATTGGGTTATAGTCCTGATAACTATTTAATGATTTCAGTGTTGAAATACACACCCTAGTTGGTGGTAGTTGGGTTTGGTGTTGAAAGACACCCTAGCCAATTATTGTGTTGCAGGTTGTTAGTTATGCTTCAATGGGTCAAATTATTATATCTTAGAAGGGTTGTGTTGGTGGAGATCAGATTGCAAGAGTCAGAGAACTAGAAACCTAATATATCATCCAGGTTTTTCATATAATATTTTTCCTGAAATTATTATTAAATAAATTAAAATTGGGTTTCCTGCATATTGTCTGTGATTCCTGTGGATCTCAGTATTTTCGGCAAAAAATTATGTGGTAATAGTTTATGGGAATTTTTAACAAGATAATAAACAGGAATATTACAATATACATGTATAAAACAAGATCATGTAGATGGCTAAGCAAATAAGTCCAAGGCCGTGAGGTCGATGATATCAAGAATGCTTGAGTTTGATAATCGATGGCGGGGGGGTGACAATGGCGCTGGTTCGTTATCGGAGTGCTTTGGATCCAACGAGGAGTTTGGGTGCATGATCTTAGGAGGGATGTAGGAGCGAGGGATACTCCTATCATTCGAGGGCAAAGGAACAAAACTTTGGATAAGTCTTTGGCTGCTTCGTAGGCGATGTGGAGGAACTCATTTTCCGCGGGGGAGGGGGGGGTTGTTTGGGAATCATTTTGTACTAAGCCCTCTGATTCTTTGGGTGTGATTGAATTGATGTGTTGTTCGACACCTCGCAATGGTCTCAAGGGTATTGATTGGGCTCCCAAAGGAGGGGTGGTTGAGGGGAGTCTCAAGGTTTCATTGTTCTACTCTTTGAAATACCTTGGAACTCAACTCATCATTTGTTGCTTTGATCAACCAAATCAACTTGAAAGTATGAATCACCCTCAAATTGAGGTGTGGCGTGTAGGATTTGAGATTTGTGTCTAAATATCTCTCTGATGAAGAGTGATGGGCAACTCTTGTTTAGATACCAAAAGAAGGTAGAGGGAGATCCTCTAGACTCTCATATAGGCAATGATATTGTCGTCTAATCTCATAATATATGGGCCATCGAAAAATGAGGTGAATCTTGGTCTTCGACTCTTGTAGGTGGCACAATTCGCAGACCTTATCACATCATGGTATATGGTGCTTTGTCTCCACTCGAAGTCGATGGGACCCAACTTGAAGCTAGCTGACCTAGTGGAATCCAAAGTGAATGCATTTAGTGCTTGTGAGTATAAGGGGGAAAAATGAGGCTATCCTGTAAGCTCCAAAAAGTGCTCTTCGTAGAAGAACACCATTGAGCCAAGGATCACTGAGGGGGGATGTCTAAGTGGTGTGAATGTATAATCTATAAATATCCTCTCTGATGGCCTAAATTAGTATATGTTGAGTTGGTAAGAGATGTGTTGGCTTGTCAAGGGAAAAGTTGAATGAAGGAATGCACTCTAAGGAGATGGTCATTGACTGAAGAAGTAGAGATGCCCCTGTAAACCATCCACGAGCATGACTTGTGGGGGTATGTGAAGTGATGACCTTTGAAGAACAAAGTGCAAGAGAGGGGTATCTCTGGAGGAAAGAGACTGAGTGGAAAAGGACCTCAGGGTGAAATGGGTGGACCTTGAAATTTGCTTGAATAATCGGTTGTGGAACTATGCGTTTGCAGTGGATAATATGTTGGAGAAGCATGGTTTGGACTCTCTCCATCGTGGTCCAATTTGATTGTAGTAAATTAGCTCCCCAAAACTTGGAACCACAGAGGACCGTGGGTCTAATAACGACGTCCCTTAGGTGGAGCTTGGACGAGATGTCCTGGAACTGTGCTTGGAAGCTTTGTCACTCGATGAGGGCTATTGATTCTTTAGCCTTTATTGAGCTGAGGTTGGAGTGCCTGTTGCATACCAAATCCGAGCCTTGTGAATTGTACACCTAAGTAGATGTTCTATCACGCGGTAGTAGCAGTGTAGGTATGCAATAGACTTCTTTGAGGCATTGAATATTATAACCTTGGTTTTACCCAGGTTGACCTTTAGCTGTTGAAGGTCATAGAAAGTGGCCAACGCGTCACTCTGTCTCTATAATCCAAGAGGAGCAAGGAAGATCAAAACATGGTGTAGTAGGCAGTTGTCATACTCTTGTATGTGCTTATGAAGGAAAGACTTTAGCTCACAATATAAATCCCAAAGAGAGTTGGAGAGATGGGATACCCTTGCTTCACCCCAATGGTACTCCGAATGAACTCTGAAAGACCATGGGCCATCTTGAGATGCCCTGACACTGACCCAGGATGGAGGGAGGTGTTCTTTTCATGCTTTTGCGACAAAGGCTAAAACTATATGGAGTTGGTAGGGAGTATGAGCTATGTCTATGTGGAGTTGGTAAGTGGTGTAAGGACTGTGGACTGGGTGACTTGAAGCAAGGAGGCAATGAAAGAGAATTCTTCCCTCCACACTTTGGTCTTCACGCTTTGCACTTTGGATAAGCATTGATGTGGAGTGTAGTACATAATAGCTTTGGGGCTGTGATGTTATAGCTTTGCCTTCAAATTACAACATAGAATAAGACTTGCACATGAATCCTTGAGAAGAAAGTTGAGGCCACACTTGGTGGAAATAGTAGAGATGACCTCGTAGACATTTGGACAACTCATAGAATTATAGGGTGCAAGGTATTAGTCTTGAAGATGCTTGTTCCTCTTTTGGGCTATGTTGCCCACATGTCATCTTGTAGATAGGGACTAACAATCATTGAAAGAACTGCAAGTTCTTATTTATTTTGGATGTGTCTTCTATCTTCCCAAAATTAAATTAAAATAGAATTTTTGGAGTAAAGGTTTACTGTTGAAGTTTTGTATTAAAACATGAATTTTAACCGAGTGAAGAATTATTGGAACACTTGACGACATTGCAATAACAAGGTTGTCATAGTGTCATAGTAGTGAATTCAATTTTTTTTTATATGTTTAACCTATTTAAAAGTGGCTTGTCTATCCCATATTAAGTTGGAAGGCTATTTGAGTCTACCTATAGTAGAGAAAGTCAATTAACAGAAAAATAGAGACTACACAACCATAGAAAGAACTGTAAGTTCTATGTTAAACCATAATTTTTTTACCGAGTGAAGTATTATTTGTGCAACTAACAAGACTACAACAACATGGTTGTCTTAGAGTTATAGTAGTAAATTCAAATCTGTTTAGTTTGTTTGGCCTATTTAAAAATAGTTTGTTTATCCCATGTTATGTTGGAAGGTGATTAAAGATATAATGGTAAAACTTTTGCTATTTGGAAACAAAGAATGCTTGCAGTTTTTGAATGCATTGTGCTAGACAAAATTGTCATGGGAAAGGATTGCAAAGCACCACAGATGAAAATGATTAAGCTGAGTTTGATGCTAGAAATCTAGAGGCTGTAAAGTTGATCATCCCCTCCAGGATCAATTTTATGGTGTCGAAAGTGCAAGATAATGATGATGCTTCCAAGATTTGGGGGCTTTTGAAAAACATGCAAGAGACATTTAGATAAAATAGAGTTATTTTCTTTAAAAAATTGTTTTCAATAAAGATGTATGAATATGAGTCTTTTCAAGTCCACTTGCTCAAAATAATATGTATTAGAGATTAGTCGAAATCCATAGATAGAAAAGTTGAAAGAGACAAGGCAATAATTACATTAAAAAGCATATAAACTTCATATGAAAATATTTGTTGAAACCTTAAATATAACTTTCTAGAGACGTTGATTTGACATATGAGCAATTTAGTAATAAGCTTTTACAAAAGGATACGTAGAAGAAGTAGTTTGGTAACACCAATGTGAATGGAGAATCAAAATTTGCCTTTAAAGCATGATTCAAGGGCAAAGACTATTAATTTGGTAGCTCAGTGACAAATTTCAATCATGGGACTAGCTTCCTCTTTTCGAGAGGACCAATTTTGACCTTTGAAGCACTTGATTTGGACATGGGAAAGTGTTTTTTGAAGTGAAGCCCATAGTTGCACAAATAGTTGAGGTCGGCCTAAGATCAAATTGCCACTCCAAAGTTGCATATAAATATAAGTGACCTCAAGCTCATTTGGACATCACATCAACACATTTCTTCTCCTCTCCCTTTATTTGTCTGAGGCAACCTTGTTCTCTTCACGCTTTCGAGGTCTTCTTGGCATCTTTGACTGCAATGTTGACTTTTTGTTTTGGGAGACTTTGACCAGTGTTGAGAAAGGGTTATTAGGCACATTTTTGGTTAGATTTTTATGGGGTATATCTGTCTCATGAGGCCACATTGTTTTGCACAAAAATTGAGAGATTATGGGTTGCTTGACTTATGTTGACCATAGGGTTTGATTGCAGTTGACTGGTGCATTCTCTCTCCTTTGACTGTAGAAATTTGGGACTATTTTGACTCTTGTTTGACTAGCGATTAAGGCCGAGTTGATGGGTTGTTGACTGAGCTGTTAAAGGACAAATTTGACTATTGACTTTGGCTGGTTAGGGTAGACTTTGATTGTTGTTGATTTTGACAAAAGTGCAGATTTGACAGTGTGACTAAAGTTGACTTTTGAACCTCATATTAATTGGATACTGGTTTGTCTATTTGGATGGCCAAATGTTGACTTTGACTCTTGTTGATATTGTCATTGTACTCTCTGTTGAACATTTTATGACAATCTAATAGAAGATGGGGCTTTTCCTTGGTCTTTGACCAAATCCGCGTCTCTTGTTGATGTGTTGATTGTCTCCTATTTTCATTGTATTTACTGTTTTATTGTCATTTACAATTGATTATTGGAAGAATTAACTATTGTAAAAAATATTGCTCTTATTAAAGAAGGTAATTGGGCTAGAAGTATTTGACATAACATAGAGCAGTTGTAAAATTAACATGGTATCAGAGGCAAGGTGAAGGATAAAGCTCGAAAGGGACAAGAGTTGAAACAATCATTTGTGAAAAAAAAGAGTTGAAGAAGCCCACCTAATCAAGTCAAGATGTCTACCTCTTTCTTCAAAGGAAATTGGAAGCTGGGAGACTCGTCTAACTTTTCCGCTTGGAAGATCAAGTTGGAAATCATATCAGAGGACAATGATATTTTCAAGTACATTCAAGGAAAGGTTCTTGAGCCCCCCAAAAGTGCTCCCGCTGCTGCCAAGATCAAGTATCAGAAAGGTGAGTTAAAAGGAAAGAAAATTATAGTTGATGGTTGACAAGATCTTTTACTTGCTTATGTTGGAAATTTGAATCAATCTAAGGATATGTATGATAAGTTGGTCAACATATATGAAGTCAACAATTTGAATGATATCATCTCCTTGAAGGGTCAACTCAAAGATATGAAAATGAATAAAGGAGAGTTTGTGCAATCCTACATTATGAGGATTTCTTGTCTTTGAGATCAATTGTAGAGTTGGGGAAATTGTGCCTGATAGGGACCTAGTGGTGGTAACCCTTAGAGGTCTTCCTCCTATTTGGGAAACCTTCATTACCACTATAAGCAATAACAATATCATTTCGACATTTGATGAGATCGTTGGAAAACTCACTCAAGAAGAGTCAAGGATTATATCAAGGGGTAGGATACAAAAACATGAAGAAGGAGAGCGCTCTGCGTTCGTCGCTCATAACAAGAAAAATAAAAGAAGAGGAGGGTCATCAAATTCAAGCAAGCCTCATTGAAATTCAAAGAGAAGGAATGAAAGAGAAACATCACACATTGAATGCTACAATTGTCAAATAAATGAACCTATGCTCAAGGATGCCCTGAGAAGAACAATGGTCCATGATACAACACTAGAGGCAATCAAAATAGGTTCAATAATCATAGTAGAGGAGATGATCGAAGAAATGATCGTCATGAAAGAGATGATAGAAGCATAGGAGATGCTCCAATTGATCGTGAAGAAGACCACTGTACTCAATAGAAGTAAAAAAATACCAAGTATGAAAGTAATGCTGCAAATCAATCTGAATATATCCTTATTTCTACACTTTCTAGTTCCTCTCCTCCGGATACTTGGGATAGTTGGTTGGTGGATAGTGGGGCCTCTCATCATTTCTTCGGATATACAAAAGTTCTTTCTAATTTGGTGGGTCTAGTTTGAAAATTATTCTTGGAGATAACTCCATTCATCCCGTCAAAGGCTTTGGGTTTGTTAAATTCCATTTGGATTATGGGGAATTTGTGTTGCTTCATGATGCGATGTATGTGTTGGGTTTGAAGAATTTGGTTTCTACATCTTCCTTGGATGACAAAGGAATGAGAGTTGCCTTCATCAAAGCGAAAGTACTTGGCCTCTTGGATCTTCTATGGGAGATGCATTCACATTGGTATCGAGATTTGAAGGACTTTATAAAGTTGTCACTAGAAGACCTCTTTTGGCGATGGTCCATGATACAAATCATCAAAGTGAGCCGTGGCATCAAAGATTGGCCCATCTACACTATGAAGCCCTTCCAAAATAAAGAAGTTGGTCTTTGGGATCCTCGATGTTCAAGCTCAATTTGATGGAGTATGTCCAAGATGTGCCAGTGGGAAGAAGACAAGGGGACCATTCCCCTCTAGCAAGAACAATACAATCAGCATCCTCCAACTCACTCATTTTGATATATGTGGTATGATGCCCATACATTCTCTTGGTTGCCATCTCTACTATATTGCCTTCATTGATGATTTCTCAAGGAAGACTTGGATATATTACTTGAAGCACGAGGATGAGGCCTTCAAGATGTTCAAAGAGTTCAAGGCCTTGGTTGAAAATCAAACATGGAAGAAAATTAAGATCTTCAGGTTCAACAACGGTGGAGAATACATCTCAAATGAGTTCATAGATTTTTGCAAGAAGGAAGGTATCAAGAAGGAGAGTATTTTTCCCTATGACCCTAACAAAATGGAATAGCCGAGAGAAAGAATAGGTCTATTGTGGAAGCTACTTGAGCCATTCTCTATGATCAAAAGCTTCTAAAGTTCCTTTGGGGTGAAGCAACATATTGCGGTATATGTTCAAAACAGGGTTCCTCATCGAGCCTTGGACAAGAAGACACCCGATGAAGTATTCACAGGTATCAATCTTGATGTTGGTCACCTCCATATATTTGGTTGCCCAGTAAATTTCCATGTGTCGAAGGACAAAAGAAACAAGATGGAAGCCTCTGGAAGAAAAGGTACATATGTTGGATATTGTGAAGATTCTAAAGCATTTAGAATATATATCCTTGGTCAGAGGAAGGTTGAGATTAACAGGGATGTAACATTTGATGAAGATGCTTCCCTTGGGAAAGCAAGGGACCTTCCTCTGCCACATCCTCTTGAAAAGAAGAATGATGTATGGATATGTTAGAGGATCCTTCCATGCCTGAATCTGAAAGAGACATTGTTGATGATCTCATGGAACCCATGGACCCTTTGGATTCTCCTTTATGTGATCCTCCTGCTAGGAAGAAGCCACTTTGGCGTCGTGACACATTGCAAGATGCCGAGAGACATGCTGTTGCTCGTGGAACATTTAGAGAAAGCAAGAAGTCATGTAGGTACCAGGGATATGTTGTAGCAACGAGTAATATGATTCAAGTTGAGCCTCACACTTTTGAAGAAGCTATGAAAGAACAAGTTTGTAAGGATGCTATGGCCGAAGAATAGAAATCTATTATGAAGAACGACATATGGGATGTTGTGCCAAGACCGAAGGAGATATCTGTGGTGACTTCAAAATGGCTATTCAAGATCAAACATGGAAACGATGGAAGCATTGAGAAATATAAAGCAAGGTTTGTGGCTTGAGGATTCTCCCAGAAAGGAGAAGATTATGATGATATATTTTCTCCTGTGGCTCGAAACACCAACATTTGTTCAATAGTTGTCCTTGTTGCAAGTCAAGGATGGACCCTTCATCAGATGGACGTGAAGACAACATTCCTCCACGGGATGTTACAATAAGAAGTGTATATTGAGCAACCACATGGATTTGAAGTAGAGGACCGAAAGACACATGTTTGCCGGTTGAAGAAGACATTGTACGGTTTGAAACAAGCCCCCAGAGCATGGTACACCTGCATAGATAGTTACTTGGTGAAGCTGGGATTCACAAGAAGCAATGTTTATCCCAATCTCTACTTCAAGGTTGTCCAAGGTATGCCATTGATTTTGGTATTATATGTTGACGATTTATTCTTGACATGTAGTGAGCCCCCAATGATCGAGTGTCACCTTGGACTCCTGCATTATTTCCTAGGCCTGGAGCTGTTGCAAAGGCCTGGTGAGATTTTCCTTTCACAAGGAAAATATGTTGTGAAGTTGTTGGAGAGATTTGGAATGACATAATGCAAGTCCCTACCCACTTCGATGGAAATGAATTTGAAGAAGCTATATGGAGAAGTTGCAAGTCTCGATTTGATGAATCGATCCGAGTATAGACAATTGATTGGGGATTTGATGTTCTTAGTGAACACTTGTTTGAACCTATGCTTTGCAACGAAAAGGTTGAGTCAATTCATGATCGAGCCTCTCTATGCACATTGGACCATCTCCACTTTAAAGCCCTTCCAAAATTTAAGAAGTTGGTCTCTGGGATCATTTAGGTTCAAGCTCAGCATGATGGAGTATGCCTAGGATGTGCCACTGGGAAGAAGAGAAGGGGACCATTCCCCTCTAGCAAGAACAAGACAATCGACATCCTCCAACTCATTCATTTTGATATATGTGGTCTGATGCCCATACATTCTCTTGGTTGCCATCTCTACTATATTACCTTCACTAATGATTTCTCAAGGAAGACTTGGATATATTGCTTGAAGCATAAGGATGAGGCCTTCAAGATGTTCAAAGAGTTCAAGGCCTTGGTTGAAAATCAAACATGGAAGAAAATTAAGATCTCCAGGTTCGACTATGGTGGAGAATACATCTCAAATGAGTTCATAGATTTTTACAAGAAGGAAGGTATCAAAAAGGAGAGCATTTTGCCCTATAATCCCAACAAAATGGAATAGCCGAGAGAAAGAATAAGTCTATTGTGGAAGCTGCTTGAGCCATGCTCCATGATCAAAAGTTGCCAAAGTTCCTTTGGGGTGAAGCAACATATTGAGGTATATGTTCAAAACATGTTTCCTTATCGAGCATTCACAAGTATCAAGCTCGATGTTGGTCACCTCTGTATATTTGGTTGCCTCGTATATTTCCATGTGTCGAAGGACAAAAGAAATAAGTTGGAAGCCTCTGGAAGAAAAGGTACTTTTGTTGGATATGGTCAAGGTTCTAAAGCATTTAGAATATATATTCTTTGTCAAAGGAAGGTTGAAATTAGCAGGGATGTAACAAAAGTCCATAGCATTGAGTACTGCCAAGGCAAAGTATATTGCCGCTAGCGTGGCTAACTGTGAAGTAGTTTGGTTGAGAAAGCTCTTTGGAGAGCTATTTGAGCAGGTCCTGGACACTACAATGATATATTGCGACAACAAGAGTCGGATTCGTCTGGCAGAGAATCTCGTATTTCATGACAAGTCCAAGCACATAGAGATTCGATATTGTTAGATTCGAGACATAGTGCAAAGAGGAGCTGTTAGACTCCATCACATATCGACAGATGAATAGATTGAAAATATTCTTACCAAGGCTTTGCCGAAAGAGAAGTTCTTGGTCTTGGACTGATGGATGTGACTCCTCCTGATAAGGGGCATCACTGATTAAGAACACTGAGCATAGCTCTTCCCCATTAGTTGAGCTCCCCAAGGAGGGAATGGAGCATTGAGGGCCCTTGGGGTTGAGGGATCTCTGGCCAATAGGGTATCATCTCTATATGTCACCCATAGTGTGGAATACGAATGCTCCCCTATCTTGGTCTAGCAGAGTATACCCCAATTGGCATCATACCCACAAGCTGGGCTTGTTGGGATTGTCCCTCCCCGTTTGGCAAACGAATTTAGGAGGCTTGGGGGTTTGTGATCCTTTCCTTTGGTAAGTCGGGTATCTCACCCAAGTTTGATTATGATGCAAGTAATAGTTTGCAAGTTATTGTGGTGTGAGTTTTGAGCTGGGGAATTCGGAATCTCCACAGTATTAATTTTTGTGTCTACGTTTCGGGTCTAGATCAAGACCCATCATTAGGATAAATCCTTTGTTTTTTCGAGATTATGTATCTCAATTCAGGTTTCCTTTCCGTACAGGGTACCAATAATAGTTTGCAGGTTTCTATGGTGTGAGTTTTGAGTTGGGGAATTCGAAATCTCCACAGTATTCATTTTTGTGTCTACGTTTTGGGTCTAGATCAAGACCCATCATCAGGACAAATCCTTTGTTTTTTCGAGATTACGTATATCAATCTAGGTTTCCCTTCCGTACGGGGTACCAATAATAGTTTGCAGGTTTCTGTGGTGTGAGGGTCATTGTTGGGAAGATCAGGGGGCAATATGTGATATGACCATTGACCATTATCAGAGGGTGTCAGGTAAATTGTTTGTCCTTACGACTTATGAATACATTAGACGTATAATTAATTCTTAGTTTCTTTAGATTGAAATATTGTAATTATGAGTGAATTTGTTTAGTCGTTAAAAGATCAGATATTCGGGAGTTGTGTAACTACTCCTTTCTCCTCTACTATATAAAGGGATATTGCATCACTGAAGGGTTAATATGAAATCAATATATTGTTTCTTATTGTTATGCGTATTCCTGTAGATGCTAACCAGTGATTATTACAAGCACTTCCCTTTGGCTACTGTTCTAACAAATTCATCCAGGGCTTGCACCTGTTTGTGATCACTGATCACTTATTCATTTCTTTGAGGGATTTGAACCTTGGTAGTTGTCTGGATAAGCGACCAATTTCGTGGTTGAACCATGACTCACTATACATGTCTAATATTTAGAATTTTTATATACAACAATATAATGTTAAAAAGTGTATGAATCTGTAAATAAACATTAAATATCCTAATATATATAGGATAAGATAAGATAATAGATAAAATAATTTTATTAATGGGTTCCACATGTGAGGACAAAGTGGGTGCATGAAAAAACCTCTTTAAAAAAGCAAAATGCAGAAAGTAAAGTATGGATCTAATCTAAACCCTGAGAAATGTAGCTCTGAAAAGTTAAAACAGAAATGTGATATGGGATAAAGATGTACAAAACGGATGGATCCAGGATTTGGAATGCAAATAATAATACATGCATACCATGGTCTGCTGGATCTCTCTCTCCTGACATCTGAGGCCATATGGAGAAAGCTCAAAAGAGAGGGCTGTGTGGAAGAGGAGCTGGACTCTGTACTGTGCTGCTGCCCAGAGGTGTCTCATCATTGGCATCTGGATGATCTTGTTTGATTGCTTTTATGGAATCTGTGCTGGCCATGCAGCTGAGGTCTCTGGGAAGTAGGGTTGGTCCTCCATGTCTGCACTGATCTGGAGTTGGAATCTGGTCTGCTATTAGTATGTTTGTTGGTTCCCCTAGCACCCCTAGCAGATGGGAACCTGAAAAAAGTTATCCTTTGAAGTGATCTATAGCTTTTATCAAGTTATGTAAGCCTGAAAGAGTCTACTGCCTTTCTCATTACTGAGGAAATTCTTTGTCAATACAGTATATATTACCTTTTTGGCCTGATTGCTTTGCTTATGTGTTCTTGAAAGGTTTGCTTTATAAGTTGGCAAGGCATATTTTATTGATGTTGCTTTAGTAAACTGCATATATATTTCCTTTGCACCTTTCAATGAAATTTAGGTTTGTGACATGCTGTATTATTGTATATGTTCTTGGTTTGTCACTAATATATGTCTTTATGTTGCAGAATCATACTGGCATCTGTGGGGTCTCAGTAAATATGAAGCGTTCTAGTTTTTTTAGCATATTGTTGGCTGGTCTTTTGTGGTTTGCAGTTTATGGTGCAGTAGCCATTCTTTGTCCAGTTCCTTTCTTCCATAGTACTTTTTCTTTTGGTCTCTGACACTGAGAGGAATTTGTAACATCATAACAATGGGCTATGCACAACTTGTCATTGGGCCTGCAGGCAGTGGTAAGGTAAGGTGATTCTTGTATGTATACCCTAGTGCGTTGATATTTTCTTTTATCAGTTTTAAACTTCTTGTCTGGAGTTATTTTTCTTGTTATTAGCTATGCTTGTACATGTAGTTTGAATAGATACTTCTTTTAGTATTTATAGAGTGGTAAGCAGATAAAAAGCCTACCATCTTCAATCCAACTGACTGTAATCAATTTCCTGTGGATGTCATCCTTCATTTTTTACTTTCTAAGATCTTTCCTGTTATTTCCCTTGTATATGTTTTTAGTCAACCTATTGCCACAACTTGCAACAACACTGTGAGAGTATTGGTCGTTCCGTTCATATTGTGAACCTTGATCCGGCTGCGGAGGATTTTAAGTATTCGGTAGCTATCGGTAAGAGTTTGCAACAAGCTTCCATCTAAATTCATTACATTTACTGGTTGAAATTGTGGGCTTGAATTTTAGTAATAGCAAGAGGTGAATTAGTTGAATGCTTACTGAAATGGTGATTATTCTGTTTATTTATTGCCATGGAGTCTACTATGGTTATCTGCATAATTTTTTTTATTTATTAGATACTAGATTTTCATGGTCATAATTAGAAGCAGAGTGGAACTTGCAACTTTATTTAATTTCTGACTGACATGTACAGTGCTTGGAGTTAATATTTTGGTTGTGTTACTGAAACTGTGGTTTTGTCTCTGCAGATATTAGGGAACTTATATCTTTGGAAGATGTCATGGAGGAGCTGAATCTGGGTCCAAATGGTGGACTTATATATTGTATGGAGTATCCATCAAATCTGTTCAATACATATTTTATTGGTCTGTTTATCTATTTCAACAATGTAGTATCATTTAGTTGTGCCTATAATCTGCATAAACTGAATCACAATAGATTTATCACTGTTAGCATGATATGGCAATTTTACACATGTTGCAGCAAAATGATTGAGCACAAGGGTGATCTCAAATATAGAGTGATATGAAAGATAATTACAAAGGGGTTGCAGATGGTTTAAAATATATAGTATATGCATAATATCTCCAATAGAGTTAATCTGGTATTATATGAAAGCCTTAATGCAATAAGATATGCAACTCCGACGAGGTCAGCAATAGATTGTCAAGATTGACCTATTGCCATCCTTGTCCCCAAAAGGTTTTATTATATTTTATTAGCAACATAATTTATAATCTATAGCTATTGATAATTAGGTTTAAATAGACCCTTTTGAAGGAAGGGTTCAATAATTTCAGTTATTTTTTTGTCAGTCTTCCATCCCAGTCGAGGTAACTCTTATTAGAACTGCCAAATACTATTGCATCCTCAATCCAGCATATATTTGAAATATTATTTGGTGCTGTACTTGATAACTCAAAAATTAATTCTGTCTTCTATTTGTTTTTTTGCATGGCCAAGCCCTCAAAAAATGAAGCCAATTTCATGGATGATTCTATGTACCAAATAGGATCTCTATGTAGGAAAATATGTCAATAATAGTAGGCTCTAAATAAGATACCCTTGTGGATATCTGCAATTTTTCTTCTTCCCTTGATGGTGATTATCTACATTTATACTTCCTTTGATGGCCAAGGCAACCCCTTGTTATGTCATATTTCGGTCATATTTCATTTTAGTCATGCCAAGTGTTGTATTTCATTGGCATAATTCTTCTTGCGTAATTTGCATATTTTATTTTTCCGCTGGACTTTTAGGGGCATTTCACCAGACTGTATCACAGTGATGTTAGCTAGTCTGTACTTTGTTGATGCCAAGTTCTTACAAGCAATTTCTATTCCCATTTGGGTTGGTGTATTGTATTTCGATTGATGTCTTCTGTGTAGTCACTCCTTTTCTCGAGGACTGTTTCTGAAGGACTGAAAATTTGAATTGCCAAAGCTTGTAGTACAAGTTAAGTTTTTGTTTTCACTGTTTGGATATATACTTTGCAGAAACAAGAAAATTGAATATAAATACAAACTATTTGGTATTTGCATGCTCTTTCTAATCTCACATTTGATATTAATGTCAGAATGCTTGCGAAACGAACTCGATACATTGATTGACAGATCTAGGCATTGCCCTGGAATTTCAGGGAAGGTTTCAAGGAACTTGTTGCCCCTTATCTTTTGCTGATGCAGAATTCTTGCCTTGCATGTATGTGTTTTGGGTTTTGTAGAGCCCTGCAGTAAATTTACTCCTATTTGCCATCGTGTCTATCTTTTGGATATGATGTGAATCATGTGTAGAATTTGTGGATTATTGAGTCTTTATATTAGGCAGTGTGGTGATCTGTTGGTTATGGGGAACACTATTCATGAAGTGAGGCTGGAATAATTGCATCCTATAAGCTATCACGTTGTGATGTACACTCTCCTGTTGACAATTCAGTCAGGTCACTGCCTTACCAGCCTACCAAGTCTTGTTGTGCCCAGAGGCGCTCTACAGCCCAGTACATGAGGGAAATGTTGTTACATAATGTTATGTTAAAAAGATTAAAAAATATAATATGTGTCGGCTAATATATGTATATGCATGAGATGTTGTGTGTAACGCTATTTAAAAAAATGTTTAATAACGTTATTTCAAAAATCAATGTCAGCCATAAATAGAATACTTCAATTTTCACCTTTATTTTATATCAGACTTTGTATAGTGAGATAAAAAGACAAAATAAAATAAAATACTTTTTAGTATGAGCGATAAATAAAAATAAAAAATGACCAATGTTATTGACCCATGGTTTAAAGAATCCATGGTATAGACCCATGGTTTTAAGAATCCATGGTATTGACCCATGTTATTCATGTGGAATATAACCTATTTCAGGGGGAAATTAACCTAGGTTAGACCCATCTTAGTTTGATGATGAAATGGCCTCGTTATGTGACATCTGGGAGGGCACATGTGATCTGGACAGGAGTGCTATGGTGTAAGTTAGCTCATTGTGAAAGGAGCCCTGCTCCAATGTTCCAGTAGTAGGTGAATGTGCCCCAGATCAATTGAGCACTAATGACCAGGCTATCATCTGAGTGTTCATCAATACTAGCAGGCTCTCACCATCATTTTCCTGCTCTTGAGGTTTGGCCACATCAGAATTATCCCAGGGGAATTCATGGTATCTTGTTGTAGGAAATGGTGGCTCATTGTTTCACAATACAAGATTAAGTTGTTCATCAGGTTTGCCTTCACTGTAGGATTGCCAACCTGAATGTCTTGCTTTCAAGCTTGTTATATGCTGGCCCAATCATTGAAATGACAACTTTGAGGGAACATGAGATCTAGACTACGAGTGCTATGGTGGAGGCTTTCTCATCATGCAAGGATCCCCGTCTCAAAATTACAGAAAATGCTGAAAGTGCCCAGTTCAGTTGAGCACTTAGTTCACGTTTATTTATCACGCTTTTGTCTGAGTGTGTTTTTCTGACACTAGGGGCCCTCCAACCATCATTTTCCTGCTCTTAAGTGCTGGTCACATCAGAAATGTCCAGGGGAATGCGTGGTACCTTGTTGTAGGATGTGGTGCCTTGTTATGTCAGGCATGTATGTAGATCTGTCTTTGCTCTAGCTGCTTCTGAACTTGCCTTCTTGCTTGATGATGAATTGGCCTCATTATGTGATATCTGGGAGGGCCCATGAGATCTGGGCAGGAGTGCGATGGTGGAAGTTAGCTCATTGTGCAAGGATCCCTGTTCTGATGTTTGAGGAGTAGCTGAAGGTGCCCCAGATCAATTGAGCACTTACCTCATGTTAATGACTGGGATTTTGTCTGGCTGTTGATCAATACTCCCCTGATCTTGAGGTTTCCAGTGGAATTCATGGTATCTTGTTGTAGGAAATGGCGGCTCATTATTTTACAACACAATATTATGTTGTTCATCAGGTTTGCCTTCATTGTAGGATCGCCAACCTGAATGTCTTGCCTTTCAAAAGGATAAGACCAGGTTCAAAATCAAGGGTAATTTTGGTAGGATCGCCAACCTGAATGTCTTGCCTTTCTAAACAATAAGACCAGGTTCAACTCAAGAGTAATTTTGGTAGAATTGATACCCTGATCAGGCACCTAAGAAATCCCGTACGATGCTGTGCAGCCCCCTGGGGCATGTTTCTCTGATCTCTAGGCGCTATGAAAAGAAGAGATGATTTAATCACATTTTAAATAAGCATGGTAAAACTGAACTGTAAACTGCTTTGTTGAGTGCTTTATGGTCCGTCCATTGTGAAAATTAAAGACTGCACTATTTTCCAAAAATATATAAATAATAAGACCAGGGTATACGAAAGACCAAATGGTGTACTATATGTTTTCTGATTGGTGCAGAGTTATAGAAATGTCTTGTCAGTATTTTGTGGTAATCAACCTGAATGTCTTGCCTTTCAAAAGGATAAGGCCAGGTTCAAACTCAAGAGTAATTTTGGTAGGATCGCCAACCTGAATGTCTTGCCTTTCAAAATGATAAGACCAGGTTCAAACTCAAGAGTAATTTTGGTAGAATTGATACCCTGATCAGGCACCTAAGAAATCCCGTATGCTGCTGTGCAGCCCCCTAGGGATGTTTCTCAAGGCACTATGAAAAGAAGGGACGATTAAATCGCATTTTAAATAGGCATGGTAAAACTGAACTGTAAACTGCTTTGGTGAGTGCTTTATGTTCCGTCCATTGTGAAAATTAAAGACTGCACTATTTTCCAAAATATATAAATAATAAGACCAGGGTATACGAAAGACCAAATGGTGTACTATATGTGTTCTGATTGGTTTAGGGTTATAAAAATGTCTTGCCAGTATTTTGTGGTAATCAATTTCTCAGCGGCCCTTGTTTGAAAATGATGATTGAATGCCTTGCTTGCTAATTTTCCCCTCTAGGACATGATCAATGAGGAGACTTCGATATTTATCATATAATCTGTTAAAGGCACTCAGTAAACTATAACACTTACCATTATACATGTTTGTTTTGTTCGTGCATTACAATCTACATAATTAGTAGTTGGAACTTGGGATTTCAGATTTTTTTTTTCTAAATTCGTGTTTTTTTTTTCTGATAATTTTCCAGTGTTGCAACAGTTGCTGAGGATGCCTTATTTTCTGTGGCTGTGAACTTAGATGGCTTCTGTTCACTGTCTGTTGGTTGAGAAAACAGTGTCATTCATGAAGTCCCAATCAAAACTACTTTTTGACCTCAATAAATCCTGGCCTACTATCTCCATATCTACATTACTCATGCCCTACTTTGGTTAGACTGGACCGAAGTTTCCTGTTCTACTGCTTTAAAACAAGAGTTCTAACAACACTTCACAACATTATTACACGTGGTACATCATCTAGTTGATTCGTTCTATATCCATAGTTGCATGGGAACTGCTTCTGGGAGTTGGGAAACTGGAAGCTTTGGAACTAGTAGGAAATGTTCCAAAATCGCAGGGAGTGGCTGTAACAACTTTGTGGGAACTTTTGCACGAGGAGCATGCTGTTCCCATTATTGTTCACGTGATATTGAAATATTCTGCACAATCCTATGCGTTTGTGATCCAAATTTTCCCTTTTTGTGCATTTTTACTCTAGGTTACAGTGCCAAATCAACCCAGTTGAACCAAAAACTGCCAACTATGATGTATGTACACTTATGAAATTGTGTCTTTGCCTATGTTCAGTCCTAGCTGGGTCATTGATTTGCAGGTCAAATAACTGCTGTTTTAATTTTTAGAGGTGTATGTTCTTTATTTTAATGGCTGTCACATCTCAAGTCTAGTCAATACTTCTGTTTTTTCCAATGAAATAAACATCCTGGGAGAAGCTGCTGGGCAGTACTCATGGTGAACTGAATTCTCCAGAAGCTTGAGGCTTTGTCAACCCAGGACTACAGGCTGTTAGCACAATATATTCATTAAACATGTCACTTGTGGGAATTGAACCTTTAGTTGTTCATACTTCTTTTTCGTTTATTTTCAATGGTACCATGTTTGTTTACATTTTCAAAGCGTTAATGGTGGTTTCAAAATTCATTTAAGTGCTAGGTCAATTAGGACTTTCCATGTTGATCCAGTCAAAATTCAAGTTTCTTTTATAGTAGAATATTTTTACAACCATACGTGCAGTTTTATGTTAATAACAGTTCTATGCATGTAAATATTAGGTCCATATTAATATTTAATAGGTATTAATTGTTCTACTTCTTTTAAAGAGAATTAGAGAGCTCCCTAATACATGTGTTTCCCCCCTTTTTTTACTTTTTCATTTTTATTTTTTTAATATATTCCTTATATAAATCTTTCATATATATTATGTTCTCCTAACTTGCCATTTCCTGTGAATTGGAGTGAAAGTTCTAGCCTTTCTGGACACCCGTGTCCACATTCCTACATGTTGGAAACTTGTTCATCATTGTGAGGGCTACACTGTTTGTTTTGTAAACCAATATGCAATATAAGGCTTTTTTGTGTCTTTGATCTTTCATATATTTTATTTTCTCCTAAACTGCCATTTCCTGTGAATTGGAGTGAAAGTTCTAGCCTTTCTGGACACCCGTACCCACATTCCTCCATGTTGGAAACTTGTGCATCGTTGTGTGGGCTATGCTGTTTGTTTTGTAAACCAATATGCAATATAAGGCTTTTTTGTCTCTTTGATCTTTCATATATATTATTTTCTCCTAACCTGCAATTTCCTGTGAATTGGAGTGAGAGTTCTAGCCTTTCTGGACACCTGTGCCCACATTCCTCGTGCATCGTTGTGAGGGCTATGCTGTTTGTTTTGTAAACCAATATGCAATATAAGGCTTTTTTGTCTCTTTGATCCAGTGTTTAATATTTCTCAATCTTGGCACTGCCATGCCTTTGTAGCCATGGTGGAATGTGGTATTTTATGAGGCTTGCCTGGTCACTGAAGAACCGAATGTCCTTTATTGAATCCATTGACTCATGACTATGTGATTTTTAGATGTCTCCCCATTGTTCAACAGCGTGATATGTCTTTTGCAGGGCTGGAAATTTTGTAGCGGGTTCCATCTTGCTTACAAGTAGAATTGCAGTTTGAAGTGAGACTCACCAGCCTTTTGCAGAGCCCACAAAACTGCGTAGGAGTCCAGTTGCTGCATGCGGTACCCACAATTCCATCGTGGGATGTCACATTGCATTGCCTTTCTCTATTTTACTGAAGACAGTTTCATGTTCCATTTGTAGAACGTTGTGGAATCCTATCATTTGAGGATCATCATTCATATTTTTTTTTCTCATTTGTTTGGTCTGCTACAGGACCTAACCTAGTATTGTATAAAGTATTTCCTTGATTTGTTGTTACTATCTAGGGTGCGCTCTAAGGCCTCTGTTCAGGCTGTTCAACTGTAGTGAGAAATCCACTAGAGGTCTTGCAATTAAATATAGAAGGGGCTCAGTGAGCCCAGCATTACTAGCTTGCATTTTGATTTCTAGAGATGAGTAAGCTCCTTGTGGGCTTGCAGACTCAATGCTAATATTTTCTATTTTTCGAAAGTGCAATCGAGGCAGCTAAGATTGTAAATTTTCCCAATGTAGTGGATGCAAATATTTATTCTCTCACTTTTGGATCTCCATTGTGGAGCCACTCTTCCTAATGAGAACATTGTTGAGTCATCACTTTGAGATATCCATTATTTGTTACCATAATTCTTTGGCTTGTTTAGCTGGACCCAAAAGTCCCTATTGTATATTTTGTCCTGTAGTGTAATGTAAGGTTCCTAGAGCACGGGAGTGGACTGGGACCACAAACACCATTTCTCAAAAAACCTCGAGAGCAGAGTGCCCCGGGAGTGCTTATAACTATATATATATATATATATATATATATATATATATATATATATATATATAGATGGTGCAGGAAACTTGCCCCCCCACCGCCTCTCCCTTGCATATCAACAATGTTTCCATATTGAAATGCTGAAACGCGATTGATTACAATGGGCTCTTCAATGCTCATGTGGACACTCCTTAACTTCCCCTCGAGAAATCTTCAAGTCACTGTTACTCTGATACAGATCTAAAATAGTTTTGAATATCTCAAAAGCTGTCTTCTTCTTTTGGATATTTGACTCCTCCTAGAATAATCCTCCCGGCCTTGATATCATTCTTATTATGCTGGGTCAACTGATGGGGATCTTCAAGTGGTGGTATAGTGTTTTTGACAAACTCTCCCACCAAATTATCCTCCAAAAATGTCATGATCCTACCTTTCCATGAGACGAAATTAAAGGCTCCCTCTAAACAGTGGTTTGATGATTGATCTCAACCCTTGGAATACCATCCTATTTACTGAGAAGGCTCTCCTTCAAACTGATCTCTGTCCTTCACAAGTCTGATCAGCTATGCTCTTAAAAATAAAACAGGCCTCCTAACTGCCATGTAGTCCTTCACAAGGACTGTACTTTAGGACACATATAGCAACTTGTAACAGTCCAATTCTGTAATTAAGCTGCTAACCAAAACTCTGTTCATAAGAGTTATGAACAGCCTTCCACCCTGCACTCCTCTTCCTTGAAAATGCTGCCACTAGCCCCATTCAACAGACTCGGTTCTGTGAGAAACTTCAGTCCAGAACCGATCATAACTTCTGTACACGTCCACAGGGAACTCGGCCCTTGAATTTTCTCTGCAACAGATCAGAGCCCAGCATATACAATCTTCATTCCACTCATAAACTCGGCCAGTGTTCAACTGTCCATACATTTTCTCACCCTCATGAACAGGGAGAATTGGACCTCTGAACAGGAGTATATGCTTGGCCTTACCACAGGTCTGTGCACAGAAAACTTCGGCCCTTATTCCAGTGGTGCCACACAGGTCATTTGCACAAAAGTCACCCACAGAACCCTTACCAAAACGTGGTCAAACTTCCTCCTTTGTCCTGCATAGAACATGAGACGAGACCTATGTTGCAGGAAACGTGGGTCCAGCCCTCATTTCAGCCCAGAAGCGAAACAAAAACACATTTCGCCATACTGTACGGCCTGTAAATGCATTTCCGGCCATACTGGGCCGTTTCTCATTGGGGAAATGTGCCCAGTACGGCCGTAAAACGTTTCTAGGCCGTACGGCCGTATTTCTGTTGATTTAACTTGTTTTTTTTAGTTCTTTGTGGTTTGTGTGTGTTTTATTATTTTTTTAATTGTTGGAAGTGTCTTTTGGATGATAAATTATAATTTATCATGTATGTTTTATGATTTCACATAACATTTCTTAAATGTCCTAAATTCTAATATATATATATATATTTCGTGTTTCCCCGTTTTCAAAATTTGGGGAGGTCGCGTTTTGTACCGTAACCCGTTTCGGAAACTCGTTTCCGTTTCCCCGTTTCGTGCAACTTAGGACGAGACAGAAACAAAACACATCTTCCCTGCTCCTTATCTATCTCAGACCCTGATGAATGCAGCTCCTTTGTCTCAGTTTTCTCTTGCGAGGAAATGCTCTTGTGGATGTGCTGGTCTTTATACCAAGCTGCCCTCTGATACCATGTAGAATTTCCTTAAAATTCTGCAACTGCTATAATGAACAACTGAAACTAGGTTCGATTCACCAAGACAGAATTTCTCTACTTGTTTGCAGCGGAATAGAAACAGAAATAAAAACACAGGCACACAGATCTAAACACACTTATTTTTCTAGGGAACCCAACTGGGAAAACCCTCTGCTATGCTGTAGATTTTATTGACAGATCAGGATCAAATTAATTTGATCATGATTTTCATCAAAGAAAACATTATTTGATCATGATTTAAATTAACTGTTCTCTCCATGCTAATGTTATTCTAGGTCTCAATATGCCCCAGATGTCATTGTTTTTTTTCTTAACAGGAACTGCTAGAACATTGATATTATGCAAAAAGGGCTGAGACTTTCATTCATCAGCATCAGTACAGGGAGATTACAAAGATCTATGCAGCCTGAAGCTTAATGTCTGTGACTCAGTACATAATTGAAATGCCGGCTGGAAGTGGAAAAAGCCAACCAGTACATAGACAAAATTGATACAAATAACTTGACTGTGTAGATCGTACAGAAGGACCCAGAAATACATTGAACTGTAAAAACATTAGCTCGAAGAGAGAGGGAAAATCAGTTGTCCCTGCAGTCTCCATTGCAGGAGGATCCTGCACAGGGGCATTGAGGTCTGGAAGGCCAGACTGTTTTTCTGCAGCTTACCTTGCTTTTAGAATTGCTTGAATTACAGAGGGTTTGGCTATGTTGTTCCGCGACAGCCTGCTGAGGATGGAACAGAATGCAGAACATTCAGCTTCCAATTTGCCAACTTGTCTCTTGTGGCTGACCACTATAGCCATAACAACTATATCACTGTGCTTTGCAGTCGAGTGCTCAAAATTTGCATCTTTTGTGTGAGGGAAAGGAGAGTGGCTCTGTTCTCTTCGGTCGTAGTGTCCTGTTGATGCGTGAAAACATGCCGCTATTGACTGGTGTCCATAAGAGTGCTCTAGGATGGCCCATGGGATGAGACAAGCAAACTATGGGAGAAAGCGAACCAAGACTGAGCACCGAACACACAGGAATTCCAGTGGTGAGGTTGAAGGGAACCCCCCTTGAAGAGGAAACCCTAAGAGCATGACAAACCTACAAGAATGTGAACTGAAACAAGCCTGAAATTTTTGGGCAGACCTAAGTAAGATAACTTCTGTAGAGGTGACCGCGAACAGACCTGCACACAGAGATAGGGTATGGAAATAACATAGGAACAAACAATCTGAGAGTAGAATGATAAGGCAGCCAGGGTTCAGTCCACAGTAACATTAGAAACTGAGCAAATTCAATTGAGTTCCAGGTGAAGACGAGCTGAATAGACCCCTTGGTGCTGAAGTGTTTGCTGTTGTTAGTAACAATTCCTATCTTATTCATTCCACCTTGATTATGTAGAGTAGGGGTGTCTACTTCATAATTGAAGCCCTGGTTTTGCAGGAGTATGAATATGTGAGGTTGCCGCATCATACTGGGGTGAATGACTTGCCATTCATGACCTTGCAAGGGAGCCAAGTTGTCCTTAAATTGCGATATCTCACAAATTGGCGATCCAGACGTCATGGTATTGGCAGTTGATGAATATTACTATTTTGCCTAATGTAACCCTCTCTCTAATGGTGAGATTAGCATAGCATAACAACTTGCCTCCAGGATTCTCTCCAATACCTGTCTGATTCCAGAAAAAATCACTGCTACTGAATTATCAATTGGTTTAGTGTCTAGCACTATGTGTTGGATAATGTTGAGTGAATCCCCCACAATGATCAGCTTGGAGATATGTATAGAGGTGGCAACTCATACCCCTTGGAGGAGAGCGTATGTTTCTGCTAGATTGTTTGATAGAAATCCTAGAGTCCAAGCATATGTGCCGTTAATGTTTCCTCCTGGGTCTGTGAGGACCCCACCCTTTCCTCCCACTGTTGCCCCAGATGTTATCCTACAGTCCTATCTTACTAACATTTAAAACATCTGTATGTCTGACATTTCCGCCAATAAATAGAAACACCAAAAGACTTTCAACACCAAAAAATTTACACCATTAGACACATAATTACCTTGGAGGAAGAACCCCATTCTGGATAAATTTTAGCATGAAAGATATTTCTTCCATTAATCTTCAAGATATTTCAAAGTCGAGGTTCCCTTGGATCTTTGAAGCTTACAAACCCTAATTGAAGAATTTACTGTTGATCCTTCCATTAAAGATGATGCAATTCCTTGTTTCTGGAAGACTGCAATTTGTGGTTCACCACACCATTCTGTTTCTTCTCTCTGACTGGAGGTTTGGTACTGCTAGTCTAAGAACAGATCCATTGATGACATTTCTGGGATACCCATTGTTACTGTTCTCCATGAGGGGATCCCCTTTCTCCTGAATTGGTATTGTTCATTGTGGTCACTCTGAAGGGGGAGAAAAGGATAAAGTAGTTATTTTGTTAGTAAGATGAAATGAGTGCAAAGTGGTGAGAGCTGCTGTAATACAGTATTAGAACATTACCGCATATAATTGGTGTTTGGTATGTGTGGTTCAGGGGGTTTCTATATTTATTTGTATATCTATACCTGTAGATTTTGAATACTGTTAATATTGTTTGAAGTTTTTCACCTTCATCTTAAATGAAGTTTGGAGTGCAGTAATTTCAGTCTGATATTTGAAAGTCTCAAAACAGATTGAATGTATATTAAAGTTTTATCACACGTGAAATAGTGAAGTAAACTAATACAAAGTTGTACAAAAAGGAGGCTTCCTTCTATGTTATCATGTTTTGGAATTTCACGTCAGTTGCATGCTTATTGCTTGTGCTTTTCTGGTTTACCCTATGTTGCTTAACTTTTTGGAAGACACTTGGAGGAGAATTTGGAGGATTGGCTTGCAGAACAATTGGAGGATTATTTAGATGATGACTATCTTGTTTTTGATTGCCCAGGTGAGTCCACATGACATTTCTTTTATTTGAAATTAGATTTAAAATTACCATAAAGTATTCTGTGCCATTATAGTCTTGTTTTGCTGGACTATGCCGAGTGGAATCTATCGGAGCGCATAGATGCTTTCCATTCTAAGTAGTATTTGGTTTTGTTATAAATCTTTTGAAATCATAAATTTTAGCTTAAAAATTGTTCTTTTTCTGGTCCAGGTCAGATAGAGCTTTACTCCCATATACCTGTATTCCGAACATTTGTTGACCAACTCAGGCGTTGGAATTATAATGTTTGTGCTGTGTATTTGCTTGATTCCCAGGTTTGCCATAGTAGATTTTGATTAAAATCTTTTGAATTTTGTTTTGTGGAGAAATCCCTTTCCATTTATTTGTGTATAAGCTGATCCACATCATTTTGCAGTTTGTGTCAGATATATCAAAGTATCTAAGTGGTTGTATGGCATCTCTTTCTGCAATGGTGCAACTTGAACTGCCCCATGTAAATGTTTTGACTAAGATGGATCTTGTTACAAACAAGAAAGAAATTGAGAAGTATGGATGATTGACCTTCTGATGGTTATTTGATCTTGTTATATGAAATCGTTGAAGAACAGATTTTCGTTGAATATATAGATAGGCTTTATCTATTATTTCAGCAACCTTTTGGTGATTTTTATTTCCAATTACTCCTTACGATCCTTAGTTGTCTGGTAGGTTTCTTGACCCAGATACAAGATTATTGTTAGCAGAACTGAATGAGCAAATGGCCCCACGGTTCGCAAAACTAAACAAAGCATTGGCAGGGCTGGTGAGTGTTTTATCATTGCATTATCAGTCATGAAAGATGCCATATGTGTTTACTGATAGTCTTCTCTTCAGTTTCCTTTCTTCTTATGCAGACCAAATGAAGAATTATATTGTCATATATTTCCTTTAATGCTCAATTATAAGTTTTGTTATCATTATTATCAAAACTGTTATGCGTAGCTTTTATTCATTCAGGCTGCTAATAGCTGGTGGCCATTGTTAAATGAATCTTCCAAGACATTCTGCCATAAAATCAAAGTATCTATTCCCCTTATTTAGGCCTTGTAAGTATGTGCATTCACACCCTCCTGCTAAGAATATCCTGAGGCTCAACATTTATGCATTTTTTATTCTACAAAAGGGTATCTATCCAAGTTACCAGGATCCGGATCCAGATACAGATGCGGATTCGGATACAGGTCCATCAGATTTTTGGAAAGCCAGGATCTGGATACGGCAAGGAAACAACAAGCATAAACAAATATAAAATATTTTATAATTTAAAAAAAATTAAATTTGTATGCCCACGGGGGGCAGCTCAATTCGCGACTGCCATGTTATTAAGTATTATGTAAACCATGAAATCAAGGTTGAAATCCCTCATGGGTCAAAGCAACAAAATAAAGAAAAAAAATAATTTTGTATAAAAATAAAATAAAAACATATATTAATTTCTAAATATAATACTTATAAAAATAGTTATTTAATGAATAATATCAGAATTAATGTATCATTTATAAATATTAATTAGACAATAATTTAATTTATATAAAAAGAAAAAATATATGTAAATTTTAAATATATAACTTTTATCTAATACCTATCTATCAATCAAGCGCCAGACTGGAAACCAAACCAGCTGCAGTAAAATATAGCCTTGTTCCAGAACTTACCCAAACTTGCCAAACAGTTGTTATGTGTTAAAATTGGACAACTAGGTCCAAACTCCGAGTTGTGCTGCTCAGATGACGATCCCAATATTTTTATTGGATTCCTCTTTCGAAGGGGTGTAAGATTGATCTAAAGATCATCTCGATCGGATGAGCAGAACATGTACTTTGAATTTATTCCACTTATGTGCTAGGTCGGCCTGGAATAAAATATAGACTTAAATGTCTTAAAGGACGTGTCACACACCCCCAAAGATTCCTATATATTGGAGAGACTTAGAGTTCATTTGACACACATGATTGTGGAGGAATTCTCTCTCTCTTTGGATAGCGTTGGAGCTGCATAATATATGGACTATTCTTTGTTTGGGTTGTTCTGGGGTAATGTGTGACACGCTTGGCTGAATGACCTATTGGAGACTTTGCTGGTTGAAGCATCCTGCTGATCGCCGTAACGCGACCATTTCTTATCTCTGTTTTGGCTTGTCTTCTATCGATCTATTAGTGTGTTCTATCTTCTTCAGTATTGTGCCCTAATCTGAAATGGCATAGAACATGTTCAGAAATTAACATTATGTCTATGATATGTCCTAGGCATATCAATAAAATTAACTTTTCTACTGTTACTTAACCATTTACAACTTGCTTGAGGTCTGTGTGAATATCTAACTTTTTGTTCTAGACCTACAGACCTGCCTATTATCTTATTACTATGCTTTGGCCTACCCAGCCAATTGACAAAATATAGAAAAATAAGACACAAAAACATGAGCATTTATCTATAAGGGACAATGGTGGAGCCTCCCCAACACCTGATTCAGATGTAGGTGTAGTTTCCTTTGCTGGAGTTGCTGCAGCTGTCTCTTCCGCTCGGCATTATCGGTTGCTTACCACTAGCTCCGACAACCTCTCTGACCTTGTATTTCGTTAATTTGGCCGGATTTCCAAGTCCTTGCCCATAGTAATTTCCAGGTTATGGATATATTTCAAGTAAATTGAAAATAATTTGTTCACATCGCCAATTCGGTCATCCTACAAGTGTTCTATGTTCACCATCCTTTGGAGTGCCTCCTTGACCCCCCTCAGCTGTTGCTCAATTGCTTTTAGTTGTAGTTGGTGTTGCATTTTCTACCTAATCCTTTCTTCTGCTGCTTCTGCTTGTAGCTTGACCACTAAAGTATTAACGTGCCAAGCCGTTTCTAAATTTCTCTGATAGATTCCTTGTATCTATTATCTAGTTGACCTCCTTTTCGATTCTGTCATCCGGGGTATTCCTTCGCAGACGCCTTATTTCATTTTCCCAGACTACATTAACTTCTCTGCCTCATTCCGGGACGGTTGCATGATAGTTGAGTGTTGCTTCCTTCGCTGCCTCCTCTATTTTGGTTCTCTTTCCAGCTGTGGAGCTTTGAGCTTCCGCTCTCCTTCTTCCCATCAGCCTACCACTCCCATTTCTCCACATAGCTCTTCTGGCAGTCGCAGTTTGCTTATAAACCGACTTTCTTTCACTGCTACTTCCCGTCGTTTCATTCAAACTTATCACTATTCCTCCCTGGCAACACCCCTCACTAGCATATAAAGTTAAAATCGAGAGCAGTGCAGTTTGCCTCGTCCTTTGGGTACCTTCCTGGTTCATTATTGAGAACTTCCGTTTACCAATCTTGTTGTAGTGTATTCGTGCAAGAATGGGACTATCTTCCTTCTCATTCGCCTCTGCATATGGTATGTGTAGGTCCATTATAGCCATAGTTCTGTTCCAAAATTGCTTCACACTGTGTCTTGTCCTTGCCCACTTCTTCAATCGTCCTTTCAAATAAATCCCACTTCCCGACGGACGATTGTACAACCTTGGATTCCACTCTTTCCCATCAACTACCATCATGTTCTTTGTGTCTTGATGACATGTACCTCCTCGATTTTCCCTAATTCCCACTACTTGTTCCCTCATAATGATTATTAAACACTCCTTTTGCCAGGTGGGTTACTGCCTTCCTCTTGGCCCACCCCGTGTCCATCCTGTTGCCCCTCTGACGTGGATATATCTCTCACTGCCAATGCTCAACAATCATCCTTTAACTATCCATCTACCATTTCCTCCTAGGTCATTGAAGTGAGTACCTTGTTACTCTCGACCCCTTCGTTTGCCACTCTGTCTGCTAATGCATTGACCAAGCGTCTGACTAAGGTAAACTCTACTGTTTTTAGCTCGCCCAGGTGATCCTTAATCCTTTGAATTATTTGGTCAAGATGCCAATTCTTCGTGACTTTATTCATCGGGGTGCCACATTGTAGTCTACGTGCCCCGCTTGGATGGCTAATGTCGAGTTTCTCTACACTATTACATTCACCTTTCTTTCTTGCTGCAACGTTTCCAATCCCTGCTCCAGGGCTTGGAACTTCGCTGCATTATTTGTGGCTTGTCCCATGTTGACGAAGTATAACCTTTTTGGATTTTACTTGTCCAGTCCTTGATGATTCCTTCGGCACCAACCTTGCCTGGGTTGACCTTGGACACTCTGTTGAAATTTAATTTCTAGAAACCTTCAGGAGGAGCTTGCCACTTTGTGGTGCTCGTTCTTATACGACTTTTTCTGGGTCTGAGGATCTTATCACTTAGGTAATCAAGGTAAAAAAAATTTAGAATTCTTACTTCCTTAGGGGATGGTTGTTCCTCCGGGGTTTGAAATATTTTGCAACTTATGGTTTCCTTAAGCTGACGACGAATTTCTTCCATCAAGCTTGCAACAAGGAGGTTTTTATCTCAAAAAATTCTACGGTTGTGTTCCTTCCAGATTGACCATAGGATGAAACCTGAAATGAAGTTGCAAGTCATGTTAACCACTTCATTCTTGGTATATTGTAACCGCCATTTTGTAATTGTCTTGTATGTTTTTTTTATTTATATTAGTTTCTCTGTAAATAGTAGCCAACCAGTTCCACAAAGATTCCGTGAATCTACAAGTATTCAGTAAGTGGTTAAGATTCTCTTCTTCCCGCACCATGAAGGACCTATCATTCCTCTCTTCGTGAGATTCTCCCAAGTTAGCACCATTTTGTGTAAAATTAAACACAAGAAATTTTTGATTTTCGGCAATTGAAAATCCGCTCACAGTTTTCTCTAGGTCAGGTCATGGACTTCTAGATTTTTTGTTCTAAGGTAAACCTTGGCTTCCTTGAGGTTGAAATCATCTCCTTCTTGTTGCCCCCATCGAGTTGATCTCGATCTTCATTTTGCCAATATTTGTCTTCTGCTCAACTCCTCTATAATATCTTGAATTTCTGAATCTCTTATTTTTTTTCTGGCGGAGGATGTTTAGGTTCCATGTTCTCCATTTGTTGTTTGCTAGTTCTGGAGCCCAAAATTGGTGGACTTCATTGTGTCCTTGTTGCTCCATGGCTTCCTAAAGACTCCTCCGTTCCGGTTTGTTTAATTTCGGTTGTTGTTGCCAGGCATCCTCCTAGAATAGTGCGTTCTTTTCGTTTCTTACTTCCCAAATGATGTGCTTTTGTATGATTTCTTTGTTGGTCCATGCCAGGTTCCATATGGCTGACCCCTGGATTGAACCCGTGAGCCTTACTAGGTCTTTTGGTTAACAATCAGGGGCATATTTCACTTTCAATAATTTCGCCCATGGTGTTTCCCCTCTTGTAAACCATTTCCACCACAATTTGGCTCCATTTGCTTTGTTAATTATCTTAGGGTCTTGGAGCCCAAGGCGACCTGCTTGCTTAGATTTACAGATCGTGTTCCAAGCCACCAGTGCCCATTTCCTCTTTTCCTCTACCCCTGACCACAAGAAGTTTCTTTGCATTTCCTTTATTTTTTGGTGCACTCCTTTAGGCGCAGGAAGAACAGATAGTATGTATCTCGGGATAGCTTGAACCGTCGCCTTTACTAGCAACAACTTCCCCGACAAATTCAACGCTCTCATCGTCCATCTTTTTGTTGAGATTTTTGAGTGTTGGGGTAGCATCGGATGTGCTCTAGCTCCCAAACTTTGTGGAGGGACTAGAGTGCATGAGATCTCCAAGACCCAGAAAGGGATTTAAGAAATTCCATCTTGTTTAAGAGAAAATTAATTAATTAATCTTTTTAATTAAGGACCCTAAGTCTAACTTAGGAAAATTAAAAGATTAAAGGTAATTACTTTAAACATGTGATGGATCAAGCTTTCTTTAATATTAGCCGTCAATAAGAGATTAGATCACGGCCGTTGGTTTCCCAACGAGAAAAATATAAAGGAACGGCTTGGGGTCAGTTGGAGAACACACACAGTGGCAAAATCACTGAGACTAAGGTGGAATTTTAGGGGGGCATGATTTGCTAAGAATTTCTAGAAGTGTTTCAGCTACAGCGAGGGGTAGTACTGGCAGAAGGGATGATCTGATCCGAGGCCAAGAGTTCAGTAAGAGGCAGAGAAGCAACAATCAAAGCAATGCAGAGCTACGCAATAGCTGCGCAACGCAGAGGGCTTCAAGTGCTACATAGAGGCTACGCAGGCCCAGAAAGGGCAGGGCAGAGGCAGCAAGAGCCCAACAGGGTTGACGCAAGCCGAACTAGGGTAGCGTAGGGGCATCGTAACCTAGTCTGGGGTGAAGCACGTTCTTCCTAAGCAATGCAGGGGTTGACGCAGGCCAGCAGAGTTGACGCAGAGGGCCTCAGAGAAGTGCTAGGGTTTTTGAAGACTGAAAAGGGCTGAGTTCTGTAAATCCCATTTGAGGGTATGAATCAGTCAGATTTTCAGTCTCCAGAACATAGGTATTGTTGCAGATTTAGTATTTCTCTGTCGGGTTAACCAGTAAGGTGCCCAAATTTGCTGTACTTAGAATCTACTTAATAATATAAACCCTCCAGCAGCCAAAAGATCGGTTTTCCCACATTGGGTTTTTCCGGGGACAGTTGTCCAGAAAATCCTGTGTGTCATTTTGTCATTTTGCATATATTTAGTTTAGATTTGTATCTGTGTAGACTGTTAATGTCTTTACTTCGATGTTAATGCTGAATACTTCAGATTAATAACTTGATTAAGTAGGAGAATGTAGAAATTTCTTGTTTCCCACCCCGGTTTTCAGTTTCACCTTATTTCTCCAAATAGTTAAATGCCCTTTCCCATATCCTTACATTCAACAAACTGGAAAATAAATTTTTGCTGAAAACACAAATTCTGGAAAATTTACAGAATGCTGGAAAATGCAGAAATAAAAATCAGCAAGCTCAAAATAGTCATTCACACATTTTAACACAGATATTTTTGGTCAACATGACCCTGGAAAAACCCCCTACAACTCTTGGGGAAAACCAGTTTGAGAGCTCCTTATTTCTGGAAAATGCTTTTACAGAGAGGTGAAATATACAGAAAAAATTCCAGCAAGTTAATTACAGACTTATCTGGTTTTCCGTGCTTGCCTCCGCCTTGGAAAACGTGCAAGAACAGCAAAATACTCAAAAAAAGAAATTTATTACAGCAAATGACAGTTCAAAATTCGTGCCCAGAACTTAGCTGAACAACCATACAGACTGTATGGACTATACGGAATTTTCCAGCAAACTGTCTTTCTCGAAAACAGTGCTGGCTGCCTCGATAAACGTGCCCAGCCACCTGGAAAATCGAGCCCCCTTGTTGCTGTACTATTCCTCGAAAAATGTGTTGCCTTTCCCCTTGAAAACCGTGCCTCAATGCCGCTGTATAGACTACTGTCGGACTGCTATACAGATTTATGTGTTGCTGTACGACCAAGGTGCCTCGGGTATTCGTGCAATCTCTTACTGCCTCGAAAATCGTGCCCTCCTTGCTGCTGTACGGATTTGCTGAGTTTGTCTCTCCTTCACCTTCTCAAGCTCTCTTCAGAAAAAGTCTCCAGCTCTCCTTCTCCTCCTCTCTCAATCTGCTCATGAAAGAATGAATGACCTTTTCCTCCTTTAACCTAACCCTAAGTGACTTTTGGGGAATCCCTAAATCCAATGGCTGAGATAGATTGAGATCTAGGGCTGAGATTAAATGCTCATTTAAATTTCACTTTCTATTTTTTAATTCACCCCACTTTAATAAAGACCCACTTAGTCATTTATTTCCAAAGTCACTTTTCCTTTCTAATTTTACATTGACTTTATTAAAGTCACTTTAAAATTCGACTTTAGTAACTTTATCACTTAAAGTCACTTTTAAATTAGACTTTAGTAACTTTATCAGTTAAAGTCACTTTTAAATTAGATTTGACTTTATAAAAATTATAAAATCACTTTAGGAGAAAAATTAAATTCTTTTGGACACTTTTCCCTAGGCCAAAGATCAAAGCCTTAGGGAACCACCTGTCCTTCGGTAACCAAATTTCAACACTTCCTCTTACCGAGGAAGGTGTTCCTCACCACACCCATCTTGTCTCTAAAGTAGACATGCTTGCCTCGTGGTAAGGCTTTGGTAAGAATATCTGCAACCTGCTCATCAGTGGGAATATACTCAAGCTTCACAGCTCCTTTCTGAACATAGTCTCTGATGAAGTGATATTTGATCCCGATATGCTTTGACCTGTCATGAAATACCGGATTCTCCGTGAGTTTAATGCAACTCTGATTATCACAGTAAATCACTGAAGGTCTCAACGGCTGACCAAATAAGCCAAACAACATCTTGCGAAGCCAGATGGCCTCACAACTAGCTAGACTGGCTGCCATATACTCTGCTTCCGCTGAACTCAATGCTACTGACTGCTGCTTTCGGCTGAACCATGACACAACCGCCGAACCCAACCCAAAACAGCACCCTGAAGTGCTCTTCCTATCAGAAGCACAACCTGCCCAATCCGAATCAGTGTAACCTGCCAATCTCACTCCATCCCCCTGCCTGTAGTCCAGACCATAATCCACTGTCCCCTGCAAGTATCGCAAAATGTGTTTTGCAGCCACCCAGTGAACCTTCCTAGGCTCACACATAAATTGACTCATCGTGTTGACTGCAAAACAAATATCTGGTCTAGTGTTGACCAAATACATCAAGGAACCAATCAGCTGTCTGAACAATGTGGGATCCACCAACTCGTAATCCGAAGCATGGAGCTTCTTCCAGTTGGTGATCATCGGTGTCGACATGGGTTTACAATCCTCCATGTGGAATCTGCCAAGGATGTCCACAATATACTTCCCTTGCCCCAGGAAGAAATGCCCCTCCTCCTGCCACACCTCCAAACCCAAAAAGTAATGCATCAAGCCGATGTCCTTCATCTCAAACTTCGCCGCAAGATCTCTCTTGCATTGCTCTATGAGTCTCTCTGCACCTGTAATGACCAAGTCAGCGACATACAGCACCAGAATGAGAGGCTCCTCACCTATCACAATATAGTAAAGGTTTGGATCTGCCTCACTCTTTGTGAAACCCATCTCCTGCAAGTATGTATCTATCCTGGAGTACCAAGCTCTGGGAGCTTGCTTCAGGCCATAAAGGGCCTTCTTCAGTCTGCACACATGGGACTCCTTTCCATGCACCTCAAAGCCCTGTGGCTGCTCAATGTACACCTCCTCCTGTATGAAGCCATTGAGAAATGCAGTCTTCACATCCATCTGGTGGATCTTCCAACCCATCTCTGCTGCTATCGATATAATGGAGCGGATCGAAGTATATCGAGCCACGGGAGCGAAGGTCTCCTCATAATCAACTCCCTCTACCCGGGAGAACCCTCGAGCCACAAACCTCGCTTTGAATTTCTCAATGCTGCCATCTGCAGCATGCTTTACCTTGTAAAGCCATTTGGAAGTAAACCACGGATTTGCCCTCAGGCCTCGGCACCACCTCACAAACATCATTCTTCATGATAGAAGAATACTCCTCCTGCATGGCCTCTCTCCAAACCTGCTGGCTAGCTGCCTCCTCATAGAAAGAAGGCTCAGAGTCAAGGATGCTTGTAGCCATTGCCATATAGCTACAAAACCTCTCAGGTGGTCTGCTCTCTCTGACCGGCCTCTTAGGCCCAGCAACAGATTTGGCCTCTCTCAAGGTGTCCTAAAGTCACTTGGGCTTCCTCTTCCCTGAACATACTTCTCCCATTGGAGAATGAAACTCCTCCTCCTCATCATCATCAGGAGCCTGAACTCCTGACTGTTTGTCTGCTGTCCTCTTGCCTGCACCTGAACCTGTAGAAGCTGAGGTACCGTGTGAACTGTCCATTAGTGGACTCCCTAGTGAACTGCTTTGTGGACTGCTCTGCATGCTGCCCGAAGCACCACCCCTCTGACTCCGTGAGCCACTACTCACTGACGGACCTGACATCGTCATAGATGTACCTCCGGATCCTCCTGATCCCTGCCCACTGGATCCCTGCGACTGACTCAACTGCTGCTGAGGGTCTGGCTGATCCAGATACTCTAACTCCCGTGACCTCCTAAAGGCCCTATCCTCCTCGAACTTCACATCCCGCATGACAACAACTTTCCTCTGTGCAGGAATGTAAATCCGAAAGGCCTTTGAGGTCTCACTGTAGCCCACAAAGATACCCTTCTCTGCGGTGGGCTCTAGTTTGGTCCTCTTCTCCTTGGGTATGTAGGAGTATGTGATACACCCAAAGATACGAAGATGACCAATATCAAGCTTCTTCCCAGAAAAAGCCTCCTCTGGAGTCATATGCCCCAAGGGACGATGCGGACTCCTGTTCTGCAAATAAACAGTTGTGTTGCAGGTCTCTGCCCACGAAAACAATGGCAACCCCTGATCATGTAACATGGCTTTGGCAGCCTCTCTGATGGATCTGTTGTTCCTCTCCGCAACCCCGTTCTGCTGGGGGTTGTAAGGAACAGTGAACTCTCTCCTAATGCCTGCCTCCGCACAATAGTCAACAAACTCTCCAAGGGTGTACTCTCCTCCATTGTCCGACCTTAGGGACTTGATCTTCCGACCTGTCTGTGTCTCCACAAGAGCTCTGAACTCCTGAAACTGCTTGAAGACCTCACTCTTGGTCTTCAAGAAATAAATCCAGGCCCTCCTGGAGTGATCTTCAATGAATAAAACATAGTACTCATATCCACTCAAGGAAACATGAGACATCCGACCGCTCACATTGGAATGAATCAAATCAAGTATCCCAGTCGCTCTGCTATCACTGTTGGGAAAAGGGGATTTGGCAAACTTGCCCATCGCACATCCTCTGCAAGTATCAGAGTGATCAGTACTGAAATCTGGCACACCTGTAGTGATCTCCCGCAAAGTCCTTAAGGCTCCATGATACATGTGCCCCATCCTGCGGTGCCAAATATCACACAGCTCAGAACTGCTAGCTCTGCTGTCGGTACTACTGCTCAATGCCAAAAGGGGCTGAAATGCAAACTTGTACACCTTTGCATGGCATACACCTATCACTCTAGCTGAATCAGCTGGAGCGCCCCTGGGATATATCAGCACCTGTCCTCCCCTGAACAGTATCTCATATCCTCTATCCTCCAAAGCTGAGACGGATATGAGGTTCTTCCTCATCCCTGGCACATAAAGAACATCCGACACCTTCAAGAGAGATTTAGACTCCCTCTGAAATGTCAGTGTTCCCACACGGACTGCTCTAACAACTCTGTCATCACCGAGTACTACCTCTATATCAGTGCCACTCTCTGAAAGCTCTGAGAAGTACTCACGGACTTACTTTTCTTACAGCAATCACACAAATAGTTAAGTAAAATGCTGATAGAACATATAAGTGGATCTTATAGAAGACAAACCAGAAACAGAAAAATGTGATGGTGCGTTACGGCGGTCAACAGGATGCTTCAACCAGCAAAGTCTCCTTGGTCAGCCAACCTAGAATGTGTCACAACAGTCCTCCAATCAGCAACCGAGTCAACCCAAGTCAACTCCAAAAAAGTCAACGCTGTCCAGAAAAGTCAATGCAGGGCAGCAAGCTAAAAGTCAACGCAGCAACAGTTTGGTCAACCCTTTGACCTCGATTTCTGTGCCAATGTGTACGGCCTCTCAAAATCGAACTCCCAACAAGTTTCAGCCCTTTCGGACCATGCGTTGACCAAAGTCAACGCTGGTCAAACTTCCAGCAAAACCCTAGCTGCAGAAATTCGTCCTTCCCTTCAGCCGTACAGATTTCTTCCTTCTTCTCCACACGTGTGGGCTGAACTTGTCCTCCAATGAGCTCGTACTAAATCAGATGAGAGAAGAAGATGTGTGTTGAGTTGTTGTGAAATGCTCTCCAACTTTGCCTGTATTTATATCCATCATTGGGGTGTGTGACACATCCGCTGGGGGTGTGAAACCTTAAGGCCGACCTGCACATATAATTTATTATGAATAATAAATTCAAAATAAATGTTCTGCTCATCGGATTAAGACATATTATATATGGATTTTACACCTCTCCTAAAGAGGAATCCAACAAAAATATTAGCCTCTTAATCTGAGCATCATAACATGGAGTTTGGACCTAGTTGTCCAAATTTAACACTCCCTCTCAACTAGGGAGAACTCCATCCATCAGTGCAATCAAACATCGTGTGTCATCCCGCCGTAACTTGCTTTGCTGGCCTCTTTATTTCAGAACAGAAGTGGGTCAGTCACAAAGACATCATCGCCTGGCTAACAAATTCAGCCCAGAGGTCTGAAACCTCTATCAGACTCACAAAGAGTCTCCAACCAACCCGAAGTTGGTTCATCTGACCTGAAGTCAGGCGGAGGTCCGAAACCTCACTATACTTGATCCCAGATCAAGTGGTTGGACCGTGCCATCCTAGATAGAGAGTACGGCAATCTCTGATGCGTCCATCAATATTTGCTACTAGTCTCTAGCTTTTCCCACCTCATTGGCCAAATGAGAGGTACTTCCCATGAGCCCTGAACTCAATGGGTAGGATGCATACAGGGCATAGATAAATGAGAGGCAAACCAGCTCAATAATCACAACGGTGGGGCAGAAGCATTATGAGTGCTTATAGCTCCGAGAAGCTATCCCCAAAGCCCCCCAGAGCTCCCAGAGCTCATCGTCCAACAGGACCCACATCATAGGGTTGTTCCACGACACCAAGACTCTCACGGAAGGTTAGGAACTTGACCTTCCCCAGGGGCTTAGTGAGAATATCCGCGACCTGCTCATCAGTTCCTATATGATCGAGCCTTACGGCGCCTCGCTGTACCATATCCGGGATAAAGTGGTACCTGATATCAATATGCTTGGATCGGTCGTGGAACACAGGATTCTCAGTCATACGAATCCCACTCTGATTATCACAGAGTATCACAATGGTATCTAGCACATGTCCAAACAGCTCACTAAAGAGCTTTCGCAACCAAACTGCTTCACAACAGGCCATACTAGCAGCAATGTATTCGGCCTCCACGGTGCTCAAAGCCACCGACTTCTGCTTCCTGCTCATCCATGAGATCGAAGCAGAACCAAGATTGAAGCAACATCCCGATGTGCTCTTACGATCCACCACACTGCCAGCCCAGTCGGCATCAGTATATCCACGGAGTGTCACACTCCCGGCAGTGTATCTCAGCCCATGGTTTATCGTGCCCCGAAGATATCTCAGAAGATTCTTGGCACCAACCCAGTGAAAATGATGAGGCTCAACCATCTGTTGACTCAAAGTGTTCACTGCAAAACATATGTCCGGACGTGTGTTCACTAAGAACATCAAAGCTCCTATGAGTCGACGATACTCAGTAGGATTGGCCAAGATAGGCCCAGTAGCGCTGCCACTCAACTTTTTAAAGTTGAGTTCCATTGGTGTCGACACGGACTTACAGTCCACCATTCCAAATCTTTCCAGAAGCTTCACAATATATTTTTCTTGAGAAAGGAAAATCTCTCCAGGTCTCTGCCAGACCTCCAGGCCTAGGAAATAGTGCATCAGTCCTAGGTCCTTCATCTCGAATTCAGCAGCAAGCTCCCTCTTACATTGATGAATGAGAGGGTCGCACTTGTCACAAGAGGTCATCCACATATAGCACTAGAATGAGAGGCTTCCTCTCAGGCTAACCTTGAAGTAAAGGTTCGGATCAAGACACTTCGAGTGAAGCCCACGACTGGCAACTATCCATCCCTCTCGTACGAAGCTCCACGGGGTGCTTGCTTTGTCCCATAGAGGGATTTTCCAACTCGCGTACATGAGTGTCTCGATCCCGAAGATCTCAAATCCCGTGAGTTGCCATGTTCTATACACCTCTTCTTTATTGCACCATGGTGTTTTTGCCTTGTTTTTGCCTTGACATCCATCTGATAAGACTCCATCCTTGCGTAGCAAGCAAGGGCTATGATTGATCGAACGTGTACACGGCCAGGTGCAAATATGTCATCATAGTCTATTCCTTCCTTTTGAGTAGCTTTCACGGTGTCAAATCTGCCTTGAACTTTTCAGCACTCCCATAAGATCCATGTTTAATCTTGTAGAGCCATTTAGCGGTGACAACAGATTTGTCCTTCGGTCTCGGGACCACATCCCAGACATCATTCTTCATAATAGACTCATATTCTTCATGCATAGCATCCTTCCAAACTTGATGCTTGATGGCTTCCTCAAAAGATCCATGTTCAGATTGTACAATAGTACTCATGGCAGCTAGATACCCTTGGTATCTACACGGCTTCTTGCTTTCTCGGAATGTCCCCCTTGGGGCAGCATGACCCTCAGCATCTTCGAGGGTGTCCCTGAGCCATGAAGGTCTCTTTCCCAAAGGAAGGAGATGGATCAATAGGATCCATTGGTCCCTTCAACACGCATTGTCTCATCCTTGCGTTCTTCTTGATTTCCAAAGCCTTTCTTCGATCTTGGAAGATCTACTACTTTCTTCGTGGAAGCATCTTTCGCTAAAAGTGACATCATGGCATATCTCTACTTTGACCAGGTACATAGACTCTATAGGCCTTAGAAGTCTCACCGTAGCCCACAAACATTCCTTTCTTCCTAGAAGCATCCCACTTGCTCCTCTTTTCTTTCGGCACATGAAAGTAGACGGTACATCCAAAAACTCTAAAATGTGAGACATTAGGTTTCTTACCAGAGAAAACCTCTTCGGGAGTTTTGGATTCTAGAGCGGAATGCGGGCATCGGTTTTGTATGTACACGACAGTGTTCGCAGCTTCTCCCCATAGAAACTTCGACAAACCTTGGTCACATAGCATGGCACGGGAAGCTTCCACAATGGTCTGGTTCTTTCGTTCAGCAACACCATTTTTCTCAGGAGTATAGATATTTGTGGTCTCCCTCTTAATGCCAGCTTCTCTGCAAAAGTCCTTGAACTCATTTGTCTCATATTCAGTGCCATTATCAGTTCTCAAAATCTTGATCTTTTTCCCTGCCATATTTTCCACCAAGGCTTTGAATGTACGGAACCACATGAAAGCCTCATCCTTCTTCTTTAAGAAGTATATGTAGGTTTTGCGAGAGAAGTCAATGCGGAATGTCATATAGTAAGAACATCCTCCCAGGGATGTCATGGGTAGCATACCAGATAGATCAGAATGGACCAGTTGCAAAATATCAGATGTATTTGTGACACTTGAGGGGAAAGGTCCCCTTGTATGCTTTCCTTCGGCACAACCCTTACATACATCTTCATGATTATTTTCCAAAATAGAGCATCCCTGTCACCACCTTCCTTGCTTTGGGAAGGGCCTTGTAATGAAGGTGTCCAACCCTCCGGTGCCATAGTTCGGTTTGTCGGATAGTATCACATGTCATTGCTCCCAGCGGACTCCCTCCAACCCGGTAGAGTGTGCCAACTCTAAAACCAATCGAGATAGCTTCCTTGAAGCTCTTCTTCCACATGAGCACCTTTCCATCAGAGAATGTTACATTGAACCCTTTGTCTTCCATGGCTGATACAGACACAAGGTTCTTCTTCAATTTAGGTACATAGAGTACATCTTGCAAACGTAGGTCTTGTCCTTGAGACAAGTGGAGGGTCACAGTCCCTGTCCCTTTCACGGGATACGTGGCATTATCTCCAAGGATAATTTCTAGATTGGTATCCCTCTCAACCATGTCAGAAAGTGCTTCCTTGAAACCAGTGATGTGTCTTGAGGCACCACTATCTATCAGCCAGACATCCAAAGTGTCGGGCGGAGATGTAGCAGAGAGAGCAGATACAAGAATATACTCATTTCTTTTATCAACAGCATTAGACTCCTCATACCTAGAGTTTCTAGACCTTTTCGAAGGTTTATTGTTTCCACCAGAGGGAGCCTTCCTCTTTCCTTTAGATCTGTCGTTTCTTCGATTCCCATTCCTCCGGTTGTTGTTGTTATCATCACTATCGGGAGAATCCTTCTTGAAGGGACATTCTCTAGCATAGTGGCCAGGCCTATGGCAAGTGAAACACTTACTCTTCTTTTCTTGAGTCCTTGTTCTTCCTTTGTCCTTAGAACCACCAGAGTTCTTCTTTCGAGAATGAGCACCATAAGCAGCATTTCTGTCATTATCGAATTCCTTCATTCTTGTTTCTTCTTGCATACATCTAGACAGAAGCTCGTCAAAGTTAGGAATGGTATTATTATTGAGAATGGTAGTGGTGAATACTTGCCATTCATATGGGAGTCCTCCAAGTGCAGTGAGAACCATCTTACGATCAGCTATTGTCTCCCCAATAGCTAGCAGATTGTTCCTTGTTTCGGTCAATTTCAGAAAGTAAGTTTGAAAAGACTCATCCCGACCCTTCTTCATATTCTTCAATTTATTCTTGAGGAATAGCACTTGGTTCACATTGTTTACTTTGAACATCAAGATCAATTTGTCATACGTCTCCTTGGATGTGCCTAGCTCAGATATATAGGCAACCAGACTCTTATGTATGGATTCCCTGATCATCAGCGTTGTTTTGATCTCCCCCTTCTTATACTTGTTTTTAGCAGCAGCGGTGGCATTGGATGGAGGTTCTTGAATCTTACCCAGTACATGATCCAAGAGATCACGGTCTTCCAATTTGAGATCTAATATCATCTTCCAGGCATGGAAGTCATCCCTTCCAGTCAGCTTGTCATTCTCCTTGAATTCAAAACTTGTGGAACCCATTTCCTCCGATGGTGATTGCTAAAGATAGGGCTTGTCTTCACCTCAGCTCTGATACCATGTAAATTTTTGTAGATGTTCTATGCTTGAAGCAACTTTACTTTTCTTACAACAATCACACAAATAGTTAAGTAAAATGCTGATAGAACATATAAGTGGATCTTATAGAAGACAAACCAGAAACAGAAAAAATGTGATGGTGCGTTATGGCGGTCAACAGGATGCTTCAACCAGCAAAGTCTCCTTGATCAGCCAACTCAGAATGTGTCACAACAATCCTCCAATCAGCTACCGAGTCAACCCAAGTCAACTCCAGAAAAGTCAACGCTGTCCAGAAAAGTCAACGCAGGGCAGCAAGCTAAAAGTCAACGCAGTAGTAGTTTGGTCAACCCTTTGACCTTGATTTCTGTGCCAAAGTGTACGGCCTCTCAAAATCGAACTCTCTAACAAGTTTCAGCCCTTTCGGACCATGCGTTGACCAAAGTCAACGCTGGTCAAACTTCCAGCAAAACCCTAGCTGCAGAAATTCGTCCTTCCCTTCAGCCGTACAGATTTCGTCCTTCTTCTCCACACGTGTGGGCTGAACTTATCCTCCAAGGAGCTCGTACTAAATCAGATGAGAGAAGAAGATGTGTGTTGAGTTGTTAAATGCTCTCCAAAGTTGACTGTATTTATATACATCATTGAGGTGTGTGACACATCTGCTGGGGGTGTAAAACCTTAAGGCCGACCTGCACATATAATTTATTATAAATAATAAATTCAAAATAAATGTTCTGCTCATCGGATTAAGATATATTTTATATGGATTTTACACCTCTCCGAAAGAGGAATCCAACAAAAATATTAGCCTCTTTATCTGAGCATCACAACATGGAGTTTGGACCTAGTTGTCCAAATTTAACAGTGAAGCCCCACTGTCCACATACCAGATACCCGAAGATGTTCCGCTAGTCGAGGGAAATGCATGCTCCCTCTGAACCTCTGTGGTAGGTAATCCTGCACTAGAGGACTCACACGCAATGAACCCAAACTCCCGGTCAAAGCGATATGCAAAGTCCTCAACCTCTGCTGATGCTGCCATGCTCTGGTTCTTCCCCTTCTTCTTCTTCTTCTCCGGACACACAACTGCATAGTGTCCCTTCACCTTGGAATAGTCCTTATGTGTGTTACCCTGTTTACCTTTACCTTTACCTTTGCCCCCACCATTACTTGTGGAACCCTGTTTCTTCCCTTTGCCTTTCTTGCCTCCTGCCAACAATGCTACATCCTCATCCTGCTCAACTGGCTTGGCTGCCCCAAGCTGACCTTTCCTGATCTCTGTCTGAATGCAATCATCCCAAAACCTCTCCCATGTGGGAAGGGTCTCACGTGCACAAACCCCATCAGCAAAGTTCATCCATGCACTGGGGAGGCCATTCACTGCTATCCTCACCAACTTAGTGGGTGGAATGACCTCTCCAATTGCTGCCAACTCATCTCTCATATTAGTAATCTTTGTGAGATATCCAACTGCACTATCAGTCTTACCCATCTTAATGGTTTTCAGCTTCTCCTTTAGGACCATTTTCCGGTTCTCATATTACTTTGGTAGAGATTGGACAATGCTGTCCACATCTCATGAGCATTTCTCTTTCCTCTCACATGAGGAATGCAATGGTCTTTGATTCCGTCTAGGATCAGTCTCTTACCCTTGTTCTTCTTCTTATTATATGCTGCCAACTGAGTAGCATCAGTAGGCACATTAACAGGCTGCTGTGTGGTATGCGCCATGATGTCCCAGACTTCTGCCTCCTCAAAGATACTCTGCATTCTCTCCTTCCAAATGCTGTAATTGGTATGCCCATCCAACCTATCCTCCACCCTCAATCCCAATGACATCCTGCTGTCCTAAAACTGAAAAATAGCACTACTGTAGTAAAGATAAAAATTTTGTTTGTGAAAAATCAGCTTGCTGGAATTTTCTAAGTGAAAAAATCAGCAGGCTGTATTTTTCTCCTTGCTGTCCCAAACTGCACTTTCAACACTCAAGCTCCGATACCATGTAGAAATTTCTTGTTTCCCACCCCGGTTTTCAGTTTCACCTTATTTCTCCAAATAGTTAAATGCCCTTTCTCATATCCTTACATTCAACAAACTGGAAAATAAATTTTCGCTGAAAACACAAATTCTAGAAAATTTACAGAATGCTGGAAAATGCAGAAATAAAAATCAAGTAGCTCAAAATAGTCATTCACACATTTTAACACAGAGATTTTTGGTTAACATGACCCTGGAAAAACCCCCTACAACTCTTGGGAAAAACCAGTTTGAGAGCTCCTCCTTATTTCTGGAAAATGCTTTTACAGAGAGGTGAAATATACAGAAAAATTCCAGCAAATTAATTACAGATTTATCTGGTTTTTCGTGCTTGCCTCCGCATTGGAAAATGTGCCAGAACAGCAAAATACTCAAAACAGAAATTTATTACAGCAAATGACAGTTCAGAAACTCGTGCCCAGAACTTAGCTGAACAGTCGTACGGACTGTATGGACTGTACGGAATTTTCCAGCAAGATGTCTTTCTCGAAAACAGTGCTGGTTGCCTCGATAAACGTGCCCAGCCACCTAGAAAATCGAGCCCCCTTGCTGCTGTACTATTCCTCGAAAAAATGTGTTGCCTTTCCCCTTGAAAACCGTGCCTCAATGTCGTTGTACGAACTACTGTACGAACTGCTGTACATATTTTTGTGCTGTTGTACGACCAAGTTGCCTCGGTATTCGTGCAATCTCTTACTGCCTCGAAAATCGTGCCCTCCTTGCTGCTGTACAGATTTGCTGAGTTTGCCTCTCCTTCACCTTCTCAAGCTCTCTTCAGAAAAAATCTCCAGCTCTCCTTCTCTTCCTCTCTTAATCTGCTCATGAAAGAATGAATGACCTTTTCCTCCTTTAACCTAACCCTAAGTGACTTTTGGGGAATCCCTAAATCCAATGGCTGAAATAGATTGAGATCTAGGGCTGAGATTAAATGCTCATTTAAATCTCACTTTCTATTTTTTAATTCACCCCACTTTAATAAAGACCCACTTAGTTATTTATTTCCGAAGTCACTTTTCTTTCTAATTTTACATTGACTTTATTAAAGTCACTTTAAAATTAGACTTTAGTAACTTTATCAATTAAAGTCACTTTTAAATTAGACTTTAGTAACTTTATGACTTAAAGTCACTTTTAAATTAGATTTGACTTTATAAAAATTATAAAGTCACTTTAGGAGAAAAATTAAATTCTTTTGGACACTTTTCCCTAGGCCAAAGATCAAAGCCTTAGGGAACCACCTGTCCTCCGGTAACCAAATTTCAACAGAGAAGTAAAACCAGATTTAACAGTAGGGTTTTTGCATAAGTAATATTCAAAAAATTTCACATGGTATCAGAGCCAAGTTGCAGATCTAGTTGAATCACTAGCAAAAAGACTGAAGAATCCTTGCTGCAGAAAGCAGCGACAACCGTAGAAAGCTAGACCAGAGAGGGCAGCGTAGCAGCAGAGGGAAACAGAGCCACGTAGAGGCCAGAGTGACGTAGTCTCCATGCAGTCCCATAGACTTACTGGGCGGAGGCAGCCAGAAGTTGTGCTAGGATTGTCTGCTCACGCAGAGGCCAGCTAGGGTGACTTAGTCCTGAAGTTGTTTGCTGATTCAAAGTGTCGGAAGCCGTGCTACAAAGCTTCAGTAGTTGCTGGTGGGGTTAAAACTCTGTCGGTTTAGAATTTACCCTGAGCCAAGTTGACAAAGAGCGGGGGGATAACAGCTTCTCAGAAGATTTCCAGCCAAAGAAATCTGCAGATCGATCGGAAGATCGAAGAGAGCTGATTCATTTTTGATTTGGCAGACTTCAAAGAGAGGAAGTTAGTTATCAAAGGGAGCAGAGGGTGCCTGTTTTGCCAAGGACCCTAGATCCAACTCTAGCATAGAGAGGAGGATTTGTTTCGACATATTTTCTGAGTAGATGGCACCTCACAAACTATGTGATCAAGATAGGTTGGACGACTTGCCCAACTTTGCAAACTGGAAAGCCAGAATCTTGGTAGTCATGGAGGCATACGGTCTAAGGGAGCATGCATAGAAAGTCTTGGCCACGCCGACCGATGCGAAGCTCTTGGAGAAGCATGAAGAAGCAGCGGCACATGCCAAGCGCTTCGTTATGGATGGGGTCAAAGATCATGTGGTTCCACATATAGCCGAGAAGGCAACGACTCATGATATGTGGGTAGATCTAATGACACTATATGAAGGAAGAACCGTCCAAAGGAAGTTGCTTTTGGAGAACCAGCTGAGGTTATTTATGATGGCCAAGGGGGGGGGGGGGGGGGAGATTGATCCTTTTCTGTCCAGATTACAAGCGATCTAGGATCAACTAACTGGCATGGGGGTGAAGGTGGAGGACGATGTTATGGTGAGGACTGCTCTAAATGCTGTGGCAGAGGACTGGGAAAATTTTGCCCAAAGTCTCTTGGGTCGAGCAGACCTTCCTAACTGGGACAATATGTGGACTATCCTCCGACAAGAAGAAATTCGTCGGATCACCAAGAGACAATAGAACATTGGGTTGAGTAAAGTAAAGAAGGAAGAAGAGGAGGACGCGGCCTTGGCATCAAAGAGACAGCAAGGGAGAAAGAAGCGGGATTTGTCTAAGATCAAGTGTTTCCAATGTAGCGAATTAGGACATTTCGCCAGCAATTGTCCTTAGATGAAGAAGGACAAGGAAGCTTCTAGCTCCAAGGCTGCTGTGGTAGACGATGGCTCTGAAGAAGACGTAGCCATGAGCGCTCATGACCCACGAAAGTGGGGCGACATGGCTCTGTAGAGCAGCTACAGAGTGATGGCGGGATCCTTGAGTAGCCCAACTCTTGGATCACATCCGTGCTACGAGGGCCTTAAGACAGTAACGGGACAAGTGGAGCAGTGGGTGCAGAGAGTCACAGATGGAGTAGAGGCAGAGTTGGAAGTTGAAAGGAGCAGCACAGTACAGGGGCTGATGTGACTTTAGCAGCGTAGAGCAGGCCTGCTTACGCAGAGTAGAGCTGCAACAGTGTAGAGGCTTCAGGAGGACAACGTAGCGGAACAACAACGTAGGGGACTTTAGCGCAGAGGGGCTGTAGCCGTGCAGCACAGAGCAACAACCTATGGAGCTTCAGTGATGAGGATGCAACCCAACTGACTTGTCTTTCAAAGATTGGGCAAGAGTTTTCAGTTGTTTCTCTCTGCATCTGAGTTGTAGTGCAACAGTTTGTAGCACGATGCAGCAAATTGAGCGGGAGTTGCAGTACAGATGTGGTAGTGGCAGTGTCATGGGCAACAGTACGGGAGAACAACAACAACGCAGTGATGAAGGGCAGCAAACCAAGCATCAACGTAGAGACCCATACTAGAGATCAGTACAAAACTTCAGGGTGAAGTGTTGTGCTAGAGCACATTCCTCGCTAAGGGGGAGTGTTGAGATTTTTGAGTGTTGGGGTAGCATCGGATGTGCTCTAGCTCCCAAACTTTGTGGAGGGACTAGAGTGCATGAGATCTCCAAGACCTAGAAAGGGATTTGAGAAATTCCATCCTGTTTAAGAGAAAATTAATTAATTAATCTTTTTAATTAAGGACCCCGAGTCTAACTTAGGAAAATTAAAAGATTAAGGGTAATTAATTTAAACATGTGATGGAAATGACTTAAGTCACACAGATCAAACTTTCTCTTAATCTTAGTCGTCGATAAGAGATTAGATCACGACCATTGGTTTCCCAAGGAGAAAAGTATAAAAGAAAGGCTTGGGGTCAGTTGGAGTACACACAGTGGCAGAGCACTGAGACTACACTGTAATTCTAGGGCGTGGTTTGCTAAGAATTTTTAGAAGTTTTTCAACTGCAGCGAGGTGTAGTACTGGCAGAAGGGATGATCTAATCCCAGGCCAAGAGTGCAGCAAAAGGCAGAGAAGCAATAGTCAGAGCATCACAGAGGGAGCAGCAGCAGCTGCGCAACGCAGAGGGCTTCAGGTGCTACGCAGAGGCTACACAGGCCCCAAAAGGGCAGGGTAGAGGTAACAGGAGGCCAACAGGGCCGACGCAAGCCCAACCAGGGCGCGTAGGGGCACTGTAACCTAGTCTGGGGTGATGCAAGCCCTTCCTGAGTAGTGCAGGGGCTGACGCAGGCCCAACCAGGGCAGTGTAGGGGCACCGTAACCCAGTCTGGGGTGACGCAAGCCCTTCCTGAGCAGTGCAGGGGCTGACGCAGAGGGCTTCAGAGCAGCGCTGGGGTTTTTGAACATTGAAAAGGCTTGAGTTCTGTAAATCTCGTTTGAGGGTGTGAATTTGTCAGATTTTTGGTCTCCGGAACAGAGGTATTGCTGTAGATTTTGTATTTCTTTGTCGGGTTAACCAGTAAGGTGTTTAGATTTGCTGTACTTAGAATCTACTTAATAATATAAACTCTCCAGCAACCATAAGACCGATTCTCCTGCATGGGGTATTTTCGGGGATAGTTGTCCAGAAAATCCTGTGTGTCACTTTGTCATTGTGCACGTTTTCAGTTTAGATCTGTATTTGTGTAGACTGTTAATGTGTTTACTTTGATGTTAATGTTGAATACTTCAGAATAATAACTTGATTAAGTAGGAGAAGTAAAACCAGATTTAACAATAGGGTTTCTGCATAAGTAATATTAAAAAAATTTCACACTTTTGACCCTGTCTTCCAGGTTGGATATAACCTTTTCCCAGTTGGACTTCTTCCAGGCTTGTGCTGTTAAGGGCACTCCTAGATACATGGAAGGGAGGAATTTCCTTTAGAAACCTAGTATAGATGAAAGATTTCTCTGGATGGCAATGTGAGTGTTGAAAAAGAAAATCATAGACTCTGACACATTTAATTGCATACTTGACACTTTGATGAAGGTATCCAGAATGGTTCTGGAATTGCGGGCCTCCTTAACCATAGGAACACCATGCAACATAGTGTCGTCCAAAAATTGTTGGTGAGTGGTCGTTTGAGTGTTGTTGTGCAGCTTCAACCCTGTAAAATCCACTTCTCTATTAGCCGCTCCTATCGCTCTTTCGAGTCCTTCCATCATGAAGATAAACAAGAATGGAGATAATGGGTCCCTTTGTCAAATTCCTCTGGATGGGGAGAACGATTTTGATGGGGTTCCATTAAGAAGAAGCAAAAAACTGCGATGAGACCATTTCCATGATCCAATTAATCCAGTGCTCATCGAAGCCAATTGCTTTTAACATGACTTCCATGTATTCCCAGCTGATATTATCATAAGCCTTAGATAAGTCTAACTACATGATTATACCAATTTTTTTTGGGGTCTTCAACGAGTGAGCCACTTCATGCGCCAGGATTATATTGTCTGAGATTTGTCTTCCCTCCACATAGCTTGATTTCTCCTTCGAGATTAGATATGGAAGAATTGTTTTCATCTGATTAGCAGCTACTTTGGATATGATTTTAGAGACAACCTTGCACAGTGCTATAGGCCTGAACTTTTCAGGGGTATTTGCCAGTTCTTCCTTGGGGATAAGGGTATAAAAGTTGATTTCAAAGCTTTAAGAACGTTTGTTGATTCTTTGGAGTCAGCCACCACCTCATATATATCATTTTTAACAGTTTCCCAACAAGCTTTGAAGAAGTCGATTGTGAATCCATTTGGCCCAGGGGCTTTCCCATTTGCCATTTCATTTACTGCCAAAGCCACTTCCTCCATAGAGATTGGCTTGTTTAGGTTTTGTTGTGTTCCTTAGTGAGCACCTTTGCAACATGCCTCACAATCTTTTGAATGTCTTCCCCTCTCTCCACCTGGGACTCTTCAGCTATCTTTTGAAAGTGCTGGACTACGACCTCCTCAATGTCTCCTCCCACTTATTTAGTAGTTCTAGTTCCTCTTCTTTACGCCCCTTTGAGTACCTATCAAAGATCAATCGTTGTTGTAATGCTTCCATTCTCTGTTCCAGTTCTTTTTTCTCCTGAAAGATGTTACCAAATTCCATCTTTTTCCGCTGCTTTAGTTTCACCTTAATGTGTTTTATGTTAGCTCGTAGGGTGTACATCTTCGAGCCTCTATCTGGGATCCTTTCCTTCCACCATGTTTTGATATTCTCCTTGAAGTTAGGGTGGTGCTCTAACCAGAATGCTTCAAATCGAAAGGGCCTATTTTTGGGAGTTCCTGCTAATTGCATCATTAATAGCACACTGGCCAATGGTCAGATCCCCCACAGGGAAGGATATTTGCTGTCGCACCTACCCCTCTCATCAGTAAGTCTTTTGATATTAAAAATCTATCAAGCCTGGAAACCACTTGATGCTGCCCTCTCCTCTTTTTACTACAGGTAAAGCATCCATTTGCAGTTTCCATATCAATAAGTTTGGTCTCCTCAATGAATTCCTTGAATGCTTCAGAATCTCTATATATTCTTCTTTGGCAACCTTTTTTTCTAATAAAGAAGTTATCACGTATAAATCTCTTCCCACCACCCAGGGGAGGTGCAATTTCCTGCGTTTTATTCTTCTTAGATCTTGCAACAACTTGATCTTCTCCTCGAGTCTTTGAGAATTGTACACATTGGTGAAAACCATTGTGTCAGGGGTTTGTATAACTTGCATTTCTACAGATAGGTATGACCTGTTGGCTCTAGAATCTAGAAGGATCAAGGATTGAGGGTTCCAATAAATGGCCAAACCCTCAGCGGAGCCTTGCACTTCCACCTCCACTGAGTCATACCTTCTTCCTAGTTTCCTACTTAACTCATTTTTTTTCCCTACTGAGCATTTTGATTCTTGTATGAAAAAGATATCTGGTTGTTCCATTTGAATTTTTTCCTTAACAATCTTTATTTCCTAAGTCTACTAATGCCTCTAATATTCCAGGGTAAAACTTTCATAATTTAGATATGGTTTAAGGAGGGGGAGCCTAGAGCTCTCATCTTACTTGAATTTTTTGGCATATCTCCCAGCGCCTTAAGGGCGATACTTTTCAGCTTTCTCCCTCTTTTTTGTTGGCTTTGCCTAGGCACCAACACTGTATGAGATTTCGTTGCTTTCACACCTAGTTGAGACCCCTTCTGAGATCACCCTACTTTTTCTGGATGTGGTATTTTCTGCCTTGGTAATCTCGTCTCTTCTCTCATTAGGTACAAATATTGGATCCTGCCCATTTGATGTACGTTGATTGCTTTTATTCCTTGTTTCTTCGCCTGTTCCCCCAGATCTTGGAGGTCGATTCCTTCCCTCTCAATTAACTCCTCAATTCCAGATCCTCTGTACCTACTTCTCTTGGGGTCATTTCCTCATCTCCCTCGAAATCTTTTGATAGACATGGGATATCCCCTTGCTGCTCATAGTCCCCAATCGGTTGTCCCATTTCTTCCTCTCTGTTTTCTTTATTATCACCACTTTCCCCTTCTTCCTTTCTGTTTTCTTTATTATCACCACTTTCCCCTTCTTCCCCCTCTTTGACTAGAATTTTCTTCCCTTGATTTTGTTGTTGTTGTCTTCTATTAGGTCTTCCCCTCGGAGTGGGTCTGACAAAGCCCTCCGCATCTTTTCGGTCTGTCTCTTTGCTTTGTTCTTAGAGGGCATTCTCTTATTACGTGGCCATGTTCATGGCATCTTCGAGAACTGAAAGGGAATTGTTCATAGTCCAACGGTTGTAACCAAAATTTGTCTCAGAACTCTAGCTTGATTGCTTCAAGCAGGGCTCCAGAGACATCCATTTCTACACAGATTTTTGCATACACTATCTACCTGCCTTGTAACATTGCTTCTAAAATTTTAATGAATTTACCCAAAGAATCTCCTATCAGCTTTAAAGTTGTAGGAAGCCAATAGTCCAAGGGAAGGGAATACAACTTGACCCAAACATGGGACTCATGTAAAGGTTTCCTTCTCGGGGGTGAAGTTCTCCATCCATGGACGCATGTACAAACCCACTGATGCAAAAAAAGTAAGGACCCTTGTAAAAAATTCATTCTCTGTCTTTCATATTAGCAAATACCATTGTGAAGAAGCCTTTTGACCCTAGATGTAGTTCCAGTGATGTCTGATCCAATCGCACAAAGGTTTTTTTGTGGGCCAGAGCCCCATGAATTTGCATATGACAACATATGATCTCATATGTTCACTAAAGGCGTGAGTCTCGGGATCAATAATCAATGCTATTGGGATTACTGTCGTTTTTGGCTTTTATACGGTTGGTCCGTTTTCTTTCTTGTTGGGCCCCTATCTTCATTCGTTTTCTGTCCTTTACCACCTACCTCTGCTGAGCCTTGGACCTTCTTTAACATACCATCTACATGCCCATGTGCCCCGAAGCACATTCGGATCCCCTTTCCTTTGTCTGCGACTACATTTCGATAAGAGGGAGCCTCGCTTCCTCCCCCTCTGGAAGCCATTTGAATCAAACCCTAGCTGCTGCTGCTCTGAAAAAAGTGGCAATGAATTCTGCTCCTCTCGTCGAGTTCAGAAAGTCAAACATTAATTATTAGTTATTATAGTTATATTAAATGACTTTTAAACTTACTCTATAAAACTTACCTTTTTACACTTGCGAATAAACTTAAAAATTAATTAGAGTATCTAAATGAATGTTCATAGCTTATAATATGGTTAACCAAGGAAAAAATAATGAACTATCGCATGCCAACTCCCTAGTTTTTTCTCTGCTGATTTTTCCGTTATCAGGCCACTCCGCTCACTTTTTCATAATGGAATTTTGCGCTAACAGTGTTCTTTGAAATTTTGTGCTGATGTCAAACGATTTTACACATGGACAAATGTTGGGTCGATGTCCATGGATCTGGATGTGAATTCGACTCCAATTCGGGGATTTGCGGATCCAACCACTAGGCTTGATGGGTTAGGTGACATAGATATCTATACTATGTACTATAAATATATAATAGATGCCATGAAATTTCCTTCTTCCACCATAGCTGATAACAATTCCAGTCCATGAAGGACATGGTATAGATAAAAATTGAGGCAATTGTGGATATGTTCTCTTAGAAAGATCCCAACTTCCTGTCTTCCTACCCAAATGAAGACTAAAAATAATTAATACTTAGAATGTTTTGATAACATCACTATTATAGGTTTTTATTATTAACTTAGGATGGCTCTTTAGGATGCTTTAAGAAATCATTTTCCATTATCAACCTTGATAATTATGTGGCTTGTAATCATTGTTACCAATTGCATGTGAGTGGATATATTGTTGAGGGTTTGGATTATAACTTATCGACAATATTGGGAAAATATCCACAAAACTAAAAATAAATAAATAAATCAAATATTGCAACAAAAAACATCAAATAAACACATTGCCACATAAATATGAAAACAAAACTAATATATAAGATGTGTAGATGTCAAGTATATGGCATGTTGACATTGAATTATCGTAATTGTGGGTCTTGATAGCTTGATATGTGTAAGATCCCCCCTGTCCAACCCCTACTTATTGTGATGATGATTGTGATTGTAATGCCAACGTGGAAGGACCATGATTAATTGGACCTTTGATTAAACATATAATAATTATTACCAATTAATTAACACAACTGAAGGTTGGATATCCCTATGAATCCTTGGCTTGAGGGGAAACTTGGTTGCTCACCTATCTTTACCTAACGCTGGTTGAATGCATGTTGTCGAAAATTTAGCAGGTCTTGTAGAGAGGTACCCTATGAGGCAAACACTAGACTAAGTGACAACAATGGGGTGATGGCCCCACTATCATCAGAACCAAAACCCTTTGCTCTTTAATGGATTTTAACCAATGGAGGAGTCCCGGTATGTGTACAGGTACCTTATTAGGTATTCTAAGCTTAAAGGTGCATGGTGACAAAGAGGCCACCAAGGGAAAGACACAATTTAGGCACAAGGCTCCAAGAGGAGGCAATTCACTTTCCTTGAAAGAGGTCAAGTTAGGGCAACACAAAACCGAGGGTTTGATTGATAGGTTGAGAGTTGGAATGAACTAAGGTCTAGGTGCAAAGAAAGGGTTTCCCACAATGTATTCCAACAAGGCTAAGGCACGTGAAACCCTCAAGAAACCCGCAAGTTGAAGCTATAACCAAAATAGTTTTGGAAAACAACTAGGGCAAGGAAAACTATGGATGAAAATGGAATGAATTCCCACCAAAGGAGAATGATTTTGTGGCGACCAATCAATCCTTGATGTTTAGACTTTCCAAGGCAAAAAATCTCCCTTCCTAGTGAATTTGCACTAAGCCCTAGCTGGTTGATTGGCTTTGAGAGGGTCAAATTAGAGAGAGAAAGAAAATTCAAATTTATGGATAAAAAGTGGTTTGATCACCATCAAGACTTGGCCAATGCCTAGTCCTTAGGTTGATGGAGTTTATGGTGGTGATTGATTAGCTAATTCTTGCAAAGGAATAAGGATATTTGATTTTGATGGCTTAGCACGAACCCTAACTATTGCCCTTGTGAGGGATTAAAGTCACTTGGGAGAGCTATAATCAAGATCACCAAGGGCAATGCCATTCACATGAGTAATGCATGCAATAATTGAAATTCAATAAATTAGGGCATAATAGAACAAACCCTAAATCATGAATTTATTCCATACATTAGAAATAAAAATAGGTACACTTACAAGATGAAAATGCATGAACATTCCATTATCAATTGAAAAAAACTTCTCCAAAGACAAGAATGAGCTCCAATAACCAAGTATACTCCATAAATCACATTTTACCAAAGAGAAAAGAGGTTGAGATTCTCCTAAGAGAGGCCGAATTGTCCAAGTTATGATGATGAGAAATGAAAATCCCTCTCTTCTATTTATACGAGGACAAGACATAAAACAGCTTAAAGCCCCTAAAAGACTCGTAAAATCACAATAGAAACTTGTGTTACAAGCTTATGTGGCACTCCCTCTGGGAATGAGGGGGCGAGTTTCTGATATGGCTAGAGCGCACGCCCAAATTTTCCAAGCGACAAGTTGGGGTTGGCAAATATATATATATATATATATATATATATATATATATATATATATATATAATTTTAAATTCACCATGTGCATAAATATAAATCATAAATGATGAATACATCACTGTAGAGGATTTGAGGGCGAGGACAATGGGGTGCAAAGTAAAGTTTTAGGGTTTTCTCTCTTTGCGGATTATTGAAAGGCAACATTGATGGCCATGATCTTGTGTTTCTCCACGAAGGTGAGCTCTGGTCAAATGGTGATCCTTTCCTTTTCTTCATCATAGGTTTCTCGAGATCTGAGGACTATTCCAATGATTTTTCGATAACCAATTGTAGAAGCTTGGAAGTAATCATTAAGGTCGAGTTTCAGCTTGTTTCTGAACAGTTGTGGACAAACAACGCTTTAGCAAATAAATCACTGTTCATGGCTTTATGCTCTATGAAATATGGCGTTGGTTGGGTCCCTTTACCTTGGGCATTTATGTATGTGGGAAACATCCTAAACTTAGGGTCTGTAGCTAAAAGAGTGGGCTCGTATTGCGTTATAGATATGAAGCAAGTCGTTTTGACATTCTTTATGTGTAATATCACGCTTTATTTGAGGATCTGTGATTTGTAGAAGCCCCCATATTAGAGTTGATCTAAATAAATACTCAGATAAGGAGCCCCTATGCTTGTCACACAAACATACAACCAAAAGAGAGGAAAAATCAAAGGAATTCTAGATATTTGTCAAAAATATTTGTGGAAAGTCCATCATCTGGATTCAAGATATAGATCTAGTGGAAAATACGAAGCAAAGCATTGAGAACAATCTGGGTATGCCTGCAATTTTCTAAAGTTTGCTATATAAGGGGAAATTGCTACATGATTCCTTTAAGCTGAAAGAATATGGTATCTCAATGAACCCCAATGGATCGACCTTATTTAAGGATGCAGTGAAATAGAAGGCTACAACTTTTGTTGGCCAGATCCAAAATTTGCGAGGAACTCACATAGTCAAACACGTGGAAAAAGTTCCAACAATGGACGTAAAACCACCAAAGGTTAAATAGTTTTTTGTTGATCTACAATCTATGACATTAATATGCACATTTAATGATTTTTGGCCAAGAACTGAAGATTTACATTAGTGGGTATATTCTTCTTGGACACCCGATTGTGAACTTTATTTATGTTCGAAACGGTTCTTCATAGTTCAGTTTGATAAACAGGAAGATAGGGAGGAAGTCTTAAAGCTAGAGCTAGAGTTTGGGTTAGAGCTAGGCTTTTTATTACCCCATGGTTCCTAGAATTTGATGCTACAAGCATGGTGGTCACCACAATGCCAATATGGGTCATACTACTGAATCTCCCTCTTCCTTTCTGGCATCATTAAGTCTTGGAAGGTATTGGGTTATACTCTTGGAAAATTAAAAAAAGAAATGGATACTGACAGAACAAAAAATGTTCTCATTACATTTCCCAGAATTTGTGTTGAGATAGAGCTTAGTAAAGGTGTACCTGATCGTATCCACTTAAAACATGAATATTTTCAGTGGACCCATGTTTTAGATTATAAAATACGACATTTAGATGCCAAATCTACTTACAAATAGGACACCTATAGAACACATGCCCACAGGCAAAAACGATCCCAAACAAGAAAAATTGGCAGGCCCGTAGGCCAAAGGGATGGCAGGTACTTGACAACTCTGAGGATGAAGAAGAAGATGCCATGGAAAATAAACTAAATATGGATGCTTAGTCACAACATGGCAGCCAAGAAGGAGGAGATGGGGACCAATCCGAAATCGTGACTCATATCCAAAAGGGCACAGATTCAATAGAAAAAAAACACCCAAGCATCAAAAGAGGAAACACTCATATAAAAGGGATTTGGGGGCATAAAGAGAACCCATGTATTTGAGGGTTTGGATTCAAACAAAGAAGTCCCTTTGCAAGAAGTTGGAAATCCATTGGCAACAATAACATCCAAACACAATCATGGGGTTTGGCAAAAAGTCGGAAGAAGAAAGGCAAAACGGGGAAGTGTTTATTATCATAATTCCCTTAGCAAACTTTTGTATTTTTCATAGTTTTTTTTTTGTGCATCAACTGAAAGGTTGACGTGATCGAATGCCTAATGGTATCTAGAGAATGTAATTTTGTTCCTTGTTTACAAGTTGAATAAAATTACGATTTTTTCTTCGAAAGAAAAAAATACATCATTGCGATAAAGTCAAGAGAACTAGCTAAGAAATACAAAATGAGTCAAGCGCAGTGTTGAACAAGTGAATTATTCTCCTAGTGTGATACATGGTAGTTAGTTGGAGGGTATCCATCTATATGGTAGTCCAAATGGCCCAACGCTAAAACACTAACTCTTGCTAGTTTGACCTTTCAAATACCTAATTTGGCTTGTGATAAATGTCAAATCATAAACTTGGGTTGAATCCAAAAGCAGAGTCAATTTTACTATTCTTGGTTGACATTACTAATTTGCCTTATCATCCCAGTTGGAAAGCATGCTAATTTTGTCAAAATCAAACCTTGGCTCAAATTTCTAACATTTTCAATCTCAACACTTAAATCAACCCTCTCTGTTGTTAGGCTTGTCAAATAAAACTTATAAAAGCCAAATTTGATTGGTCAACCACACTAGATATTTTAATTTTCCTAATTCTATGAGAGCAAAAAGGGCCTTACTTACAATCATTACTACTAATATGACCAAGTTAAACAAATTCAATGTCCTTGGCATAGTTAGCGAAGTTGCAAAGTGTGTTAGATCCTTAGAGATACTGTGGTTTGTTTACATCAGTCTGACACCTAAATGAGTCTTGAATCTTGATTTATTATTCTTGGACAATGTAAGTGCAAAGAACAATTTTGGAAATATTGGTCTTAAGAGGAAATGCGCTGAAATGAATCATTGCTAGCGACCTTTACTTCACACAAGAGGTTGTATTCACAAATAAGCATCCATACAACCTTCACTATTTGAGGGAAAAAATATGTGATTGCTAGGGTAGCACACAACAAAGCAACAAACTAATAATTTAGCAAACAATGCTAAACACAACTCAACAATTTTCCTTTATTCACGCTATTCCATCATCAATTGAGTTTGGTGTGTGATATAAAATCTGGAATGTTTGTGCGATAAACCATTTGAAGTAGAATGTAATTGTACCTTTGCCTATATAAAACTAATTGCTTTTTCATGCCTTTGTCTTTTTATCAAATGAAAAATTTCAAGCTTTGATGTTTTATGTTGGGGTCTTCTGTAATGCTTTGCCTATTTATTTCGTCTTGATCTTGTGATTTTGGTTAGACCTCCATCTTTACTTCTCAGATGTATATAATATAGATAATCTCTTCATTGAACAAGAGTTTCATGATTTTCTGTGTGTTTTTTATTTTCTTCCAGGGTATCATGTGAGGGTGGTAGAACAGTTTTACAAAGGAAATTGTTGATTGTCTTGTTGAAGTGACTAATGCCCACTTAAACTTGCACACTTGTGTTTATATTCAAAAGCTGGAAATCATACGAGGGTGATGCACATCAGGGGAATTGTTGATCTCAGAAAATTAACAAGAGCAAACGGTGTATTTATATGTTGTCAGTGTCCGAATTCTGATCAATGGCTTGCCTTTTCTATATCACCTGGTTGCACTTCATGTGCATGAAAATAGCAGCTAAAAATTAGACATAAAACTTGTTTTCTCTGGCAATTTAAAAAATTCTCGACATATGATTAGGGTTTCTTTTTGTTCACTATGAGCTTTCCTGCCCCTAATTTAAGAGTATTCCAAGGCTTACACAAGTATCAAGAAATGATTATAAAAATGGCAGAAAACTAGGGCAGTTTTTGAATGTTGAAATGAACGTGTTTTTATAATTTTCAGCTTATCTGATACTGAAAGTGTTTTTCAGCTTGATGACTATAATATGGTCAACTTCCTACCTCTTGATATCAGAAAAGAAAACAGGTATGTCCTTTTTAAATAATCGCTATCCATATGGTTGCCATATATATATATATATATTTCTATTTGAAGATTGAATTCTCCCTGCTAGATTGTGAAAGCAGACTATTTCTTTTTTGTATTGTTTTGTTTTTCCCTAACACTTTTCTATTTGGCAGCATGCAATATATTTTGTCACATATTGATAATGCCATTCAGTTTGGAGAGGATGCTGATGTTAAGGTGAAGGATTTTGATGCTGAAAATGAAGATAGCGAGTGAAGACTTTCTATGAAGATAGTGACGGAAAACTTTGCTGATTGTATTGAATCTCTGCGGATGTATATTGATATAACCACCAAGGAGTCTTGCAAGATACGTTACAAGACATATGTTACGTGCCTTAAATCTGGAGATCATTTAAGATGGATTTTGTATCTGTGCTTTCAAGAATGTTTATATGAACTTGCGTTTTTTATTATGAAAAATATGTTTTTCTTATTAGCATAGCCAGTTTCAAAGATATACACATTTATTTGATATATAAATTTTCCTATTTTACTGGATCCATCTATGGAGGATCTAGGAACCATATTTCCACAGATCTGGAAAACTAAAATAAGCTGTAAAAAACAATGTTTGGAGCCATGGAATCTTAACTTTTCTCTATAAAATAACCTCTCCCCTCAATCCTAAAACATACAAATCTGACTTTATTCATAGCAATCTGCATTTCTGAATTTGTCAGAGCGATTTGGAGTGAAATATATTCAGAGATGTGAGTTTTCTGTATTTCTGTTTCATGTTTTTGATGAAATATAAATATATATACCATTTCATAAAAATAACAAATACCAAAAGGTAACATTTGGGCCCTGAAGCCTTAATTGCGCCTTTAAAATGGCCGCTCGTCCCCATCGTAAAACACATAAATCTGAGTTTTTTTTTATAGCAGTCTGCGTTTCTGAATTTGTCTAGCGATTTGGAGTGAAATATATTGAGAGATTATTATTTTTTACTATATGTGTGTTTTTATACTATTTTTTAATTTTTTTTATACATGCTGTTTCTCTCTATCCGCACACTGAGCTTTGAAAACATCCAGATCAGTGTCTGGATCCACATCTGTTTCCATGTAACTTAGAAACTTCCAATAACTAGTTACAGAATACAGATCAACAAACCAAACTAAGAGAGTATTCTAATCCTTTGGTTATATATTTAATAAAAATGCATTTTATTTTGAGAAGTTTAGTATGGGCATTGCACAAATTAAGAACATTTGATGCAAGCGTTCCATGTCATTTGCAGAATAACTCGTGTTTGCAGGATATTTTATAGCAGTCAGGTGATGATGTTTATATTTGTCTCGCTAAACAAGGTTTTTGTGCATAGGTTTTAGATCTATTTACCGTTGCTTCCCCATTGGTTGCCCGCTTTGTTTCTGTGCTGCTGTGTACCTGCAAAATAATATTTATAGTAAACATGATAGTTCCGTATGTTCTGCCTAGTGAAAAATCTTATGTGCATTGTACCAAGGAAAACCAGTTGATTGCAGGATTAAACCATTTTAGCAAGAAAAAATACATGAGATGAAGATTGACACAGCAACCTTGTGTGTGGCATTGGAAAACTAAATAAATTCTAAGATCTATTTCAGTTAGTAGTCGGAATGAAATAAAAATATAGAAATCAGAAGTAGGTGACAATTAAAACGCCTGTGAAATAATGAAGTGGAGGCAAAATTAAGAACGAAAAAGGGAAACAACAGTGATAAATAGTTTCAATAGGAGTAAATATGGACAACAGACATTGGTGAATTCAAGCAAAATAGAATTTCGAGCTAAATGGAAAAGTCCGCTCTTGTTATCATTTTTGTTACCGTGTCATGGGCGCAATCACTATGTTTTCCAAATTGTTGGGCACGTGGTTCCCCCGAGTCTACGAGGCCACATTATCTATATATCTCTTTCATAATGATGATGACGAGACCATTAGGTGTTTTTTTAAGTTATAACTTCATTGTGAAACTGGACGTTTAAAAAGATCAAAAGAAGATTGGGAAAGAAGAGTGTACTTTTTTCACTTCCGGAAAAGTGGAGAAAGAAAAACATTTTATTTTAGAATGTGAAGCCTTCAAAGACAATAGGGACAGATACGCAAATACCCTGGCAGCGAACTCTTGCGATAATTTATTCAGTGAGGGGACAGCTGAGAAATCGGGAGCATTCATCATTACATTGAACAAGAGAAGGGCTGAAATGCAGAAATCTGTTTGTCAGATGGGTTGTTCCATAGGCTATTTTTAGTTTTGTAGTGGTTAAAAATAATTTCTTTCTTTCTATGCCATGGGCCCATGTTCACTAAGTCTTCTTCGCCTCAATCTTGATCTTGTAATTTACAAAAGAACTTAATGAATATTGTTGATGTTTGGCGCAAATTAGAATGCAAGATTTTTCATTGCTATTTATTTAGAATTGATAAGAATTTCGAATCACAATGGTCTGATTTGAAAGATGGAGATTACAGATGCATTGAGAATAGTTCTTCCCTTAGAATATGAAAGGGTGGCAAAGAGACCGAGTGAGGGGAGGAGAAAAATGTGCGTGAATGCTACATTCTAGGTAGATGAAGCATCCTCGTCCAAACATCACCTTGCATTGAATCGGTTGTAAGGAACAAGTCACAAGATTGCAGAGGAAGGCCCTTGAAGATGATTTTCAACAGAAAGTGAGGTATTGAATCGTTTGCAAGGGACAATTTACGAGATTGTGGAATAATGTCATTGAAGATTATAAATGCTACATTCTAGGTAGATGGAACAAGGAAGCATCCAAACATCACCTTGCACTGAACTGGTTGCAAGGAACAATTCACAAGATTGAGGAGGCCTTGAAGATGAAATTGCAAGGAGCAATTCACAAGATTGCAGAGGAAGGTCCTTGAAGATGATTTATTAAATCTTTTGCAAGGGACAATTTACGAGATTGTGGAATAAAGTAATTGAAGCTTATATTTAACAAAAAAAAGTGACGCAAAATCCTCAAAGAATGTGCATATTCAAAGAACAAATTGGCTGAAACGAAGAGGCATGACAAGGTCAGGGTGGATTAAAAGAACAATTTGGCTGAAACGACGAGGCATGACAAGGTCAGGGTGGATTAAAAGAACAATGTGGCTGAAACGAGGAGGCATGACAACGTCAGGGTGCATTAAAAGAACAATTTGGCTGAAACGAGGAGGCATGCCAAGGTCACGGTGCATTAAAAGAACAATTTACTTTGAACGAGGTTGACGAGGTCATGATGTATGTACCTCGTCTATGTCATAGAACAATTTTGTGGATAAAAAGAATTAGAGATTTATGTGGGAGAACAATGATGAGAGGATATTAATCCACTTGATAAGTTAGTATTTCCTCACATGGTTGGAAAATAAGGAATATATAAGCAAAATTGTATTGCCACTTCCATACCCATTCCAAATTTTTGCAAATTTTGACCATTTGAAGGCAAGTTTGCTGCTAAGTTATCACATATTGCATTACAATGATAATGACGTGAGAATAAACCAATGGGCGTGGACAAATTGAACTATTCTTCAAACTAAGTCTCGAGGAAACATAAAGGGGCATGGAAAGTGCAAAGGCCACATCTTGTTTTGTGGAGGTGGGAATTTATAAATATTGAAAGGGGCATGGAAAGTCCAAAGGCCACATTTTATTCAGTGGAGGTGGGAATTTGTAAATATTGAAAGGGGCATGGAAAGTCCAAAGGCTACATTTTGTTCGGTGGAGGTGGGAATTTGTAAATATTGAGGCGAAGAGAATTTTTTGGAAGGTTGCACTTAGGAGAAATTTTACTTAGAAGGCAAACATAGTTCATTGAATAAATGGTTAGAAGATTGGAAATGTTAAGAAGTGCTTAGTGATAGTGTGTGGACAATGCAAGATGATGGATGAAGTGTTGTTGAGGTTAACAATGTAAGGGCACATTTAAAAAAAATAATTATTTATGATGCAAACATAGGTCATTTAATAACGTGCTAGAAGGGTTGGAAATGTTAAGAAGTGCTTGATGATAGAGGTTTTTAAATACAAGGTTAGAAGGTTGGAAATGCTAGGAAGTGTTTGATGATGGAGTGTGGAAGAATGCAAGATGTTGACTATAATGTTGGATCATTGGAGATGGGAAACTTTTGTAAGGTATGATAGACGATATGAATGTAAAATCATCAAACAAACAAATAACAAGAATTGGATTCAATGGATCCCCACGATGCTACAACGTGTATGGTTGTGAATGTTTAGATGAATTTTAGTGGAGGGAATTTATAATGCTACAACATGTGTATGGCTGTGAATGTCGAGGAATTTAGGGGAATTCATAATTTAAGTAAGAACATTGAAATAGTCAATGGAATTTACAATTTAAAGTAAGAATAAAGATCATATGATTCTTGAAAATAATGCTACAACATGATGAACGCCACCCAACAAAGGATGGTTGTGAATACCTAAAGGAATTTAATGGAATTTATATGGTGAAGGAACAACATTTAAGTGGTCAATGGAATTTGACCAAGAAAAAGAAGAAAATATGGTGTTATTTGAAAAAAAAACATTACAAATCATTCACAAATTTTAAACGAGTATAGTTACATTGAATGAAAAGTGATTTTTTTGCATAGTGATATAGAAAAGATATAATTGAAATATTTAATTAAGAAATATAATAATGGACCATGTTAAATCTTTAATTGCATGGTGAGAAATAGGAAATTTAGCTATCATTTGTTAATATGCAAAGACAATTTATTTGTGTTAATATGTAAAGACCATTTATTTAGTATAGGAAATGAAATCATTCATAATAGTCTAACTAAAGATTGTACTTGTTGGATGAACAAACAATTAAAATAAAGACGATATTATATAAGGATCACGTAGGAACAAAACTTGTTATTGTGTTTTAAATGTAAAATGTGAAATACACTATGTATTGTAAGTAATATTTTTATTAATAAAATAAATGTACAAAGGTGATCAATGTTACAATGAGGGTATGTTTATATATTACTGGGTATGTCTTTTAGACATGTCTTTCCATTTAACAAATGACTATTTAAATAATTATTATTTGATTATTTATTATTTTACTTATTTGTATTTGTATTTGTATTTTATTTTATATAAATTATATTCATAACATTGCCCCTCTTCAAAAAGGCTTTGTCCTCATCCACGGGGTCTTGGATAGGCAGTGATAGGGTGCTTTGTTAAGACACTCTTTGATGTGAAGTCACCGGTTCAATTCCTTGCCCCAATCGAGGTGATATATTGGACATGATGAAGATGTAGTCCTGTGAAGCTTACAAAAAGAAAATCTTTGTCCTCAAAGCTTAACTGTTCACAAATTCTTCACTTGGTTACTTCATTTCAGCATGTGCAAGTAGTATTATTTTACTGATTTTCTTTTCAATATATATATATATATTAACTTCATAAAAAAATAATAAACATAATGTAACTTTTTTTTAAAGTTACTTTATAATGTTTTATAGGTCACTTAAATATAATTTGTTAAAATGTGTGGCCATTAATTGCTATAGGATTCAAATGGTCGTGTCCATTGTGAAAGTTACGCTGTGCCTACCATATGGTTGTGACAGATGCCTTAAGTGTAGTTTGATTGTTCTCGATTGTAGGAACTGCTCTGATATCATTATAGGAACAAAGCTCTGAATAGTTGTGCTTTAAATGTAAAATACACAATGTATTGTAAGTAATATTTTTATTAATAAGATAAATGTACAAATGTGATGTATGTTACAATGAGGGCTTGCTTATATACCTAGGCAATTGCCCCTTTCCATTTAACTAATGGCTCTTTAAATGCTCAATACTTAATTATTTATTATTTGATTTGATTTGATTTTATATAATTATATTCATAACATTGCCCCTTTTCAAAATGTTTTGTCCTCAAAGCCTAATCCTTGACAATTTCTTCACTTGCTTGTGTCATTTTGGCATGTAAGTAGTGTTATTTTCCCATTTTCTTCTCATAATGTAACCTTTTTTTAATTTACTTTATAGTGTTTTATAGTCCATTAGTTGCTATAAGGATTCGAATGGTCATGTCCATTGTGAAAGTTGTGTTCCGTCTACCATATGGTCGTGACATATGCCTTTGGTGTAGTTCAACTATTCTCAATTGTAAGAACTATTGTGATACCACTGTAGAAACAAAACTTTTGAGTTGTGCTTTAAATGTAAAATACACAATGTATTGTAAGTAATATTTTTATTAATAAGATAAATTTACAAAGGTGACAAACGTTACAATGTGGGTCTGCTTATATACCTAGGGAAGTGCCCTTTCATGTCTGGGCATGTCTTTTAGACATGCCTTTCCATTTAACTAATGGCTATTTAAATAATCATTACTTGATTATTTATTATTTATATTTATTTTATATAAACTATATTCAAAATCATGTTTCTAGAACATGTAATCATGAGATTTCATTTAGTTTATGTTGATGATGACATGTTCTTTTTTTCTTTTTGTATTTAAAGAAATCAATAATTGTGGTGGGCTTGTATTCATGTGACACGAGGTAAATTTTGACCACTAATACTATAACGTGTAGGTGAACCCATATGCATCCCCACATACAGTTGACATAGTAAATTATGGGAGATTTGAACCTTGAATCTCAAACTTCACAAAGACTTCATATCACAACAATGCCAGTGAAATTTCCCTTGAATGATACATGTTCCTTTGTTATTACAAGAAATCAAATGTAATGATTAGAAAATTAAGTAATAGGTGAAGGAATTATTAGCTAGCATTGAAAAGGAATAGAAAAAATCAACGAAAGCAATCATAAATTGATTAATGGATGAAAGAATTATTGGTTAACATTGAAAGGAGATGGAAATAAAAATAATAAAGTCACTTTTAACAACAACAAAAATAACATAAACGAAATATGTTGATAACCACTGGATCTTCAAATACTAGTAAAGCTTGAGTCACTTAAAGAAGGAACTTTGAGGTTGACCAAAGTTTTTTAAATCTATAAAGTCTATATTCATTGTACCATATACCATTGGATCTTCAAATATTAGTGAAGCTTAAGTCACTTGAAGGAGGGATTTTGAGGTTGACCAAAGTTTTTTAAATCTATAAAGTCTATAATTATTGTACATTGTATATTGTTAGAAACTCATTCCATGAAGGTGGTGGATAATCAATGTAAGAGAATTAAGAATTTAAGAAAATAAACATAAATAATCAATACTATAATTAATAAGAGTTTATTGAAAAAAGTGATTTCGGTTATGGTTTTACATTAAATATCATGTTAAAAGTTTTCAAGGCATTGGTAAATGGAGGATTATGATTTATCCTTTGAATTCTTCAATGTGATGATAGAGATAAGGAGATTATTCTAATATTATCACTAATAAGGAAATAATTATTGATAAATATAGAAAGATAGACTATGAAATGGTGGATGGACAAGTTAGGCATTAACCAAATGGATCTGAAATATGATTCTCAACATGAAGATGTAGAAGATGGTTGTGAAAAAGAAGGGAATGATGGAAAATGACAAAATATGGATAATTATTAAAAAACAAAGAGACAAAAAGTTGCTATGCATCGAAATAATAGCTTTGAGGTATTCCCTTATCTATAAAGTTTGAATTGGAAATGCTGAAATTATTAAGTAGATTCATTTAAGGATTTGGGAAATAGTGAGTACAAAAGTATAGTCTAAAGTCAATCTTTATATTGATAGAAAACATATGAAAATCAAAGTGGGAAATAATGGATATCAATTGCCATTAATATATTCAGGGACTATAATGATGTCTTTACACGATTATATATTGAGTTGAAAGGGATGCAATTAAAGTAGTATGTATGTAAAAATAAGAGAATCTTATGAAAAAAAAACATGTAAAGAGACATAATCAAAGGTGTGAGACATTAGTGGATGAGGAAAGTAAAAAATTGTTAAATGATTTATTTTTCCAATGTAATATAGGTATATATATTTGAATATGTAGAAATCATGGCAATGTACATGATCATAAATAATGTTTCTTTCCTAATATTATCATATTTAAACCTTGAAAAGTTATTGGGAATGAGAAGTACTAATAAAATTAGCATCTAAGGACTATAAAATGAAACCCACTTTCGTTAAAGAATGGTATTATGAAAATTCAATATTGGATTATCAATAATAAAAAAATTATTTTGAATTTAATTTAAATTTTGTCTTTCTTGGATAATTAGTCAACTTACAATTTGAATATAGTCACATGAGAACTTCATAAAAGTGTATCTAAATTTCTTGAGCTACTAAAACATTCTCTTAATCCATCATAATGTTTCTTTTGATTGCTTATGGAAGATTACTTGGGCATATTTTTTAGAGAAGGGTTTAACGGATTGAAGTAGGAAATGTCTTTGTGGCCAACAATTTATGTTATCAACTATAGTAGAGTAGAGTAGCTAGAAATGTTTATTGTGATGTAGATAAGACAAAGAAGGTTTTTTTATATCATCCATGTTCAAGGTCTAATGGAAAACCTACTTTTGGTTAAGAAGATTACAAACACTAGGTATGTTATTATGTTCCATAGGTCTTGCTAGGTGATCAAGGGGGCAAAGTTGTGATAAAAAGAGTTTGCATTGGTATAGTATACAAACTATGTTTCTCATTACTACTTTTGGAAAAACCTTCTAAATTAGACAAGTCCAACTATGAAGTTAATATCAAAGTTGAGTTGGCGGAAGTTGAAAGTGAATTTGACTCATTAGATTTCATAGATGAACTCGGTGAATCAACAAGATGGTTGATGTGAAGGAAACAATATTTGAAACCTTACCCTTTGACATTAATGACATGGAAATTTTGTGAATTCAAGTGTTGTCAAAGTTATATTAGAAGCATATACTAAAGGAACAACCTCTCTTGATGAATATTCAAAATTGAAGTTTCGTTGTATTTATTTTTATAGTAAGTAAGACAAGAATTGATTTGACTCAAGTAATTGACAAAGTGAAGAGATATTGTTGGCATGTATCAATTCATTCTAACCAAACAGAGTTGTGTGAACACGAAGTAGTATTTTTTCTTTTTCATTGATGATTTAAAAAAAAAAAATCTTCATTCTCTTTTGAACCAAAAAGATACTTATAACTTTAAAGAATTCAAGGCTTTCATAGAAAGGTAAGCTGCAAAAATACTGAGTGATAATTGGGGTGAATATTTCTCAAATGAGTTCAAGAAATTGTATGAGAATGAGGCATTCCAAGGTAGACAAGAACTTGATACACTTCATAGTATAATGAAGTCACAAAATGAAAGCTTAAAGTTATGCAAGAAAAGGCCAAGCGCGTTATGGAATAGGATTAAATTCCTCACTATTTTTTGTTAAAAGTAATTAAGACAATAAATTACCTCAAAAAGTGATCATTTATGTTGACCTTGAAGGAAACCACCCTATAAGAAGCTTAGGAAAGTAAGAAACCCTTTGTTTCCCTTTTAAGGTGTTGTCGCTATGACAAACACCCTCCAAAATTTTTCTTACACTTGAATTTTGGAGACTACTGAGGATCTTGTGATTGGTTGTTCCATTGTCACTTCTTAGTCGGCTGATGCCTTGTTAAGTCTTGGAGCTCCCTCTTGGATTATAAGTGTCGAAGACATCTCCTCACACATGCTTAGTTTACAACAAGTTCATGAGCACATTCTTTATGCAAGCTTGTATAGGCATAACACAATTCATCAAGATTGTGCTTTTGCAATGATCAACCCATGTCGATAGTAAATGTGTGATTTCATTGATAATCTCTAACTTTTGGTTGTGATTGTACTTTTCTTTCAATGAGTTTTCCAAACTATCGCTTATCCACCCCTTCACTTTCCCGAGTGTCACTTTCATGTTTTTGATTGTTGCATTTGCTTGCTTTCATCTTAATTAGTATCATTTTCATGTTATCTTGGATCTGACATGTGTTGTTTTCATCGTTGTTCGCATATCACAAGTGTCATTCACACTTTTCTCTTTATATCGAAAATGTCGTCTTTCGACATGGGAAGTGGCACTTATCATGCAAAGTAAAGTTGTGGATTGTTTCAAGGGGTAAATTTGGTGTTGATGAGTCTTACTAGTCATGTAGACATGTTTTACACTCAATCTCAAAGTTTCAAGCGATGTCGCACAAGTGTCGTCACTTTCGTTGCAAAGTGTATATTTTGTGTCGCACTTGGAGAGGTATGGTGCATTGTTGTCGCATTGAGGGCATCATTTTGTTCTTGTTTTTTTAGTGATAAATGTTGTTTTGTCGATTGTTCCAAGGTTGTGATCATGATCTAGTTTTGTTTCTGCTCACTTGAGCCTTACTAATCCCACACTTAGCCTTATCCGGAAAATTTTGTTCCCTGACAACTTGACTTCACTCAACCTTCCTGAAATGCGCATTGCACAATCTCAACCCTAAATCCATGACCTTTCCTCTTGGAACTGCGCACCGCGCAACCTTAGTGCTCAGACCTAGCCCTTGAGCTCTAGAACTATGCAATCCATGCCTCCAACCAACCTTCTCTGCGCACTACATAGTCTCAAGCATCAAGCCTCAACCTTGAGATCTTGAACTGCGCAACTGCACAATCACTTGGCCTCTCTCCCTCCAAAGTGTGCCTTGGGAAACTTCAAGCCTCAAGCTCGAGGCCTTGAACCACTCAACTACGAAATCTACCAACATGTTCTCTTGTCTAAATTGCGCATTGGGAAACTTCAAACCTCAAGCTTGACCTCTTGAGTTCCTCAATTGCGTAGTCACTTAGCCTAGGCCTTTAGAAACGCGCATTGCACAGTCTCAAGGCTCAATCCTCCATCCTGCGTCCTTGAGTCCCTCAACTGTGAATTCCCTATGCCTAGGCCTCCAAAATTGCACATTATGCATTCTCAAGGCTGAAGGCTCCATCCTGTGCCCTTGAGTCCCTTAATTGTACAATCCTTTGACCCTGGCCATCTTGAACTGCGCATTGTGCAATCTCAAGCCTCAGTCTTGGAACTTGGCCTCTGGAATTGCGTAATCCCTGAGTCAACCACTCAACCAGTGACCAAGTCGAACCCTAACAAGTGATTTCATGAAGAATCTTAGGCTTAGGGTTTATCAGACTGATGTCGTCTTTTCATGGGTGGATTGTAGTCGTAGGTATTCTATTATGTCATGACAGGATGATTATGAAGGATATGGAGAATGTGAAAATGCTCTAAGAAACCTAAGGATCTAAGGGGATAAGATGATCATCAGGAAATAAGATGAAGGAACATTGGATTAAAACATAAGACCAAAGATAAAGACCACATGAAGACTCCATCTGATTAAAAACCCTTTAGTCTAGGGAAGATATGAAGAAAAAATCATATCTTTCATGAAGACAATGTATTGGATACATCATTTATTGAATACAAAGCATCGAGAAGGAAAACTTGGCACTTCCACATCATCATGAAACCCATGTCATAAGTGTCATATCATGTCTTATCATGAGTCATTATGTGTCATATCATTGGTGGATTTTGTAAATTCAATATCAGAGAAATATAATGTAAAGTGGAAGTCCAAGAGTCATCCATGTAATAAAAAAAGTCATGTAGGAATTTGAAAGGTAATTAAGAAGTCAAGCAGTCATGAGGGTAGTCCAAGAGTCACAAGGGAGGTGAATGGTCACCCCATTTGTTATATATACACCCTCATTGCTCATGTAAATGAATTTTCACCTTGGCTCCTCCTACCAGGCATTGGAGAGGAAGATAGTTGTCTTGGAGGAACAAGTGACTGCTCTAATTCTCCACTATTGGGGCTAGCGGTGTCCATTATCTTGATGTATCTTGGAACTTTTACTTAATTCAGAAGCTCGTTGAGCCAGCACGCTTTCATGTATATGTCGTGAATATTGTATGAATATTAATTGAGTGTTTGTGATGTATGTTGTTTTCGTATGTACCAATGAAAATGAACTATTTTGGTAGCTTTGGTACTTATCTTGTTGAAAGTGTGTTGTATTTACTTTAACAATCGTTGCTTCTTTGTGAAATATTTCACTGGTTGATCAATGATTCATTCATATGTATATGCTTGTGTGTCTTTTTTAGATTAGTACTATTACTTGTCTTTAAAGGGCCCACTATTCTCTTCCCTTTAGTAGAAGGACCTTGATATTATCCACAACTGAACATTTCACAAGGCATACTCACTTGTTGATATGAGATTACCTGTGCATTACTCTCGTGCTGAAATTTGTAGCCAAGTCAAATATATAAGAATATATGGCAGTCGAGCCGATACCCTAGATGAGACTCCTATTCCAAATGGTGTGAGGTCTAATTGGGAATTCACATCGGGGATACCCCCTTGGTTGACGGATTTCCAACACCTGTACAAAAAATGGCGCTAGAAGGAGGGCAAGATGACAAGTTGTGCCCATTGAGTCTGCTTTGAATCTCTTACCCAAAATGGCTATTTCCCTAATCATAATCTCAGGATGTTTTTCTAAATATCTTGATATTACCATCCCCGCCGAAGTTATTTATAAATTGTCCCAATTTAATTTTGATGGTGAGGGTGAATTAACTCTTCGTGAACATTTGTTTCAAGTTGTCCGTTTTTTCCTTTCTAGAGGAATACATTGCAAGGATGTCATGGTTATATTTCTCACCCTCACATTTGAAAGTCGTGTTAAGAAAAGGTATCATACATTACCTGTTGCTTCCATCCACTCATTCGACCAACTAGAGAAGGAGCTTCATAAAGCATTTGATAGGTATGATTACCCGAATGTTCTTAAAATAATTAATCAACTAAGAATGAAGCCTAGTTAATCAATTGAGGATTTCTTTGATCGATTCCTTCACCTTTGTTATGAATTTATGGGAAAAGACACTAATTGGGATGTATTTAAACAAAATTTTAAGCGCTTGGTTCATATCTCTTTGCATGATGAATTTGAACCCCCTGATGTTTTTACTTCCCCAAATCTTGTAAATCATGGGACATCTCTAATTTCAAAGGAGAAACCTGTTATTCCTTTTCCTCCTCCTTTTCCAATTCCGATGAGGGTACCTCCTCACAATGATAATAAAGTTGGGAAATCTTCAAATCAAATTCCTAACCCATATTCCCATCCTCCTTCCACTTTTCATGACTCAGATCCCATGAAGGAAATCCTGGAATGGTTCATGAAGCCTATGGTGATGACTAATTGCTTCATTCCTCAAGATGCTATTAATGTTCATGACTCTAGTCTTGAATCTAATTTAAACTCATGGCATCCTCTATCACCTCTTTCTCATGATCCCTTGCCCCATGAATTGCTTGATCAACCTATTCAAAATCTAAGCGGTGAAAAAGTGCAAGGTAGTCACATTCGGTAGGTAAAGGAGTAGGAAGGTAAAGATTCTTTCAATCTTTCTTCTTTATTTGAAAATCCTCTACGTGAATATGGTGTTTCCTCATTCTTCACTAATAATGAATTTGGTAATCTTGTTCGTTAATCGGATATAATAAATTATCCCAATCAATCTGAAGTCTTTGGAAATAATAATTCTGATGAGGATGTCTTCATTGAATATATGATGATGAATTCCCAAGTACGCCATTTGATATTTCAATTTTCAAGAATATTTTGTTTCAAAAGATTTAGATCTCAAATCTGATTCTGTCAAAGAATACTTTCTTGTGAATACGTATTCCTCTTTACCTCCCTATCCTTTTTTCCCTATTGTTTACAATGCATCAACTTGTGATGGAGACTCTTCATGCTCTTCAAGAGTGTCATCTCATGAGTTAAATCTCGATATGACACAGGATAGTGAGAATATCCTTGATGAAGAGGAAAGTGATGAAGTTATAGAAAATCCATTCCATCCTTTACCATATATATATTTTTTATGAGGGCAACTCTTCGAATCAATATGATCATGATATTTTTTTGATTCATATCCTCAGACTTGTGATCAAATAATATTATGACTTGAGTAATCTATTTGTTGAAGTTGTTTTTTTTTTATCAAACCAGTGATGTAGATGGATGCTAACCATATAATGGTGATCATGTTAACTTAATCGATAGTAGTTGTCCACGTGAAATTTGTGATCTTACTAAGTTTGTAAAACGTTCTCATATATGTTTGAAAGTTCAAGAACTTGTCAAGAAGTCGAGGCACATCAACTTTCATTGATGGTTATGCCAGGTTCTCGCGATCCTGGTAAAATTCTTGAACCATGTCAGATCTGGATTTTCTTGCACAATTATTTCATTTGTATCGTTTCACTAGATGAAAAATCGTTCTTTATGGATTTCATGATTTGTCATTACAAGTTTCCTATTTCTTGAGATTAAGTTTCTGATCATAATACTATGGAGAATTCATCCCCATGAAAATATATTTGATCAAATCTAGGTTTGGAGTGTATACCTTTTGTGAATGTGTGTAATTGTGAAGCCGATCGATTTGAACATTATATTTTGTCGAACAATTCATATTTTTTGAGTGCTATGGTGGATAATCAGCTCCTAGTATTTCTTGTGAATTTATTCATGACACCATAAATCCTCTTGAGTGTTAGCAAGTGCTTGAGTTATTTTTTGAATTGAGTTCCTATTTTGATCCATTACATCCTAACTGGTTTCGTATATTTTCTATACTAGCATTCCTTTTCACTTATTTCGATGATTACGATGCTTGTATAGTTCATCACCAGTTATAGGAAGATGATTTGTCACATTCGACAAGTGAGGAGGTTGGTTCTATTGTTCATAGCATTCACAGAACTATTCAAATTGATTTATCCTTGTTAATTATAAGTTGGGAATATGATGCTTTAATCATCCCATCTGATCATGATTATGTCTTTGATGACTGTCATTCAACTTACCATTTTTCCATTGTCACATCCAATGACAATTGTTTTACTTCCTTTGATATTTATGGTTTATCATCTCAACATCTAGATACTAGCCAAGCAGTTGAGGCAATTCAACCTTCGTTGATGGTTATGTCAGGTCCTCGTTATCTTGACATGCCAACTGAATATGATCAGATCCATTTTACCTCATAAGATTCTCATCCAAACCTTGTGCTTCTAATTAAGTAATTATCTTTTAAAATATTTCAGGGTTCTCAAGAGGATATTTTACGATCCAATTTCATAATGGTTGGAGAAATCCTTCTTGGCAAGCTTCGTCGTCAATAACAAGTTTCGTTTTTTTCTCGTGCTTGCTAAGAAGGATGGCATAGATGAAGGTGCATTCACAAGAGAGTTTTTAGGTTTGCATGTTTTTAATTTTCATCGAAGATGTAAGATCACAAACTGGTTAGAAGTACTGACTATGACACTTTTTCTGCTAACAAGTAAGACCTTCGATTTTATGTGCAAGTTATTCAAGCTCTTATCTTTTCCTTTACACATTGTTTTATATTTGTTTTAATTGCTCATATCCTTGTGGATTGAGGTTGAGAAACTATGATAATTACATTGGAAATTTAATTATACGTAACCTTGACCTTCTAGCCAATTAGTTTAGGAGTAGGTCTAGCTGCATATTATTTTACCTGCACATTCATCCTGCACTCGTTTTTTGTAGTTTGTTTGTGTTTTATGACTTTTTTCTCGCACTTTTTTTTTGGTCTAGCCTCCTTTTAATTTTACCTTTTGGTTTTGTTTTCTTTTTATGTCTTTTCTTTTCTTTCATGTTTTTCTTAATACTACTTCACATGAAATATGTTACATTTGGCTCAAAAGACAATGTGGAAAATAGAAAAAGGCTTTGTGACACTATAACATTTGGCTAACTCTCAGACCTTCTTCTCTGTCTTGGTTATCCCTTTGATCAATGATGTTCTGACGGAAAATACGATCCTTTAGTGTGGAAAGCTCTGCGTCGAACCATGATATATGTGTTTATTATGGAAACCTCATTCCTAAACTATGTTCTTTATGTTTCAATGTTCTCCATGTTGATCTGATCAAGTAGATAAGAACAAGGGGAAAATATAAACGAGAAAATCAATATCACAGGTCTTACAAATACCTCTCTAAAGGGACAACCTCTTCGGTTCTCAATAAGTTGGGATCCATCTTCTGCCCATGAAATAAATAAGTTCCAATGCATAGTTATATATAAAATAGATAATTAAAGGGTAAAATAAGAGAAAGGCTTCATGCATAGGGAGGTGAAGTAAGAAACTCCGATGGGAACCTGTCCAAGCTCGCTGGAAGCGTAGCGATGTTTGTGTTCTTGAATTGACTTTGTCAGGGTACTGTCTAGGACTACTAGCAGTGGAACAACACCAAAGGTGAAAAGATATACTTTGAACATTAGTAAAACTTGTGTGCTACATTACCCTTTCCTTATATTGAAACATTAAGATATTATTGGTGTTATGTTTGTATTCTACCAAGAAGGAGTGAAGGATACTATGTTTATGCACGGGGTAGGTGGGGAAGTCAGGGTAATCCAAGCGATGAATCAATAATTCCCTAGGAACTAGACCCTGCACACAGATTTTACCCAGTCAGAGAAGCTAGAGTTATACTAGTGTGTCGTCAAGTGTTTTCGCTGCAACAAACACCCTCCAAAATTTTTCCTAAACTTGAATTTTGGAGCCTACTAAGGATATTGTGATCGGTTCTTCTATAGTCACTTCTTGGTCAACTGATACCTTGTTAAGTATTTGAGATCGCTCTTGGATTATGTGTGTCAAAGACACCTGCTCGCACATGGTCAGTCTGCAGCAAGTTCAAGAGCACATTATTTACGCAAGCTTGTACATGCATATCACGGTTCATCAAGATTGTTCTTATGTAATTATCAACCCATGTCGATAGTCAATGCATGCTTTCATTGACAATCTCTCACTTTTGGCTGCGATTGTACTTTTGTTTTGGTGAGTTTTCCATACTGTCACTTTTGTGCACCTTCACTTTCCCAAGTGTCACTTTCATGTTTTCGATTGTTGCCTTTGCTTGCTTTAATATTAATTAGTTTCATTTTCATGTTATATTGGCTCTAACATGCATTGTTTTCATCGTTTTTTGCATATCACAAGTGTCATTTGCACTTTTCTCTTTATATAGAAAATGTTGTCTTTCGACATGGGAAGTGGCGCTTATCATGTAAAGTAAAGTTGTGGATTGTTTCAAGGGGTAACTTTGGTGTTGATGAGACTTACTAGTCATGTAGACATGTTTTACACTCTGTATCCACGAATTTCCCTCAATAAGCCGCACGGTCCTGAGCACGGCAGAAGGTCACCATCCAGGACCACTTGACACACTTCAGGAGAAGATTCTCCACTTGAGGCCGCCCAAGGACAGTAGACTAGATCCACCTTGAGACCTTAAGTGAGAACACAATGGAATCAACCCCCACTCTTGGGTCACTATCCACAATTGTACCAAGAGTGGGAAGAAGGATTTGAATTTTCCTATAAAATGCCACCATGAGAAGAACAAAATGATAACACATTGTTATGCTGGCCAAATCGCCCATGAGCAAACCAACAGTGTGTTGTCCGAAGTAGCAATAGAGTGAGGGGATTCAGTTGTTGGAAATCAACACCTAAATCCCTGAGGAGAAGTTCACCAAGTGTCTAACATCCAATCACTTGTTCAAGGAGAAGAGACAGGCCAACGGACCAAATCAAGGGGAAATCCCTCCTTGCCTTGGGTATTAGAGCTCCATATCTCTAAGGACCCACTGCAAGTGTGTAACGTTCTACCACTTCTTTACTAATAGCAGCTAATAAGAGGGGATTAGTTCTCCGTTCGGATTATTAGCTCATTTGAATTGATTGAGCTTATGTTTATGTTTTATTGTTGTTTTGTTTTCTCTTCTTGTTTGTAGCATACTTATATGTTCCATAAACTAGTTTTTATACACGTTAGTATGTTCCACTAACCATCTAACAACTATTTCTACCTGTGACCATTGCTTGTAGGTTAGAAATCACTCCTATCAAGCATCGGTGTTTTAGTACACTCGTGCACTAAACACACCAACACAAGATTTGTGACTCCACTTATTTTTCCTCTTAAGCTAAGTAGTTGTGTTTTTGCAGAACCTCTTTTCTGCTTAGGATTGCTATAGGACCAACTCTCCTCCTCATCTTCTCTCATTCACCCTCTTTGAAGAGATTTAGTTCAGGAGGTTCAAAATTTTTGTGTGCAAGAAAATCACATGCGTTCAAAACAGCCAGACGCGTCGGTCCATGCGCGTTCAGCTCAGACAAGCATGCAGAGTCGCGCGCCTATGTAGAAAAATTTCGTGCGGAAACTAGTAAACCATTTTTTTCATTAGTTTTCTTCAGTTTTTGCAACTTTAAAGTGACTGGAAGCCCAGAATAAATCTTCCAGCACTATGTTTTGGTGTCCCTTGACTGTTAGGACATGTTTTTAGCTGCACTTTAGTTTAGCTAATTGCATAGTTCTAATTTATAGTTTACTGTCACAAATTCACATAATTTAATTAGGAGGCAAGTAAGTGGCTAAAATCCACCCATGCTATCTGAATGAACTTATTTAGTGATAATAAACACCAAACACATAGGTAATTAGCAAGGAGTAAGTGGCCCATATCCATGCATGCTTATCTAGTTTCCATTTGTTTTTTCCTATTTGTTGCATTAATTTTAGTTTAAAATTTTTCATTAGGAACCGGGACTAGGATCAAATTATCTAAGAAGGCAAGTAATCTCTGCGACCCTTGCACCTTTTTGGTGACCCTGGGCATGCATATGAACACTCTCTTTTGATATTTTTCCATCTCCCTTTAGTCCAACATTTAGTCTAATAGGAAAAATTGTAAGCGGCCCATTATCCGCGCATCATTTTCTTTTTGAAAGGAACAATCAAAACATAGTTTAAATAGGAGGGAGTGTAAAGGATCATCACATATCCGCATCCTACAAACATTGTGATTGTATACTTTCTCACACACATTGCCACACCATAAGAAAAGTAAGCCACCTTAAAACTAACCATAATTGAACTCATTAAATCTCCCCACAGGGGCCACAAGATAATTAATATTTCAGGTTAGGACCATTGGGGGTAGGCATCCAATAATTTGCCATGGTCAGTTTAAATTCTTGAAACATAGAATTTGAATTTATAGGGGGCTTTAAATATGTCTATCAGCCTATGGAAAAGAATACATGAGCGCCATAGAGACCCGATTTAGAGGGGGTTAAGCTTAGGCCCAGTGCATGCAGAACTATTTGGGGCTACCTGACCCATCTAGTGCTCGGTACTAGTAGTTGAATACCAAGAAGCTCAAGACTCAAATGCTCACGTGGGAGGACGATACTTAGTGGCCAAATTTAGGGAATCCTTTTCTATAGGTGACGGTGCAGGAAACACTAGATCTTCTTTTCATTACCTAAGTCGATTCTTCGTCTACTGGAAGGGGTCGCGACTTCTTTTGAGACGTTAGCCCCAATACCCACCGGAAGATATATTCGCAAGGCCCAGTTACAATTGAGAGTGTGAGGATGATTATGTATTTTAGGATTTTTGAGTATCACACACAAAACAACAAAAACCATTTTTTATTTATTGACTGATCAAATAGGATTAATCTAAAGGGAAATTAACCTCTTATTTTCACTTTGTTTTTTGTATGCGATCACTTTTTTCTTTGATATATAATATCTCTCCTCTCATAAAAATAAAAAATATTTCCAAAACCAAACCTAGTCGACGCCATTACGGACCCAGTGGGACCCCGTCGATCTAGGCATTTTTTGGACCTCCCCCCCATTAGAGGGAGGAGTCCCAGGCCTTTCGCCATTCAGGCCTCAAAGACGGGACACCGCCACCCTTATCGGTTCATCTTTCAACGGGGCATATTTAGTTGAGAACCCCCAAGTGTCACCCAATGCCACATCGGTGGAAACCCCCTCAGGATCACCAAACGCCACTCCTCCCACAACCCCTAGAGAGCAAAGGAGCATTACCCATTTGAGGAGCCAACATAACACATAGCCGGGTACGTCACAGAAAAACCCTGTACACAACCAAAACCCTGTGTTTTCACAGTCTACAATGGCGCTCAACACTCAGTTACCTTTCTTAGCATATTTAAACTTACTTGATATATAAAAGTTAACAAATGACCCCATTGCACACAATCCCACTTGGTCCCCATGCCCACGAAGCTCCCTGCGGACATTCCAAAGTTCGAAGGGAAGCAAGCAGAAGACCCAGGAAACCGTGTAATGAATTTCCACCTATGGTGTTCGTCAAACAATATTATTGATAATACTATTCGGTTAAGACTATTTCATCGCATCTTAACCAGACCAGCCGCGAATTGGTATGTGGAGAAGCCTTCTGCTTTACACGAAACCTTTAGCACCCTCGCTACTGCGTTCCTCACATATTTCTAGTTACCCATCCACCACGATTCAGGAATGGAGTTACTAACACATTTTAGACAAACATCAACCGTACATATCTCAGACCATCTCCATGAATGGTGGTGACGTCAAATTTTGTGTAAAGCCATACTCGACGATCGATTTTTACTGGACCTATTCCTAAAAGCTCTCAGAACAGAGTTTTTGAAGGATGTGGCAACTCAAGGACCTACTTCCGAAGAGGATGCCATTAGAAAAGCCCAACAACTCGAGCTGATATACACTCAGTCAGGATACATCTATAACATCCTACCTAATGCCCCGCGCCTGCAAAATTATAAAGAATTGAAAGGCACGTCGAACATTGCAAACAGTTTGATAAAGTCACTGGCCCAAAATCACCTAGGTAGCAGTAATCCATACCCCAGTTACGCGTATGATCCTAGCCAGAACATCCCACAATTAGGCTACCACCAGAGTCATCATGCACCTCTGCAGAACATGACTAATACGACGTTTTCATACCATTGTCAGTAAGGAGGTTCATACCCTCCTACATAGGGGATCCAGTACACAGCTAGGAACGTTGATGGAAGAGCTTCTCCCCAGTAGTCATTTACAAACCAGGGACATGGACCTCAATATCCCCACCCCCCAGTACAAAAACCACCAATGAAAAATAATGCACCAGTGAACTTTGTGTAGCCTTCTCAGGCACAACCGCGCTAGCCATACGACCAAGAGAATCCTGGTTATCCTCTTAACACGGCAAGGAAAAAACCAAAAAATAAAAAAAAAATGGAAATCCTGGACAGGGGGGAAATAACCAACAATTCCCTCCGCGATCTCAACCCCAACCGAAATAAAAAACAGGAGCCAAGTAACTCCCAAGGGCAGAACAAGAGGGCTAATATTTGAACCAACCACTCTTGCGTAATTTGTGTTGAGTATGGCTATTACACTCATCACTGTCCTGAACTCCCCGAGCAGAAGAAGCTTCAGGGTAACCGGGGAGAAGGGGGGCCCACACAACAAACAACTGTAATGCAGGAGCCCTTTCCCCACCAAGGGGCGGTCAATACCCAACAACAACAAACACCCCCTAACGATTCCGGAAATAATAGCCACGAAATCTATATGTCTGGTAAGAAAATGTTCTTTCAAACATGGAATTGAAGTTATGATACCCTGCTAGACACCAGTTCGTCAGGGGCTAGCATGAATGCACCTACAACATCGTTGACTATATCAAAAATTCCTATTTAACCTTTGAAAAAAATGGCTAAGGGACCAACAAGGCGGGCATGACACCACTCCAAAGCAACCCATAATTATAGCATCGTGGATGATTTAGCTCAATATCCCACTACTATGTCAGCTTTGGAAGTCCTGCAATCTTTCCCAAAGCAAAGGAAAGCCTTACTTTCTGCGTTAGGCGTAATCGACCCTGACGATTTATGCCTAATGGATTTTGACTTAGATAAAGCCACCCCTAGGCTTCCTTCTTTGGTTGCCTTCTAGATATCGGTGTCAGTCCAAAACATAACTATCCACTGATGTATCATTAACGAGGGTGCATCCACATGCATAGTTTCAAAGAGCGTTTGGCAGAAGTTAGGATCTCTCGAACTGAAACCATTGGACATCAAGTCAAAGCATACGACGGACACCATTCTGCTCTCGTTGGTCTCTATTAAAATTTCCCGGTCTTCTTGGCCGGAAAGATGGTTATTATATACATTGAGGTCTTAGACTCTTAGCTAGATTACAATATACTCCTTGGGAGGAGTTATATGTATGCCATGTCTGCCATAACATCCTCCATCTTCCGGATCATGATGTTCCTCCATGAGGACCACATCATCACCGTCGACCAATTACGTACCATGATAAGCGATCCCTGACAAACATTGATGTCGTTCTACCTTATGTGGACACATATGCTGAAACACTTACATGGTACCAAGAATATGGCCTTGACCAATTCAAACTGTCGTCTATCCTCTGATCATTCCTAGGAGATCCCCCTATCATACCAGAATCATTCATTGATAACACAGGGGCTCCGGTGTGCATGATGTCTACATCAATCATTGAAGCCATCCAAGAGATAGAGAATAGTAGTAACGAAATCGAGGCCTCTGGCACGACGACCTCTCTATCTTATGCCATCTCTCAAAATCATTTTCTATACTTTCCACCTGGTTTTGTGTCACAACAAGTGTTGGCAATGATAGTGTTTCCAAACATATCTTTTGCAATACCAGTTTGGTACTTGGTCCCACCTTCCATGTTGGGAAGCACGGGTATCACCTCTACAGGATTAACCCCCTTCACACGTAAGGAGGACCCACCTGCTAAGGAAACTGCCACAAATATACCATTTAAAGAAACTCTCGTCATGTTAGCCATTAGTATTTTTACCTATTTTGATGACTAGATTCCTTGGCTGTGTTTTCTAGAAGCTAATCTCATTCTGTCAATTTGTCAACTAGAAAAAACCTCAAACAAATTTTTGCCTTCCTACCCCTCTCCTTCAGCCTATAATGAGAAAAACCCTTCAGTTTCCCTACCTATCCCAATTCAGCAAAGCTGTTATAAGTTTGCCTCTCTACCATCAAAATCCTTTGTTTTTCACGCAACTCACTGTCCAACGTTTAACAAAGTGTCTACCCTTAGGTCACGCACCATCAAAAATGTCACTTTGTTTTGTTTCTAGCAAAGCTCAGGAATATTGAAATCAGGAAAAGAGAAGGAGTTTTCCTTGTCTGAAGAAACATGATTAGATCATGCATGATCCCCATGAAACATCAAATAAGCCCTCCAAACTTCAAAACCATCTATTTTTACATCTCTGCAGGGATGCACTGATTGATGATACCAAGCAGAGTGTGAGAAAAAAGAGCCCCTCAGGAGAAGGTTTCATGCTGTGTCAGTTTACTATGGAAGTCATAAGAAGTGAAAATTATGGCCAGCCCTACAAATCAACCTTATTCACCAACAGTGGTAGTCTTCTGGAAAAAATATTTTTTTAAGCAAATTAGGCATCATGATGAAGGTATAATGAAGAAAAGTTGCTCCTTATACTTGATCATGAACTAAGCTTTGAAAGACTATCACAAATAACTTCACTGCACCCTGTGAAAACACAGTCAAGGGAAAATAGCTATTTCAAGGATGCATGGTAGTGAGCGTTCACCATTTACAAAGCACATTTTTTGCTCCTGAAATTTGCACAAAGATTTCATGCAAACAAGGATGTTCATTACTGACAGGCCCTCATGAAGCAAAGGGAATTATGATTCAAATGAGTTCATCAAGGATAAGTACCAAAGATTCACTGTTGCCTTCTATTTTGTATTTTTCAAACAAGCAAACAGGGGTCACAATTTTGATGTGAATGAAGCTTTATAGTCTTAAGGACATCCATCAACAGAAAAGTAGGGTGCCTTATAGTAAGTTTGAAGGGTCACAAAGACTGTGTGTAAGAAGCCTATTTCAAAAGATAGGCAGAAGATAAAGGTACAGTCTCAAAGGGCCTAGATTTGGAAAAGGTAGCCTTTCTCAAAGGTTAAACACTGACAGATCAAAGACCTCCTTCCAGAAGAGAAAGGGCACCCCTCACAGTCCTAAAGAAAGCCCCCTTGAATGACAAGCACATGATCTCTTTTGAGAGATAAACATAGTTTGTCTAAAGAGCCACAAACAGTTTGTTCATGGACATTGTTCATTTGGTTAATAGAGATCAAAAGGCGCCCATGCGGTTTGTCAAACATATGACCTCCTCCAAAATGAGCAGTGGGTCAGTTTATTTGAATATATTTAAGAGTGTCTAGTGGACAAGATCACAGTTTTCTCCTAATGTTCTACTCAAAGTAACAGAGAGAACTTATATTAAAAAGACCTCCTTCACATCATAAATAGAGGATTTACATATGGTGTTGAGATGATGCAGTAATGATGTTTTTGCTAACCTTTTCAGATAATAAGGACAAGGTCAAAATTTTAAGGGAAACTTTCTTGACAGACAGAGCTTGGATGCATAAAGTTGAAACCTAAAAATATAAAAAATGCCCAGAAAATGTTTTAAAGAAGCCTCCTTCATAAATAAGCAGATGGCACTCGGTCTAAAGTTTTTCTGTCAAGGAAAAGAACAGTTGAGTAAAGACCTCTATCAGTGATAAGTAGAGGGCCTATACAGTGGCTTTAATAAACCTAGGTAGTTGCATCTTGCATTTACCTCCTCCAAAAGATGAGAAGAGGGTTAAAATCGCCAGGGTTTGACATTTTGAGAAAGCTTTCAATAATAGACAAAGATGAGAGGTAATATGTTTAAAAGGGTTCATTTAATGATGAACAAAGGATAAAAACAGTTTGGTGACATGTTCCCCTAAATATCCGAGCAAAAGGTATGACACAGACATTGTGTTTAAGGACAATCTTCAAAAGGTAGATCTCTTAAAAAAAGGGCAAAGATCCATTTTTATCATTTAAACCAAAGAAAGTTTAAAACTCTTTAAAAGAGGTAAAGGGTAGGTTGAAAACATTTTAAAAAGCTATAAAAACCCTCAAAAAAAGGTCTTTACGTATCATTGTTCACTTGGCAAAGAAAAAGATTTCGTTCTTGAGTTTTTGGGCAAGTCACTTTGCAAATTTTTAGGACGCGGAGCGCCTGTAACAGGACGCGACGTGCCTGTTAACTCCGCCCGGCCCGACACACAACGGCATTCAGAGGGTGCCCAGGGCCCGACCCGACAACTCCACCGCAGCGTGCAGGTGCTACGCGCTTGTGCATAGGAGCGTAGCACTGCTCAAACAACCTCAAATTCACCTCAAAGCGGATTTCTTGCCCAGCGAACTTATCTCCAATGGAGCCAATACATTTTTAAAGAGGTACTTTACTTTTTTCCTCGCCTAAATTATTGATCTTGGGAGGTGTTAAGAGTCAATTTGGTTAGGAAAAAAGGGCACAGTCCAATGAAGGAAAAGCAGTTGGTTCTTAAAAACACCATGTTTTCTAGATACAAGAGAATGTTTAAGGAAGAAAGTGCCTAATATCAGTTTTCAAAATTTGTTTGGTGTTAAAGGTTAAAGGACAGAACTCAGTGATTTCAAAGTAGAATTATGGAATAAAAAGCATCGTTCTAAATTCCTTAAATTATCTAAATATTCCTCTTGTAACGCCGGGATTAAAAACTCCGCCAACAACAAATTTAATGGAGGACAAGTTGTAGCTTTGCGATCGTTGATTCTCAATTTGGAAATTTCAGCGCACCCTGCTAGTTTGGCTACCTCGTCAAGACCTGGTTCCATTGAGGGTCTTGATGGTGGACCACATCAACATCGGTTTCATTGAAGAGTCAGAAGGTGACTGAGGAGGGTGTAGTGGATGATGTTGAGACGTGTCCATCTACAACGTTGAATCCACAGAGGACGGCTTCGACATTGAATCCACCGAGGACTGCTTCTGCGCACGCTGTTCTGGGGTCACCTCTTTTTGATGTATATAACAGGTCATGTTCCATTGATGGTCCTTGCTCGAATCGGTTGGAGCCACTCCACTCTTTAACGACAGGAGATTCTGGTTGTGCTGGGCTTACTTCTGTGTCTCATTTCTCATCCAACATGCAAGCAGGAGTTGTTGGTCAAACATCGGCAAGCTCTTCGATCGATGTTCAATGTGCTACCAAGTCTCATTTGGATGCTGCTGTGATGGAGGTGAGTCGATTTACAGCACAACCGTTAGCTTCTGTGCAATCGGATCCGCAGGTTTCGAGGATGATTGGGTCTGGGCTTACCCCTTATGCCCCTGGTTTTTTAAAATCAATGAAGGAAGATTCAGTGAATGACGTCCAGCATTCAACTTCATCAAGCTCAGTTGACAGCAATGGCGAAGGTAAAGTTTCCAGCGATGCCAAAGGTAAGGATTCCCGCATTTACTTCTCACCTTTTGAAGCGTCTTTTGCTCGTTGTGATAGATATAAATTTCTTAATAATAATATTGATAAGAAATTTTTTTTTCATAATAATAAGAGGAATTTTATTAACAAGAGTAACAATAATCATAACTTTAATAATAATATTATTGATAATTATAGTAACATTAATTTTAATAATGATATTAATGATAACTTTAATAATAATATTATTGATAATTATAGTAATATTAATCTTAATAATGATATTAATGATAATGTTAATAATAATATTATTGATAATTATAGTAACATTAATCTTAATAATGATATTAATGATTCTAATAGCAATACAATTGTCACTTTGAATAAATCTGTTGTTAATCTTTCTAGTTTTTCTTTTAATCAACCTGTTTACAGTGTGTTAGAGAAAGGTCTCAGTTATACGCTTGCTCCTAGAAGAATCCCTATTCAGGACATTATTTGTGATATTGAATACGGGATTAGAGATCTTCCTGACACTACTAAAGATATTATTAGGCAAGATTGTGCCATGATTCTCAAAAAAGCAAAACCCCCGAAGAGCAACATTAGAAAATTGGAGTTTGAGGCTTTAAAATATTTAAACAATAACAAAGACATTGTTGTTCTTAAGGCGGATAAGGGAGGTGCTACAATTATTTTAAACAGAGAGGATTACCATAATAAGATGTTGGATCATATTCTTAATAGCGATAGCTACAAGAAGTTGGAAAAGAATCCCATTAAAAAAGTCTCTAAAGCGGTTGCTTTGGCTATAAAATCAAGTAGCACTTTGGGCTCCCTTAGTAAAAAGCTCATTGAAAGTAACCCCCGCACCCCTAGAATTTATGGTCTTCCTAAGATTAATAAGGATGGGCCCCCCCTTCGACCTATTGTCGACACTATAGGTGGTCCGATTTATCTGCTCGCTAAATTTTTAGCGAGTAAGCTTAAGCCTCTTGTAGGGCACACTGACTCCTTTGTCAAAGACTCATCCTCTTTTATCAATGATTTGAAAGGCATCACATTGGGCCCAGATGACAGGTTTGTCAGTTTTGATGTTGTCTCGTTATACACTTGCATCCCCATTAGGGAGGCTATTGATGTCGTTTCTCGGGTCACGGATCATGATACTGCTCATCTAGTTGAGATTTGTCTTACCTCGACTTTCTTCAGTTTTGAGGGTGAATTCTTTGAACAAACTTGTGGCGTGGCCATGGGTTCCCCCCTGTCCCCGGTTGTGGCTAATCTTTTCATGGAAGAATTTGAATATAGAGCCCTCTCCTCCTCTCTTTTTCAACCTAAGCTTTGGAAACGGTTTGTGGATGACACCTGTGTGGTGTGGCCGCATGGAAAAGATAAATTGGACCTTTTCTTTCATCATCTCAATGATAAGTCTGACTCCATTAAGTTTACCATGGAATTCGAAGTGGATGGTAGTCTTCCCTTTCTTGATGTCCTTATTACTAGGAACGAAGAAGGCTCTTTCTTTCATCAAGTCTTTAGAAAGAAGACGCATACTGAGCAGTATTTACATGCAGACTCTCATCATTTTCCGGCTCATAAGTTAGGGGTTCTCAGCACCTTAGCCACTCGTGCCTTGAGAATCGTTGATGAGCACCACCTTGAATATGAGAAATCTCATCTTTTTAATGTTTTCCTTAAAAATGGTTATAGCAAGATTCAATGTCGTAGAGCTTTCCAAAAAGCGGAAAAAGGTCATAGGGTTAAAAGTGATAATTATGACAAGTCTGCTGGTGTTCACCTCCCTTTTATCCAGGGAACGACTCATAAGATCGCTAGGATACTAAGGAAACATAGTGTTCCTTCAACCTTAAAGCCTCTTCACACGATTCAGAATTCGCTCAGATCGGTTAAGGACCTAATATGCCCGAAGGAGGGTAAGGGTGTTTACTTGATTCCGTGCTCTTGTGGGACCCCTTATATTGGCGAAACTGGTTGATCTATCAGTCAAGAATTCATGAACATGCCGCTGACCTAAAGAATAATAGATCTCGCTCCCCTGCCTTAGTAGAGCATGTTGAAAATACAAAGCATCACATTTGCATTGAAGATGCTGAGGTCATTGCGAAGGTGGACCATTTCCACCACTGAAAGTTTAGGGAGGCCCTTGAGATTGAAAAGAGGCCTGTTAACCTTAACAGCGATGATGGGTGGAGTGTGAGCAGGTGTTGGATCCCTGCCCTTCATTCTTAGTTTTTTGAGTTTTTGCCCTTCTGTTTGTCCGAGGTTCATCGTTTCCTCCCTCTCGTCTTGTTTTACTTTTCTCATTTCTGTTATTCTTTATTATGTAATTACTTATTATTTATTTAGCATAATTATGTTTATTATTTGTTTTTAATCTAGTTTTTATTTATTTATATTTAATCAATTAATTAATTATCTTTTTAAAATAAAATAAAATAAAATAAAGGAATTAATTTAGTTTCAAATAATATATTGAATTGTGTTCAAGTAATGTATATTTATATATTTTGTTTATTTATTTTTATTTTTATTTTTATATTTTTATTTTTTAATATTTATATTTATATTTATTTTTATGTTCATATTTATATCTATTTATTTATTTATTTTTCTATTTTATTTTTATTTTTTTTTAAAATTTTTTTTTTTGGTCAAACTAGCCGTTATTTTTATTGTTTATTGCTTATTTATTTATTTATTTTTGGTCAAACTAGTCGTTATTGTACAATGACTATTTGGAGCTTCTTTATCTATTTAAGCTGAGTCCTAGATCAGATTTCACATCTTGTCCTGATGATGAACCACACTGGCTGGTTCGAAATGCGTTGACACAAATTTCTCCAATGTGATTTTCATCGAAAGATTTGATACATAAAGGCACATTTATTAGGAAGGAAAACCCATTTTCATTAAAGGAACCTAGTTGCTAGTTAAAAAGAGAAAAAAAGTGATCAAAGCAGAGTTAGATTTTTAGTTCATTTTGAAAGACTTGTTTTGCTAAGAGAGTGAAGGAAAGCCTAAACAAAGCTATGCCTCCAAAGAAAGTCAGCAAGGGTGGATTTCAAAAAATATTTGAGCCTATTACAACTCAGGAGATTAATGACTCCCCTTCGGTTCTTTTTAACTTCCATGAGGTGGGCTGCCTTGATTTTTTCCAAAAAATCCAGGAGGTCACCAATTACCCTCCCTTAACACAACTGTTCACCCTGAGGCTGCAAGGAAAACATGTCCACCTAGCAGGTCTGGACTTTAAACTCACTCCTAGGGCTGTCTCCAAAGAAACTAAGATCCCCTATATAGGAGAAAAGTGCTTCAAATAGGCATACCTGGAGAAAAGTGGTTCAAATAGGCATACCTGGATCTAAATCACTATAAACCTTTTCTAAAACCAGACCATCAGGATGCTTGCCAAGCTATATTTCCTTTTTCTCACTTGTTGAGCAGCTATGCCCCCCTCATGAGAGTTATCATGAAGTATTTCACATGTGAAGGGAGGTTTTCCCGGATTTATTCCTATCACATCAGGCTTCTCATGCATTTCACAAGGACTCAGTTGCTAAATCTCCCTTTCTTCCTCTGCAAAAGCATAGACAATATGTCCTCCCTTGTTCAAAAAAGACCTCCTGATCAGCAAAAAAGCTAGTATTTTCCATCATTCTCTCATCAAAATCATCATCCTTCACCAGCTTGAAAAGAAAGGAGTGTCTTGGAAGACTTTCATTTCTCATCCAGATTTTTCCATTGCCTCTTCACCTCATGGCCCGTCTCACATATCCTCCTCACTCTCCGCTCACTATGTCTCTCCTCCATCAAGTCAAAATACTCCTCAAAGGCAAACATCACCCATGATTGATAGTGAAAAAGAACAATCTTATGGAAGCAAGCATGAGGTTAGTGGTGATGAGGAACATAGGGGCACTCAGCAAAGTAGTAAAGATGTAGAGAAAAACAATCCTAAACAAAGCAGTGAAAATGAGCAAGGGAATAGTGATGATGAAGAGAAACAGAACAGTGAAAATGAGCAAGGAAATAGTGAGGATGAAGAGCATCAAGCTAGTGGTGATAGAGAGAAAAGTGAAGAGCAACAAGCTAGTGGTGATGAAAATCAAAAGGAAAATGTTCAAAGAAGTGATGAAAGACAAAGTGACCATCAGCAGCACAGTGATCAGGAGGACAATCCTCAAGGGAATAATGAAAATCCTAAGCAAATTAGTGATGATGAACAACAAAACAATCCTCAAATAGACAGTGAGGGAGGTGACAACATGCAAAGTGACCATGGTGGCAGGCCACACATAGAGTCTAAAGAATACAGTCACAATGAAGGCAGCCCTCAACAAATTCAAGACAGTGATGGGGGTAAACAAGGCAGTCTACAGGCAGACAATAAAGATGGTCAAACAATAGAAAAGGATGATGAAGCTAACAACCCTAAAGAACATTTTCTAAAAAGCACTGATGAGGTTGAAGGCAACATATGTAAAGAGGTTCAAAACAATGATAAAGGTGAATCTGGCAGCCCCAAACAAACTCTAAACAGTGAGCAGGGCAGCAAAGCAGATGATGATGAAGGCAGCAATGTGAAAAACCAAGTTGAACAAGTGCAAGTAATGAAACCTCCTCTCTCTTCTCCTCAACACAACCAAGAGCATGTGCTAGCTGCCTCTCCTAGGCAAGGGGGCATGACTCTTCCTCCAAAGGTAGTGAAGCCTAAAAACACCAAATCTACTAAGAAGAAAATCACTCCAGCAGTGACTAGCAATGTCACTAGGGCGCTAAGAAGTAGAGGTAAATTGCCTAAGAAGAGTATTGTTGAATTGCCAAAGAGGAAGAGGACCAAGAAGTCTATCCAAATCAAGGGTAAAGAAAAATATGAACAGCAGGAGAGTAGTCATGAAAAAGAAAGGGAGTTTGACATCATACAAATAGACAGTGATGCTGGAGATGATGAAGCTAGAATTCTTGAGGCTCTTTTGCAAAACAGAGAAGCCCAAATCCATGACTTGTAAACTGATCTAGAAAGGTCAAATGACCTCATACATGTTCTACAAATGCAAAATAAACAAATGAGTTGTCAAATGGCAGTTTATGAGGCTAGGGCAGTCAAATACCAAAGGGAAGCCTACAAAGCACAAGTCAAGCTTGAAGAGTATATGGGTGAATTTGATGATACTGAAGAAGAAGAGCAACCAATAAGAAAGAGGCCTAGGACTATGGGTCTTAGGAAAGCTTTGGAGAAAAAGAAGGAAGAAGAAGCAGCCCTTGTTCGATCTTATCCTCTCACACAATTGCTCGCCCAAGAAATAGAAAATGATAAAGAATCATGGCTTGAAAGAGCCAAAAAGCATTTGGAGGATAAATTAGAGAAAGAAAACAGAGACTTGGGTTTGCAAAGGAAGATGACCGGGCACTACAAGAAATTTAACCAATTTGCCCGAAGAAAGCTCAAACTTGCTCAAGAAAGGCTCAAAATTGTTCGAAAGAGGCGTTTGGTAGAAAAAGTGGAGAAAGGCATATCTAGGCTTGAAATATTGGCCTCAGCTTCCTTGCATGCTTCTAAGAACCCATAAGGGGCTTGCTCACCAAAATTGAGCAAATTTTGACATGATTTAGTTTTTTGTGTTTTTTTGCCCTAATTGCACATTTTTCTAGGTGCTGCCATGGGTGCTAGGAGAATCCTCAGCTCATGAAAGTCATTTTTTTGGATGGATTAAATTTGGGGGTAGCTACTCACAAATTTTTAGATCCAAAGGAGGTGTTTTGGTCCCCCAAAGAGGCAAAAATCAGTCAAATTTCACCTTTCTGCCTCACATATCAGCAGATGAGACCCCCCTGGGTTTTTTCACTTAGTACACCTTTTGATAGATTTCCATGGATCATTTTGGGAAAAATCAAGTAGTTCTGGAAACTAGACATCCAGGGATTTCCAACAAGCTACCACAGGCCTCGTTTTGACATCAGGAGGTCCCTCAAAAGTTGTCTGCAAAACAAGCTTCTTTCTGCTGCTACGCTCCTGTAGCATTTTGGCTAAAAAGGCAATTTTCTAAATATGTACATCCAAATGTGCGTTTAGCTATTTTTATCTCCATGTCAGTGATTAAAATTCAATTTTATTTCTACTATTATCTTAAATAGATATTTTTGAAGATATTTTGTGCCTTGGGATTTGCAAAGCCTCAAGGACAAAATTAGACATTTGTATTAGGCCAATGGCCTTCTAGATGCTCTAAGATAGTTTCTTTTTCTTTGGCCTATATATTCCAAGAGAATTCATTGTAACAAGAGGCTGAACTTGATGTTATAGAGCAATACATAGTATTACAAGCTTTGAAGAAATACTTTGTCTCATGAAGTAGATGATTTCTTGTTTGACTTGGATGGTGGAGGAGGACTGTTTGTAGGATTCCATGGCTTGGTGAATGGTATTGTGTTCCTTATTTGTTATTTTTCCTTAGTTTATCACACATGTTTCCATGCTTCTTGTTTTTTGTAGGTCAGTAAAGAATATATTTGAGACATGCCCATGGAGGCACCTCAAGTTTCCTGATTCATTACAACTTCTATATTTTTCTCCTTTCTTGGTTATGTCAAAGAATTCTTAATTGCTCTTTGGTACCCTAAGAACTTTTTATCAGTTTCATTAATGGTTATTATGTATGATATCTAGTATGATTCACGGTATGCCCTGCTTACTCATAGCTAACCAAAACTCCATCTCTGAAATCTTTCTTTGAAGTATTGGTTGTCTAGTTAAGTCAAAGAGGTCTTGTTTCGATCTTGCCCTTTGCCCATGCTCTGCAGCCTTATTTCAAAGTTCCCAATAGCTCAAAGTATGATGTTTAGGAGTTCCCTCTTCATAGGTTGAGTTGTTTGTTTGTCTTATTTTTTTTCCCAAAAGTTTTAAGGTGATTTTACCAAAGTTAGAGGGTCTTATACTTCTATGTATCACCTGAAATTTTATTTTATGCATCTATCAGTTTGAGTTTCATTTATAGTGATTAATGGTTAGCCCTACCACATGGATGTTTGTTGTAAAACTATTTATGCTTAAAACCTCTTTGTCTCTCACAAACTTAGTGTCCATCTCATTTCACTTACACCCAAAGAATCCATTTATCTCGACCTAATCGGCCCTGCAATATACCTTGTCCGCCATTTGAGACAATCTCGACCTTTTCAACCCCATAGCCTAGTTAATCTGAAAATTTTACCTATTTATCCTTTGATCAGTTCTCCCTCAAAAAACCTAAAACAAACCAAAATATACTTAACAACTAGCCTAAAATCAAATACATAGAAAGCAAACAAATTTAAATCCTTTGCATAAATAGAGAGAGCCCTCTCTGAGTCCAGGAAGGCTAGGTCCCAAGGCTCCAAAGTTGGTTTGATGTTACCCTGTCATTTGGCTTGCCAATCTGCCAAATCACGAGACCCTAACACGTCGCAAATCCAATTATAGCGACCAAGAAAACCCATAAAAAAGGGAAAAAAATAGAAAACTTCATCATACCAAGGGAGTTACAACCTTATGTAGTGTGCGATATATTAGGCCACCCTACCCAAATCTTCCTGGAGTTGGACGAATTAAAACCACTCCTAAGCTTCGAAATAAATATCGCGATGACAAGTTCCCCTAAAAAGGAACCAGCCACGAAAAATCAAGGCAAAGCATTGCGTACTAACCACACATGCACTATCTGTAACAATTATGGGAATTACACTCATCATTGTCCAGAAATACCGCGATATAAGGATGCATTACACGCCCTTTAACAACCATATCAGGAGTATCCCCCCATGCAATCAAATGGGGAAGAACCTCGGGTCATATTATACCTTCAAGAGGCACGACAGTCACCAGAATGCCTCCCGTTCATCTTCCCTTTTCCTATCCTACGCTGTGCACTCTGTGATGAACATGACCATTTCATCGACAACTGCACAACCTTGGAGATGTTCCAAAGATGGTATGCAATTGACCGTATGTACTATGTTGGCCTGCAAGCAACCCAATATTCGTTTAAGGTATGTTTTGGAAATCACCCATTACATCATTGTCATTACATCCCTCACTTTATCTTAGCACTAACCAATCTATGCACAACCATATTTCACCTCTCCCTAGAAGATGGCTCAAACACAAAATCCATGGATAGCTTGACAACACAAGAGGATGTTACAAGTAGGTCCATTCTCTTCCTATCAACGGAAAAGCGGCCGGTCAGGGAGCCATCAGTCACCCCCACCCGCCCTCCATGAAGAAGACCAACTTGTGCTTTGTGTAACGCAGGCAACCATTTGGTCACCAAATGCCTAGACCTAGAATCTCTATGCAGATGGTTCCCGATCACTTTATCAACCAAGCGGGACGGGAATACCCAAGAAAAAATTTCTTGTCTAGTATTTCAAGGCAACGATTAGGCTCAACACTATACTTATAACCCTCAAGTGTGCCCACTAATTGACATCATTCGTTCATTGGAAACACAACATCGGGATATCATCAGTCTAGAGCTAAGAGAACCAAACGTAAGGCAGACTGCTCCCAAGAAGCCTACCCCATTTCAATACCAAAAAATTGGGCCAGTAAAAAAGACGGATCGACCTAATAGGACGCATGTCCAGTCTCAGGCAGCATGCGGGCTATGCGACACAATCAATCACCAGGTCAATAAGTGTAAAGAACTGAAGCACCTCTCAAGCAACTTTCACATGATCTCCCCTCTCCCTCTGAAACATCTCTCTAACCAAGAGAAGATCATGCACTGTTATTGCAGGATTTGCTCACATTTCCACAATACAATGAAATGTGAGCACCTCCCAAAGATTTGAGCGGCAAGACCAATGTTAAGTATACACTCCCCAAGAGAGCTAGACCTCCTGAAACCAAAAACTTGGAAATGGCAGTAGCAGAATCTTTCCCCTACACCTAATCTGTTCCGAGTGTCCACTTCAGGGACAAAGAGTAGTGTTGGTTCGCACACCATCTACTCGATAGGCACAATGGTACCGTGCACTGTTTGCACTGACCATAACCATGAAATAGAGGCATGCCCATTAATGGAAACATTCAAGCACCTCTGCACCAAGAACAACTTCCAAATCTTGGAAAGTGCCAATTCTCTTAGTACACCTTATGAGGAACCTAGACTTGCTCTCACGCAAGCCACCGTGATGGAAATTCCTCCCCCACAAAACGCTGACAACACGATACATCATATATGATTCATATCTTCGTGTATCAGAACCATGACTCGGGTTGTCTGCTCATTAGTCATAGGTGTCGAATCAGCTGCAATTACGAGAGTATTTGTACCAACAATGGTGCAAACCCAATCTATCTGCACCCTGTCGACCGAGTTTGGTTCCACCACATCGATGATGGAATCTTATTCATGTCTATCGACCAGCTCTGTTAGGATTGAACCACTTCCTCACAGCCTTGCACAAACCCAATCCCCCTTAGGATCCTTATTCCACTCATATGAGGATATTCTCGAGGCCATGACGGAACCTGATTATGTGTGGGATGTGATGAATCACCCCTCGTTTTTCCTTCCTGAAAAATTTTCAAACCTAACAAAACAGGAAACCAAGAGATTTATGCAATCGAATCAAAATATTTCCTTCCATCAGGGAAAGTCTATTGGTTCAAAAATCCCATTCCGACGCTCGATGTGTTCGAAGAAGGGAACATGTCAAACATTTCTCCCACCATCAAGGTGAATATCTATCGAAATCCTGAGAAAGTTGAAGAAATTTCACTGGGGGCAGCATGTTCCCCAGACGAGATAACCTCTTACACCCATTTATTGCAAGAGTATCGAGATATATTCACATGGGACTACTCAGAAATGTCAGGGCTTAGTCCCATTATTGTAGAGCACCATATTGACACTTGGCCCGACATACCACCAGTATGCCAGAAACATCATCAACTTCACCCATCCAAGGCAGAAGCAATTAAACGAGAAATTGATAAGCTTCAGAAAGCCTAGTTCATCTACCCCATCAGTTACACATCATGGGTTTCCAACCCTGTTCCCGTCATGAAAAATAGGGCACCATATGCATTTGTACCGATTTTCGCGATTTGAACAAAGCCTATCCAAAGGAAAATTACCCTACCCCATTTATCGACCGGGTTATCGATTCTTGCGTGGGACACGAGGCCCTCTCCTTCATGGATGGTTTCTCTGGGTATAATCAAATCCAAATACTGTGATTCATCATCAATTTGTCCTGATGATGAACCACACTGGCTGGTTCGAAACACGTCGACACAAATTTCTCCAATGTGATTTTCACCGAAAGATTTGATACATAAATCCAAATACGTCACACCGACCAGTACAAAACTACGTTCACCACCCCATGGGGCACGTTCGCAGACCAGGTGATTCCATTCGGTCTTAAAAATGCCGGAGCCACTTTCCAACGAGCCATGAATTATATCTTTCATGAATTGGCACACCTAGGGGTGTCTATTTATGTAATGGTGAATTTACCCAAAAAATACAATAAGAAGAATATGATTGATATGAACTTAATCATTATACATAATTTCTAGTGATTTCTCGACAAATTTCTATATAATTGTATCATGTTGGTATAATTGTTTGGATTATTCCTCACTTGGACATCTTTTTCAATACTAGGTACCTTGTTATTAGAAGTAACTTATAGAATCCCCATTTTTATAAAATGTTTATGTTGTCCATTAATATGAAAAAAAGGTATGTGCATTTTATAATAATAAAATATTCCTCAAAACAACCACTGAGAGCTAAGGTTGAAAGTAAAAAAAAAACTTAACTTATGATTTTTTTTCCACGTTGGACAAGAAAACATAGATAAACACATTGAAAGGGACATCTAGCTAAAGTGATATGTCATATCAATAAGCTATTGGAATCATTTTTATGTGAGGAGAGGGGCATTTTTCCTTAAGGGTGGCTCCCTTCCATCTATTGTACGCTTAGGAGTAGCTGGAAAGGACTCCCATACACCTTTTTAATGTTTGCACACTTTAGGTTTCTCTAGTTTAGAAATGGCCGAAGGTATGGTCATGATATCATTAGATCATGGGACTTCTTAGGCTTGGGATGGCGGCCAACTGCTTCACCTCTCTTTATTTTCAAAAATAAATTTACCTACCCTATGTGGAGGTTGAAAACCACTAGAAGTTATAGATGAATGATTTTAATGAACACTTCTCTAAGGGGTCTATAGTAATATTTAATTGTATTATTATAAATTATATAATCTAGGGCACCATCATAAAAAAAATTACAAATAATATAATTCCTTTGATTCAAGATTGGGTATTCTACTCTTCATTGAATATTAAACTCTAAAAGCATGTAATATAAATGCATTAAAATATCCTTCCAAGACCGCGATCTCAATGAATGCCTATAAATTATTTTAAAAACTCTTGACTAAATCAAATAGAGAACGTTTTCCAAATATGTCATGTAGGAATCAATTCTCTTTTTTACGTCACTTTTTTGTTGGTTAATGTATTAAGCCATGAAAATAATAGTAAATTATTCTACATATATATGGGTTTTTTTTGTAATCTAATATAGTTTGAACAATAAGATCTAAAATGAAAAATAACTCATTCTACCAATTATAACTTAATGGATGAAAATTATTTGATGCAGACCTAGACATAACTTAACATAAAGAACCAACATATATGGTAAGAAAACCAATCAAAGAAATGAATTTAGGATCACTTTCAACATATGAAAAATGGTTCTTCTACAATATAGATAAACTTTGGTAAGAGTATATCCAAAGAAAAGGTATCACTCACATTAATTACAAATAATATAGAAAATATTGCATTCTAAATATGTGGATGGATTTTAAGGTGATGGAAAGGAGAAATACTCTTTAAAAAAAAAAAAAATCATTCAGACAACATTAAATGAGTAAGGATCGATATAAATATGATGAGAAGTAGTGATTTCCAAACTTAGGAATGAGTAACTATGTCCTCATTATGATCCTCCATATCCATGATGAGTACAACATAATACCTTGTCATAGACGACTATAACATTAATATGGTTTATGATCACATCACTATGCATGTAATAATCAAGGTAACAATATGTATACTCATGCAACCAAAATTATTTTGCATATTATTCATTTTGAATTATTATAAAAAATTATTCTAGCATCTTGACATCTTTCAACTTAGCTTTAGTATTTAGTTGATTGAACCCACATTCCTAGTATATAATATACAAGTAGACATTTAAAATTAATAATCACTAATAAAATTGTAAGATATGGAAATAAAATTAAAATTTCTATATGAAGAATTTACAAATATTGCATGGTAAGTGGGCTCCTCTTTTTCACCAATTCTATGGGTCGCTAGAATTTTATTCATTATTTTTGTATCAATATGTCCTATAAAACTTTTTTCCTACTCTATGAACTTCCATTCTTTTCACAAATTTTGCAACAAATTATTTCACAAGAATCTCTTTCTATAATTGTGAATGAAGATCTTGATTTCCTTGTTTACTCATCAATTTACTTATTTTTTACAATTATTACCCTAGAATCGCTTAAGATGGATTTTTGTCTCTTTATCAACCATTTCAAATGTCTATACTTTTCATAAATTAGACAAGTCAAAATGTTCTACCTTTTGGACTTTTTCGTCAACCATCGTTGAAATGTGACAATACAATTGCTGATGAAATCACAATTTTCTATTTGTCTAGTTTACATTTTTAATGCATAAATGGATTCAATGCCCTAAAATATCACTAGAACACTCTAATTGCATAGACTTAAAAACTTATATCTACAATTTCAACACTTTATAGTTAGATTTCAAGCAAAATTGGTTATAAATATATGCCCAAAAAAGTCCAAAAGGTAAAATGTTTAGATTTTGTGTTTTAAAATCTATTATAACTCTTTAATACTACATATTTTATTTTTAAGGAATATTTTACACTCTTCATCTAGATAGGTCCTTGATATTATAGTTGTATGTTTTTTATTCTTTAAAATTTGTCTTCCTCATCATGACATTTTACTTCACCTACATTTTACAATTTAGTTTCATTCTTAAGACTTCACTAGTAAAGACTTTGTAAGTCCATACTAACCCATGATTGACTTATCTAATTGTCAAGAATTTTTTTAGAAATAATAAAAAAGTAAAACCTTAGAGATTACTTTTTTTTCTTTTTTTCTTTTATAAAGAAACACTTCATGGGATTTCCTTTATTCCTTGAAATTTTTATGTAGAGCATGGTGTCAAATGTTAGTTGCAATATTAATTGGTGACTTGGTGGGATTCCCTAAGAATTGATCTTACGACATCTTATAAATTTTCACCTTGAATGATCAATGCTTCATTAGATGAATTATCCCATTGGATATGAAAAATTATGTAAGAACACACATATATATACATACAATTTGGTTTAGTTAGAGTGCTTAAGAGGAGGAACATTATCCTGTCCATCATTGTTGCATTCCTATTTGTGACATGTTTGTTCTTTGTGAGTTAATAGTTGATGGGGTTGGAAATATATCAACAATTTCACTCTCACTTACAAGTTTTAGGATGGCACAGTGTGTGTGTGTGTGATTAGAAACACATGTATCTATGTATATGTTAATTGTCTCTAGCTTGGGTTATTGGGAGGAATAATTGTTATCCTCTCTGTGTAGGTTCAATTTCTACAAGTGACATGTTGAGCTCTTAATAATTATATTGTTGTAATAGCCTTGAGCCTTGTATTAATAAAGCCTCAAGCTTTTTCAAAATATAGTTTACCTTGGTTATCGTACTTGGAATGAGAGGAAGTATTTGGATGGTTTCCTTAGGATATGTATTTCATGGGTGGGGGGTGTATATATACATGAATATGTATATATCTTAATGTTTTGGTGAAGCAAGGGTTAGGGGGTGGAGTTTGACTGACCTTTTTTTAAACTGAATCTTATAGTTAACATTAGGCAACAAAATCTACTCTATATAGATTTAATAATTAGGCATGTGTGTCTTGCCATGCTACGAGAGTACCCTTTGACTGAGATTCCATAAGTGGGGGATTATGTTCCATTGAAGTCACCTAGGACTTACATTTTACCCCACCTACACTTGCAAGCACATTTGTTAGTATGAATCTTAATCGCAAGTGTACGAAAAAGGCTCACTTTAGTCGTGCATAACAAATAGCCATAACAACAAAGATGACTGCCAATATCTTTAGATATGCAATTAGGTGACCAAGATAAATGCTGCAAAATCTAGATTTATGCATTAAAATACATTAAACAGTAAATAAAAACAAGAGTTGCTCCATGCATCCAATAGACAAGACAATAATATGTTTAAAGAATTTTGTATTTATGGCATCTGGGAGGAGAACATAGAAGGATGTTACCAGTCCTCCTCAATGGGATGGGTACTTGTAATTCCTCAGCACTTCAGATCTAAAATCCCTCTCTCTTGATGGTGTAGAAAACCCAGACAAAAATGGAACTCAAAGAGAGCTCCTAAGAAAAATGGTAGCAAAATATGACAATGATGGTGGATCAAAGTCAGACCAAAAGTATAGATCCAGAGTGATCTTTAGGCAACAAAAGGTGGTGAATGAATGGAAAAACCCTTCTATTTATAACAAAAAAATTGAGTTAGTCTAGATATTGGTGCATAATTAAAATATTATTAACCAAATCAAGATCCAACTTTTATGGAATATTTTATTATATTTGTTGGATGGAAAAAGAATTTGACTTGGGTCAAATCCCTTTACTTGTAAATAATAAATAAATAAATAAATGATTTATTTATTATTTTAATGATGTGGCTGAGTAATAATCAAATAAATAATGATATATTTAATTATTTATGAATGATTTAGTCAAATTTAACAAGGAATATTATTTAAATAAGGTTTAAATAATTATTCCTAGAAAATAATAAGATAAATAATGATTTATCTAATTAATTTTCTTGTTTTGGGTTAAATATGACAAAGAATATTAATTAAATTGATGTTTAACTGATTATTCCTTGAGGAAAATCAAACAAATGTAGATTTATTTTAATATTTTCTCATGGGGTTTCCTATTTAGACCATAAACAACTTAATAAAGGTGGTTTACTAAGTTATTTTTCATAGTGAAAACAATTTTACTTAGGGTAAAATTGGTCTTACATGGTGTACTTAGGTCCATCTAATAGTAACATGTTAGATGACCAAAAAATGGTGTAACAGATTGCCCCCCAGCGTGCGAGCGTTAGGAGCTAATCGTATGACCGAAGTACGTTATAAAAACTCAATCACTAGACACCAAAGGGGGAGTCAAAGAGAGAGAAATATAAGGTAGACCAAAGCGCCAAAGGACTAGACCTTGAGGAGGCGAGACTTACAGGTGCGACAAGTCTCTTTTATGAGTGAGTACCTGTGCTATAGGTGGTGAGGGAGGCATACTTATGCCCGCCGAGACAAAGTACAAAGAATAATGCGTCCAGTAAACAAGGGAATTAACTATATAGTACATGCTGGCATAAACATGAGCCAGATAAAAATATGATAATGAATCCCACATACATACTGTGCTTGGGATAACATCAAGGACTTATACAATAATATATGAGTACATGAGATAAAAATACAACCCAAATGCCCCTGTAAACAGGAAAGGGCTCTGAAAATATGACTAATACATGCAAACAAAAAGGCGCTGCAAGCGGCTGAGGCCGAAATCATCAAATATGTGGAGCTGCATCAAAGGATATAATGAAGAGGTCATCTGGGCATGTGGGGGGCTACCTGTAGGGCCACCCCCTCATGAGGGCTGAAACATATCACACATACCTGGGAATCACCTATCCAATCTGCTGCATCAATGAACCATCAAGTATATGGATCTCGATCATGCTGTAAGGAGCTAGAGCTGAGAAACAATCAAGTCAAAGGGTTGTAAGGAGTCCCTTTGCCTAATCTGAGACACCGAACAAGATTGGAAGTTGGAACCAAGGTCATCGCCCTCTAAACCTGTCTTTTGGAATGAATGATCTGATGTTGACAGAAAGAGGTCCGCCATAGGTGAGGCAATAAGGGATACTCAACTAAGGCACGAGAGAAAATAGTATAGCAACTGACAGACTGACACCAGGGATGATGAAGATATGGGGGGTACTGAGTAGCATACGAATTCCCTTGTTAGAGCATAAAGGGCATGGATGGCCTAGCATCGACTGACACAATATCAAAGGGGATAGGGGACAGTGGGACTGAAGGCCATAACATGCAACACGAGAGAGGGACCAAGCAATGAAGGATCGAGGACTATAGTGTTTGACAAAGGGACTCGGGATAGACTCCATGAATGCGATGATGACTCAACTTGGATGCTCTAAACAAGGGTGACTCGATGATGCTATCACACAGAAAAGGTCCGGTGGGACCATAAGGACTCGAGTACAAGATGGTTACTTACGACGAAAATCGACACGAGCATGGACAAGTATGGAGGAAAATTGGTGCCCCAAGTACAAGTGTTGCAAGTGAAGAAATTCGATTTTGATGAGTGCTGAAGTGACCCTTCTTGGACAACATGTGTCCTGGTGTAGTATCAAATCACGAAAAAATAACAAATACCCATTTGAGGGCTCGATGAGAGCTTTCCAACAGTACAGACGGTTTTTCAAACTGAGCTACGTTTTTGCCGCAGCAGGCGAAAGAAAAATCAGGGGTTTCTTTTTAATAAGGCATTTTCCCTCCAAATTCACTCATTTACAAGTGGAGCTGTGGTGAATGTAGAGAGGAGAGAAGGCCCTAAATCTTGCGGTGATCATAGCAGACAAAACGACCATTGGAATTGAGATCTTTCAGTTGTAGGTAAGAGGCCTAACCCTACGCTTTCATTTCAGGGGATTGAAAGTTCTGTTTAGGTCCCCAAAGCTCAGGAACATACCCCTGCTCCTATTCACGGCCGGGTCATAGTTTTTGGGGCAAAAACTGCAACCTGGGTAGCAGGTTTTAGGCAGAAAACTGCGACCTATCCTAGGATTGGGCCTAAAAAGTGCGACCTGACAAAGAGGGGTGTTTCTGTGCTGTTTTTTGGCTGAGAACTGGGTTTTTATGTTTGGATATAGTCTTTCCTATCTGTACACTGAAAAATATGATGGTTTTGTGCAGATATGGCAGAATTACGGATGATGTAGAGAGAGAGAGAACTGGGCACATTACGGTCGGAGATCCGGGAGGATTAGGGTGTTCACAGTGCATTGGCAAGGTTTGGGGTTCTGAAGTTTGTGGAGAACCCTTTGATGAGAGCTAGAGAGCCCTTGTTGGCACGGATTTTCAGCTATTGGGATCCAGACCATGAGGTCTTTATAGTGCAGGGGAACCAAATTGAGTTTACGGTCCAAGATATATATTTTTTGACTGGTCTCCCACCACTGGGGATGGTAGGGAATACTTAGCCAGTGTTACCGTGAGGGCAGAACATCATGGAGTTTGTAGAGCACCATTGTCGACCAGGTATCCATGTCAAGAGGACACGGATATGCGCTTGGTCTCCATGTCTGCGAAACTAGAGATTCTGGGTTTGTTCCCTAGTGGAGTCACTAGTTGTTACTATGAATCTTAATCGCAAGTGTACGAAAAAGTCTCACTTTAGTCGTGCATAAAAAACAACCCTAACAGCAAAGATGGCTGCTAATATCTTTAGATATGAAATTAGGTGACCAAGATAAATGTTGAAAAATATAGATCTATGCATTAAAAGACATTAAGCAGTAAATAAAAACGAGATTTGCTCCATGCATCCAATAGACAAGACAAGAATATGTTTATAGAATTTTGTATTTATGGCACCTTGGAGGAGAACATAGAAGGATGTTACCAGTCCTCCTCAATGGGATGGGTTCTTGTAAGTCCTCAACACTTCAGATCTAAAATCCCTCTCTCTTGATGGTGTAGAAAACCCAGACAAAAATGGAACTCAAAGGGAGCTCCTAAGAAAAATGGTAGAAAAATACGACAATGATGGTGGATCAAAGTTAGACCAAAAGTATAGATCTAGAGTGATCTTTAGGCAGCAAAAGGTAGTGAATGAATGGAAAAACCCTTATATTTATAACAAAATATTGAGTTAGTCTAGATATTGGTGCATAATTAAAATATTATTAACCGAATCAAGATCCAAATTTTATGGAATACTTTATTATATTTATTGGAGGGAAAAAGAATTTGACTTGGGTCAAATCCCTTTGTTTGTAAATAATAAATAAATAAATGATTTATTTATTATTTTAAGGACGTGGTTGAGTAATAGTCAAATAATTAATGATTTATTTAATTATTTATGAATGACTTAGTAAAATTTAACAAGGAATATTATTTAAATAAGGTTTAAATAATTATTCCTAGAAAATAATAAGATAAATAGTGATTTATCTAATTAATTTTCATGTTTTGGGTTAAATATGACCAGGAATATTAATTAAAATGTTTTTTAACTAATTATTCCCTGAGGAAAATCAAACAAATGTAGATTTATTTAATATTTCATCATGGGGTTTCTTGTTTAGACCATAAACAACTTAATAAATGTGGTTTACTAAGTTATTTTTCATAGTGAAAGCAATTTTATTTAGGTTAAAATTGGTCTTACATGGTGTACTTAGGTCCATCTAATAGTAACAGGTTAGATGACCAAAAAATGGTGTAACAACATTCACGTAGAGGAACATTTAAGATGATAAAGAAGTTGAAGAAAACATTCAAGATGATAGTCTTAGGTCTGCTCTATTTTTTTCTTAGCATTCAAGTTACAAAATTGGATGATGGGATATTCATTTATTAACCTAACCATACATTGGATATTTGAAGAGACTTATTCTAGTATATTTTAATGGGGAGTGACTATGATTCTTCAAAAATTGATGCAACTTTGTAGATACAAATTGTTGGCAGTCTTATCTATTAGACTCATAATCAACTTAATATTGTATTTGCTATTATATTCAAATGGGTGAATTACGAAGATGAAAGGAAGTCAACTTCTTTTTATGTGTTCCATCTTAAATCCAATTAAATTTTTGAACAGGTAAAAAAAATAAGGTTCTTTCCCTGTGAACTATTGAAGCTAAATATAGAGGCATAATGAATCTTAATGATTTCTAGATTCACAACATAATGGGTGAGATCACATTCCCATCTTTGGAATTGACTATAATGTATTGTGACAATCAGAGTGCAATAAAAGTGGAAACTAACCTTATTTATCATAGTAAGATGAAAACTGTAGAGCTTTATGAATACTATATTATATAGTGGATATGTTGATTTTCTAAGTGCAATATATACTAGCACGATATTTCTAAAAAAATTGTTAATTACTTTTAATGTTGATCTTATTTTAAATTATTCCAATATAGAATTAAACAATTATACTTTGGAAATTCAACCATACAAGAACAACATATATCACAGTGCATAAACAGAAGACAAGATTTACCCCGGGAAAACCCACTAAAGGGAAAAACCCAACAACCTTTTCAATAGAGAAATTATTTTGTTCAACAAGAGACATCCATATAGATTCTAGTGGTTAACTAGGTCACACCTATTCACCATCCAAGTTAAGCCTCCCAATATGATACAACACTTCAATTAGTTGATCTACCCCAGAATTTTGTCCCTTCTGTAACTGCCATAATCCCATTATTTCGACCCTCGAAGACTACCCAAAAATTCTGGCCCCTACAACAGAAATTGCTCAACAATATGTGAATTGCGGAGAGAGAGAGAGAGAGACTATCCACACACGCAAGCTTGAGAGAGATAAAGAGATTAAATCTGTCCTTCTTTCCATCTTTTTTTTACTTCTTGATCTTTGCGAGGATGCCTAAAAACTATCTTCTTGAGAGAGTGAAAATTTGGTGCCTTCAGGAGGAGGTTGAGTTGCCTTTATGTTATGTTCTGGCTAGGTCTAATGGGTGACTTTTCTTGGGTTGAATTGACTTCGAGGGAGGTATACTTGACAACTTTGGCGCCAAAATTTTCAAATTGTATTTTCTTCTTTTAAAAGTCTGAATGGGACTTGACTCAAAATATTATTTTCTTTTGACTCTAACATTTAAAATATGCTTTAAAATAATCAATAAAATTATATCTAGGGATAAATATACATTATGAAGATCGACTATAGTTACAAAATTCAACACTCTCTCTTAAATAGGGAGGTATTCATAATGATTGTCATAGATGTTCCCAAGATGAAAAATTTCTCTAATAAAAGGTTATATCAAATCATTAGCATCATCATCATCTACAATCAACATCCGCTAGTATCCATATCTTGGTTGGTACTTAACCCATGGCTTACCATCAACATATCAGGGCTCACTTTCTCAAGGAGATCAATCCTCAAATATCAATCAGGACTCACTCTCTCAGAGTGATCGGTTCTCAAATCTCAAGGTCTTTCACTAGGAAAAAATGTTGAGATACTAACACAACTAGCGAGAAATCACTCACCCCTCCTAGGGAACACTCTGGGCCTAAACCTCACTCAACCATCCCTAGTGAGTGATTGGGTATAAATTCTAAAAGACCTCACCCAACCCTTCCTGGTGAGTGATCGGGTATAGATGTTAAAGAACCTCACTCCACCCTTCCCTGGTGTGTGATCAGGTCCAAATGTTGAAAGGCCTCACTTCACCCTTTCTTGGTGAGTGATCAGGTATAGAACTTACTCAACCCTTCATGGTGAGTAATCAACTCTCCTCACTGACAGGCGCTAACTCAAATCCATTTAGTGAGCACTCTGGACCTCTCAAACCATTCTCCCTATCGGAAGAATTTCCATCCATGTTATTTTCATATCAACACTCCCTCTCAAAAGGAGGTTTAATCTCCACAAGGCCCAGATTATCTCTGAAGTACACAAAATTCTCTCTAGGAAATGGCTTTTTCAAGACATCAGTTGTCTACTCATCAGTGGAAAATACTCAATCCTTATTTCTTTCCTTTGTACCATGTCATGAATGTAGTGATATTTTATCTCAATATGCTTCAGCTTGTCATGGAACAAAATATTCTCTTAAAGCTTTACATAACTTTGGTTGTCACTGTGTATCATGGTAGGTTCCAAATATTGGTCAAACAATCCTACAAAAAACTTTGGAATGGCACACTGCTTCTATACATGATTTAATGGCTGTAAAATATTCCTTTTCTATAGTACTGAGTGTGACAAATATATGCTTCCTACTCATCCAAGATATCATAGTGGAGCCCAAACTGAAGGATACCCCTGAAGTACTCTTCTTGTCATCAACACTTCCTACCCAGTTAGCATTTGTATATCCCTGAAGTTGTGCATCCTTATTTGTGGCATATCTCAAACCATAGTTCACAGTACCACATAGATATCTCAAAATTTTATTTTCTACAATCCAATGTCCATGTCTTGGTTCCACTTGGAACTAACTCAATGTATTCACTACATAAAAAAAAATTGGTTTGGTGTTAATGAAATAAATCAACGAGCCAATCAACCACTAGTACATATATGGATCTACCAATATGGATTCAAAGGCTCTTAACTTTTTCAAGTAAGTAACCATGGGAGTAGCCATGGATTTACATTCCATCATGCCAAACTTCTGAAGGATCTCAAGAATTTTCTAGGTTTCTTTTGTACTTTCAGTTCCAAATAATAATGCATCAAACCAAGATCCTTCATATCAAATTCAAAAGCCAACTACTTTTCACAATGAATAATAATAGGCTCAACACCTATTAGAAACAAATCATCAACATATAATAATATTATCATAGGTGCATTCTTCACAACCTTAAAATAGATGTTTGGATTGACATCGCTCTTGGTAAATCCCAGTATCGTTAGATACTTACTAATTAAATCATACCAAACTCTTGGAGCTTTCTTGAGTCCATACAAGACCTTCTTTGACTTGCAACATGAGATTCCTTTTGCATGCACCTAAAAACATTGAGTTTTCTCTATGTACACCTCTTCCTTAATAACACCATTGAGGAAAGAATTCTTCACATCCATATGATATAATTTCCATCCCAGAAAAGAAGTAAGAGAAATAATAGAGATAATGGAGGTGTACCTGGAAACTGGAGTAAAGGTCTCATCATAATATTCTCCCTCTTTCTAGGAGAACCCTCTAGAAATGAATCTCGCCCTTTATTTTTCAATACTTTCATCTGCATCATGCTTAATATTGTATATCCACTTGGAAGTCACCACTGACTTCCCTTCTCTCCTTGGAACAATCTCATAGACATCATTATTCATGATAGATTGGTATTCTTCATTCATGGCCTGCTTCCATACTTTTTGGCTAGCTGCTTCTTCATAAGTGGAAGGCTCTACACCAATAAAGTTAGTCATAAGAGTTGCATAGCTAGAAAACCGTTTAGGTTTCTTAATTTCTTTGGATGTGCCATCAGGAGGTACATGTCATTCTGCTTCTTCCAAAGTATATGTAATCCGTGTTGGTCTCTTTTTTATCTCTGAGATAACAAACAGTTCCACTGGTTCAAGGGTTCACATGGCTTTTTTGGCTCTTCAATACATTTTGTATAATTCAAACACTCTTCCTTCAAAGCCTCATGCTTTACTTCATCATAGGAATCCATGGAGTCTACCTTAGAATTCCAATATGAAACTTTCTCATCAAAAAGTTACATCCCGGCTAACCTCAATCCATTGTTGCCCTGGAATGTAGATTCTATAGGCCTTTGATGATTCACTGTAACCAAAAAATATGACTTTCTTTCCTGAGGGTTCTAGCTTGTTCCTTTTATCCTTAGGAAAATGAATGTAAATAGGGAAACAAAAGATTCTCATATGTCCAATGTTTGGTTTCCATCTAGAGAACGCTTCTTCAGGAGTCATATCTTCTAGAATTTGATGAGGAATTCTATTCTGAATGTATACAACTGTCAATGATGCTTCTCCTCATAAGAACACTGGAAAATTCTGATCATGCACCATAGCCATGATAGATTCTTCAATGGACTTGTTCTTTAATTTTGCCACATGATTTTGTTGTGGATTATAGGGAACAATCAACTCCCTCTTTTTCACAAATTTCTTGCAAAAAGAAACAAGTTATTTCTAGGTGTATTCTCCTCCATTGTCATATCTCAAAATCTTGATCTTCTTGCTTTTCAAGTTTTCCACTTCAATTTTTAATTCTTTGATACTTAGTGAAGTCTTCATCATGAGATAGACTCATGTTTTGTTAGAGAAGTCATCAATAGACGTCACATAGTACCTACAAGGTATCTCACAGGCATTGAACCACATACATCAAAGTGAATCAAAAATAAAATTTCTTTAGATCTATTGTCACTACTTGGAAATGGTTTCTTTTTTTTCTTGCCAATTGCGAAACCTTTACAAACATCTCATGATATATTTGAAATTCAAGAACATATGAAACTATTTGATTCAATTTAGGTAATTAAGGTGACCGTATATTCGATGTCGTAGTTCACTTGGATTGATTTCATCATGTACTAGAGCTTGATCTAGTTGACTCACAAGCCTATACAATCTTCCTTCATGTATTCCAATGACTCTAGCATCATCTACAATAGAGTCTTTAGACCATGCAAATACTTTTCCATCCATAAAATCTACTCTATGGCCTTTATCTTCTAAACATGAAATCAACACTATAGTATTTTTCAAACCTCGTACATATAGAGCATTGTTGACATGCACATTGTTACCATATTCAAGCTCAATGGATGCCTTTCCAACTCCTTTGACTGCATAGTTGTGGTTGTCTCCAAGTTATACCCTTTAAGATAGTATATTTTCCATCATGCTAGTGAGATTTCCATAATATCCTGTCATGTATCTTGAAGCACCACTATATACCAGACACATATCATCATCATCATATGAAATATAACCTAATAGAGCAGAAAATTAAGATAAAACTTTGTCGCCTTTAGACTTATTTGGATGTTCATCTTCAATGTTAGTTTCAGAAGCATGTTTTTTTCCTTTTCCCTTTGTGTTATTATCCATCTCAAGAAAATCCCTTTTATAATGTTCAAATTTATGACAACGATAACATTGAATCTTTGACATGTCCTTCTTCCTTTCGAGAGGAGGTGATATTCTTCCTGACTTCTTGTGTTGAAATTCAAACTTCTTCTTTCCTTTATTCTTGAAGTGAGCTATGAATGTCTAAGAAGCTTCTTCCTTTATATCTCTCGATATAATCCTTGGTTCTTCTTAAGAAAAATAGCCTATAATTCTTCAAAAGATGGATTTTACTTTATGCTACTTATACTTGCTACAAATGCATCCCATGATCTTAGTATACCATTCAGTGTTGTAGTTACAAGTTCTTGATCAAGATTTTTTTTCCAATTTCCTGAATTTGATATTTTATTTGTGAAATCCTTACAAAATATGAAGACAAGATATCATCATTAGTCATAATTTCATCATGAAGCTCATGGCTTGACCAACATTCTTGATAGTAAATATATTAGTTAGGGGATCATACATTTTCTTAAAAGTATCAAACTTTGCAATGTAGGGGAATCAAATATCTCTATTGAAGTCGACAATAAGATTCATGGAAGTGATGGAATACTCCTTAAACTTCTCATTTCTTGTGATGTTTTTTGGTTCTACAACCTTCACTGTCACAATATCCAAAGCTTTGTTCTTTGTAAAACTAAGATCAATTCTAAGCTTCCAAGCTCTGAAGTTTGTGACTCCTTCTAGCTTGTTCTCAGACTTCATAGAAGAAGCCATGGATGCAAATAAATAAGGACTTCAATAATAGTGATCTCAATGTAGGGTTTCTTCAAAGGTGATCTCAGTGTTCCTTCACCAATGCTATGATACCATGTTGATTTTCTAAGTGCAATAGATACTAGCATAATATTTCAAAAAAATTGATAATTGATTTTGATGTTTATCTTCTTTTAAATTATTCTAACTTATCATTCAACAATTATACATCAAAAATTAAACCATACAAGAATACTTGAACATTAGAGATCACAATGCACAAAGAGAAGAGAATATTTACCCTGGAAAATTCCATTAAGGGGAAAAACCCAACAACCTTTTCAATAGAGAAATTATTTTGTTCAATAAGAGACACACCTAATCCTTTTAGTCATTAACTAGGTCACACCTGCTCAAACCATCCAAATCAAGCCTACCAAGATGATGCAACACTTCGCTTAGTTGATATACCCTAGAATTTAATCCCTCTTATAACTACCAAAATCCTAGGATTTCAACCCTCCTATCACTGCCAAAATCCCAAAATTTCAGCCACCAGCAACTACCCAGAAATTTTGACCCCTGCAATAGAAACTGCCTAGAAATATGTGAACTGTAGAGAGAGAAAATATACACATGTGCGAGCGTGAGAGAGAGATACATAGATCCAATTTTTCCTTATTTTCCTTCTTGACCTTCACTAGGATGCCCATAAATTGTCTTCTCAGAGAGAGTGTAAATTTTGTGCCTTGAGGGGGAGGTTGAACTACCTTTATATAGTTTTTTTCCAGGGTTGAATGGGCGTGACTTTTCCTGGGCCAACTTGACTTGGAGGGAGGCTGAATCGACAAATTTGGAGCCAAAATTTTCAAATTTTCAAATTCAAATTTTTGTCATTTAAAAGTCCAAATGGGACTTAGCTTAAAATATATTTTTCTTTAGACTTTAACATCTAATATATACTTTACAATAATCAATACAAGTACATGTAGAGCCAAATATAATTTATGAAGATTGGTCATAGTTAAAAAATTCAACAGATGTAGGAAAATGTGATGCCTCTTGTCTATTACATAACATATGATTAGATTACTAATATTTTTACGAAGCCACTTACTAGAGTTAAATTTGTGAAATTTTATATTCTATCTAGGTTTTAAAAACTTTTCATTACAAAGGTGATCACAATTTTTTCACCTTCTAAATTTCCATAGATTTATGTTTACGGAAGGGTGTTAGAACCTAATGTTAAATCCAAATTTTGAGTCTTATTTGTAAATTGTCATGGATATTCCACTGGACAGTTCGTCACAATAGATCGGATAAAATTATACTTACAAAAATCTAAAATATACACTATTACAGTTTTATATCGCTTTAGACTTATACATTTTTAGATTATTGTTATAATAGTGTATGCATGCAAATTAAAATTATCTAGAAAATAGAGAATGGTTAAATAAAAGATCACAGACACATTTGACACATGATATTATCTAGGAAACCCTTTTGGGGGACAAACCCAACTAGAAGGTAGGTTACTCTACTCTCTTTCTCTAAATGGAAATATGGAAACAAGTACAAATAAGTATGTGATGTGGCCTCAACTACTACAGTGCACAAATATTCTCTGTGTGCTCTATCTCCTATCCCTCTCGACTATACTTTTGGTTAGCTATGGAACAAATTCACTCAAAAGAACGGAACATGTTAGGTCCCTATAATACTAGTGTATCCGCTTTATTTTAGTGTAGCCACGAATTGTTATTATTTTTCCCATGTATCCGCCATATTATTGTTGTTGTTCCCTGTAGAAGCCTGATATTTTTATTTTTGTGCCCTATTCATGGCCCAAAATGAGCATTCAACATTATAAGGGAGACCACCCGGTCGGGAACTCAAAACAACTCCTTTTCCGTTTGGAATGGTGGTTCCAACTGGTTAAACTAGGTCCAATTACCTTCTCTCTATCTCTACTGGCTTAAAGTATGTATTTAACTTAACCAATAGAGAAGAGACATCAGATCATCTCTCTTGTTGAGCTCAAGCAAGGAAGTGATCTTTAAGATTATCTAGGGCTCAACCAAGCCACAACTAAAATTTTCCTCTTTAATAAGAGGACTTATAGAAATGTAATTATTAATTTATATGAAAAATAATCCTAGAATGTAAGAAAAATGAAATAAATCCTAAGCCTATCTTAGTTAGGAAGATGTAGATCTAACCTAACAGAGAGAAAAGTAATTAAATGATTGGGAATTTAACATGCCTGATTTTCGATGAGTATCTGGCTAATGAAATAGTTCTACTAGCTGATATTATAATTACCAAATCATGCTTTTTTCAAAGACCAATTACCTATGAATGATTAACCAATAACATTAGCAAACAGTTCTCTTAATTTCAGTGGTAATTAAATCGAATTTAGATAGCAGATTTCTGAGTAAATAATTTCTCATAAATTTGATTTAAGTATAAGAGTAAAAGAGAAAATTAACAACAGATCAACGAAGCAATGAACTAGATAGTTAATTCAAAAAAACCTTCATCTTCGCTAAACAATAGTGTTCAACATGAAAGAAAATTACACATATCTTTCATTAAAAATATGAAAATTGCATTAAAAATAATAATATTTAAAATACAAATTGATTAAAACTTAGTCTCTTGTTTTGTTCCTTGATTTGATCTCCAACAATCTTTCTGAAACCATAAGCCTTTCCATTAAAATAAATAACTACAATAGTGCAAGCTCTACTCCCAATACAAAGTCTAGAGTTGAAAAAGAAAAATCCCAATAACTCAGATATGAGTTTTTCCTCCTACTTCTATAGCTCAAAAATACCTTATGTTCGACACACGTGGAATGGACAAAAGATGAAGAGAAATATAATCGTGTGTATCTATATTATTCACATATATTTACATATATGATACATTCTTCTGATCCTTGGATTCATCTTCCAAGGTCTCTTGGACTTTCTTTGTCTATTCGTCTTCTACACCAACCCTTAGAGGATTAGGTTTCCAACATTCCCCCCCTTAATCCGAAGGGGTATGTATGAGTCCAAGAAGAGAGTCATAATACAAATGTGAAAAATATGCATGGAAGCACTAGGATGAATGTCCTCTCTTAAATGTTGGCATAAGGTGGTGGTTTGAGGCTGACCACCAACACTGGAATGCTTAGTGTAGTTCCCGTAACTTTTCCAAATATGGAAAGAAGTTGAGGTCTTTTGCTAGAGGAAGTGATCCTAATGCTTTGAAGAGGGATACCTTCAACATGGAAAAGGGAGGTCTGCAACCTACATAAAAAGGGAGAACCTCAACATTGAAAGGGAGGTCTCAACCTGCAGTGGTTTAAGGATGACCACCAACTTTGGAATGCTTAATTCAATTCCTGGAACTCCTCCAAAACTGGCAAGAAGTTGATGTCTTCTGCTAGAGGAAGTGTCCCCAACTCTTGGAAGAGGGAGAAGCTCAACCTTGCATAGATGGTTTAAGTCTGACCACCATCCAATAGCATGATCATGGGCATATCTGTCTCTGGCTACAACTTTGAATCTGGTATGGTAGGTTGTGGCTCAGGCTCACTTGATATGGCTTTGAAGCTTGTATATGACCATAATTTCCTCCCCTGTCAGATACAAGATGAGATGATGGAGGAAAATCAACTGTAAGACTTTTTAATACTCTGGAACAAATTTTGACATATGAACGAAATATCTTCTTAGTTGTTGAAGCCCATTGCCAAGAAGCAATCCATCAAAGACGAATCTTTGTTCTTGTAGGAGGATTGTTTCTGAAGCATCTGTGTGAAGAATGAGTGGTTTTATAACATTGATCACATGGGTGAAGGTCAAAATAGTGATATTTCATATGGCCAACTCGGTCACAATGTTGAAATTTCATAATTTTTTGTTGTGGAGAAGGAGCAGAAACTGGAATAATTGAAGATGAATTGCCATGAAGAAATTCAACATTTTGAAATTGGATGGGATTTGAGTAATCTGGAATATGAAAGGATACATTCTTTTCATATACAAGACCAAATATGTTTTTGTTGTTGATAAGGTCTCCCAAGGTCTGATGATGGGCTTGGGAAGTGAAAACTAAAATTGTGCATCTGCATTCAAATTTGTTCTTGTACTGGGGTCAATGATCTGAAATTTTTTTGGCTACTGATTATAGTCAAATTTGGACTAAAAAATGGGAGTATTATGAACAAAAACAAGTTCAGAACGTTTCCTTTTCTGCTGTAACTCATCTTGTCTAAGTTGAGATTCAAGATGCAAAAAGTCAATCTTTTCATGTGCATTTTGTTGATAGAATTTAATGTCGAGAAGAGTGTCTTTGCTAACATTTACCATAACATCCCCCAGATGCGGGTGTTAGAACAGCCGTTGGCTCGCAAGTGAGGGGACAAGTGGATCGCATGAGCGAGCCACTTGCCATATAATTTCTCCCCCTCTCTATTTAATGCAGCTGCATGTGAGGGATTCTAGTTCGGGTTTGAATATCATGAGCGGGTTGATGGGAATGTTTGAAGCTCGGGACATGCCGGAGAGACATCATATAGGGTACGAGGTTGAGGTTGGATTCCAAGGGAAGCACACGCGAGGAGCTTCTCTCCTCATGCGGCTTCCCCTTCAAGTCATCTATCGTTTTCATTTTCTCTCCATTGTGCTGAGCGTTGTGACGTGGGATTTGGTTGTAGTGGTGAGCGTCCATAGCACCTTCAATGAGGTCTGGTTGAGGTGGGGCCTCTGGTTTCCATCCTACAACTGACCATCAACCATGTCGAGGCACAAAATGAGATGGTTGTTTTGGTGTGCAGTTCCCTGATGAAACTGATACTGAAGAGCGTGAAGCTTTCTAGTACGAAATCTACACGCCCGACATCCATGTGCATATTCGTTGCCAAGTTGATTCATTGGACCTTGAAGCCTTGGCCGTTATTGAAGATTCTCGAATCACCATGATGAGGTGATACTGGTTAATGAAGAACTTCTTCACGGCCTCGTTGTTTCACTGCTAGCTCTCGGCGGATAGGCTCAATTTGCAGATCATACACGGAAACCATGTGTTGGATATGGCCCGCTAGGCCATGGACCTTGTTTTTTATGATTGTGAGCTTCGTTTCTAGGTGGGAAGGAAACAAGTGGAGGATATCTTCCACCCCTTGCCTTTTATTTTCCTCAAGCCTCCTCGCCCTCTAGCGCCCACGCCGCCCAAATCCAAAAGACCCAGAATGGGGAAGAAAGCGCCTGTTGTCAGGTTCCAGGTAGGTGGGGGGGACACCAGAACTTCCTCTTCCTGCGCGATTCGGCCGGTTGCTAAAGGTGGTGGTAATTTTGGACACTGCACTCGTGGGTTGTGGGATGCTCTTAGGTGGCAAAAGTGATCGTGTGGAAATATTTGACGGTCTGCATGTTAAGCAGGTGGCTAGATACATGGCCGCACCTACAGACTACGGGTGTACTCTCTCCAGCCCCTATGTCTACTGGATTTCAGAGGAATCTCCTCCCTAGCTTATTGTTTTTATTTTCTAGTGCTTGTCTGTTAATTATGCAGGATTATAGGTCTGTCTATTCTGCTAGGAAGGACTATATATCTATCTGTTTTTCCTCCAGTATATCTTTTGAACATGGGGCATCTAGTGGGTTGGTTTCCCACTGTTGGGAAGCCCACCATCGATGTATAAACTTGATTTTGACTGCGTCAAGGGGTGACCATTGTTGGCTCCCATGACTGCTCTTGTCTTCTAGCCTGTAATATATTTTTTGTACACTAATAGAATAGATAGAATATTACAATTTTTTTTTTTTTACCATACCATCAACAGTGGAGAGTATAAGAGTATTCAATAACTCTAATACTTCATCAACTTTCGCCATTTTCTTGAACAACTCAAACTTACACTTGAAACATTATCACAACTATGAACTAAGAAGCAATATCCACTCATTTTTGTTTGGTTTCATGTCAAGTTTTCAACCAACACCAATATATAAGCAGTGGCAATTTGTTATGACACCAACTTATCTCTCAACACATATAAGCTTCATATGCCATTACATATTAACCATACATGTTTCATATTCTCCAACATATAAACTCTCGAACATGTCACCTTTCATATGTATGAACTTTATGCCACAATCCTTTCAATCACTTTTCACTGTTAAAAAAAACACCATACGACCATTCATCATTTTTCCACACCATAACAACGTATTCCAAAAAAAAAACCTCAATGCACACGGTCTTGATCTTCAGATACGGTCTTAAAAAAAGGTCAACATATATTCCAAACACAACATACTACCAAGCCGAATATATGACTTGTAGTGGGTATGAAAACCCACAATTTAGGTTGTTGGATATATTCGCTCACATATTTTCCAACACTCCTTTTTGTTGACTATGGCAAGACAAATAACTCAGTCAGTCAGAAGTCATAGGGTGGTTTCATGCAAGCTTGATATAAGTTTAAGGGTAGTGTATGGTATTTTTGGAGGTGTTAATGTGGAGCCCAGCATGAAGATTAGGTGGACATCATGGAGGTGAGGAGGACAACGGGAGAGGGTCAAGGGGACTAGTGATACTAGGTGTGATGTAGGCAGTGTGGTCCAAGATCGATGGGCACCGCAAGCATAAAGGACAAATAATGGGTCGGGGTGTATAAGGAGTCAACCAGGGTAGAAGGGTTGAGGTTGTGAGTGAAGGGTGGAGGATTGAGAGGTTGTGAGCAGTAAATATGTTTTATTTGAGATATAATGGATATATAACGTTGTGGTATTGGATATATAGTGAGTGAATTCCTGCATGAATGTGTGATGTGGATAAGCAGAAAAAGGTAAAAGGTAAAAGGAAGTTCGGTCTATTTGAGTTACTCTACTACTCAATTGCTTAAACCTTCAATAGCAGTAGCCTAACCCTGTACTTTCTCATTCCTACCATTAAACATAATTAATAGAACTTCATTGACATATTTTTTCTCTATCTTATCGAGGATAACAACTCTCTATCTCATCACTGGGTTGGTTACTGTACGCTAGATGAACCTGGTGATTTTTGGATCGATGGTTTCTCAGTGTGTGCACATAGATATTCCAACTTGAAATGGGGAAGATTAGTGTTTTATGATTGAATTGAAGGATCATGGGGTTACTGCAAAAAAAATACTCTTTCTCAATTCCAGAAACCATCGAGGTGGAGTATGATTGTGAGAGGAGCGCAAGGCGGGGATGTCCCTGTCTATGGAGTGGTGACAATGCTCCATGTAATACAGTGGGTAGGTACTGGAGCGAAGGTTGTGTTCAGAGTGCATATGGGGAAGGTGAGAAAGATGGAGGAATCTACGTATGGAGTTATACTGCAGGTGGAGCATAGGTTGACTGCGTATGAGTGCTTTTGACGGGGTGCCAAACTGTTGTAGGAGGGAGGGAGTAGCATATAAGAGGGAGGGAGGGAGGAAGTAGCATATAGGAGGATTCGAGGAAAAGTCTAGGATTAGCGTATTACTGCACTACCGAGGAGAAGCTGAGGAGTAGAGTATTACTGCGTTTCTAAGGAGAAGTTGACGAGTCAAACTCACAATCTATTTTTACCATCAAGGAACGCAACCTTGGTATATGCCAAGAGGATTCGAGTTATGGAGCGAGCGTGTAGTGTTGATAGGAGTGTGGTGTACTGTGTAGGTGATCCAAGGGGTACAAGAGTCGAGGAGAGGGTCGAGGTCAAGGGGTTGTGCCACGAGGATGGCCGACTGCAATTGGAGTATGGAGGGTCGGTGTTGTGGGAGTAAACCTGAGTGGATTTATATGTGTCAGAAGAATGTTGTCAACCTGCTTATGGAGGATACTTGTATTTATGCACAATGCAGTCATGGAACAGGAAAAACAATAACTCTTTTCTCCCTCATTCCAATTGTAGATAGCGCTGAGCGGAGCGTTTCTTTATGCAACAATGAAGTAGGCAGGTGGTAGGACGAATAGATATGCATGCAACCATGAGCAACAATGCATAGTCAATAAAAAGATCAGAAAAATTCTTATAGAGTAAATGTTTAGCACAGGTCTACAAGGCCACAAGAAAATAAGTGGCTCAGGCTTGAGCAGGCTAGAATTCGCCAAGCTTCGATACCATGTTAGACACACATGGAATGGAAAAAATATGAAGATAAAGATAACTGTGTGTATCTATATTATTTCACATAGATGTAAATATATTATACATTCTTGTGACCCTTGGATTCATCTTCCAAGGTCTCTTGGACTTCCTTTGTCTATTCGCCTTCTACACCAACCCTTAGAGGATTAGGTGTCCAACACTTTACACTAGTGCTTCAAAATTTATTTATTGTAGAGAAGAGGAACCCCTTCTCCCTTCTACAAACCATTATTTATAATTACCAAAATGAATTCCAAATAGGAGAGTCGTTGAGGAATAAATCTGATCTAACAATTTTCATTGGTCAAAATTATTTATCTTCTCTTGATAGACCAATTCCATTGATTCAAACCTTCTCTTCCTCATCTCTTCCATTGTTCTCCTGCCAAAAACCAATCAAAATGTAAATTAAAAAAAAAACAAAACAAAACAAAAAACAAAAAACAAAAAACCAAATTTGGAAAACAAACATCTCTAATCAAATTTTAATTAAATAAATAAATAAAAAGAAATATGTGTTTTCCATTGATCCTTGTAAATATCTTATTGGTCAAAGATAACATAATTGAATGGATCTGCAATCTATAGAGGCTTTGAGAAAATGAAAATGAAAAAAATTAAACTCAGAAAATTAGTTTTGGTTACAAATTCGAAGCTTAATTTTCTACTAGATTTTAAACTCATTTAATGACCATATCTGGTCATGCAACCATTTCATGAATATTCTACATGATTTTCTCTATCTAATGAGTCATCCTAGGCCTCATTTTTCCAAGTAAAACTCAACTTATGAGCTCCCGAAGTTGAAGAGTCAAAACTGCCAGAAGTATGGAAAAATTGTTGTCTGGGCTAAAATTAGGAAATTTAATTAAAAATTCTAATGCTTGTTAGGTCCCTATAATACTAATGTAGCCCCTTATTTTTATTGTTAGTGAAACCCCCTTATTTTCATTGTTGTACCCATCTAGTCCCCATATTGTTATTGTTGTGCCCTTACATTATTATTGTTATGTAGGCCTGATTATATTGTGACCCCTTAGACTCCTATATAGAGAAACTAGGTTTTATCATTTGTATCATCGAATAATTTTTCATTTATGTAATATAAAGGAGGTCTCGTCGATCTATTTTTTATTTTATTTTGTGAGCCGGTTGCATAATATTTCGTATCAGAGCTTTGGATTTTAGGGTTTTTCTTCTTCAAACAAGTCATCTTGGAATTTTTGCTATAAATATTTTTATACAAAGCTTCAAAAGCTGAAATTAAAATCACGTGGAGTAGAAATACTGGTTAACCTTGTGTACAAATTTCATATCTTGGTTTGCTATATTTTCGGATACATGATCTGAGGAAGTTAGGGTTTTTGTAGGCTCCATAATTTCATCTCAAATAGGTGATCGAGGGAAAATCATCATAACTTTATTTTTAGGCACATGATTTGAATTTTTCAAGAAGTGACCGAAGTTTTAAGGACTGTAGCTTATTTTTATCAATTTCAGGGCTGAAGGTCGAAACAGTGACATGTGGCACCCTGTACAATTTCGTTTTACTGAACCAGTCCATAATTAGGACATTATGGGAGATCAGTAATAACTTTATCTTGAAGAATCCAAATTAGGTCTGACTTGTGGCATTGGAAATAAGACTCAAAGGTATACTACAAGATCAAATTTCAAATCTTTGGGATCTGAAATCACATAGATACATCAGGTTCAATATTGAGCTCCTCAAAAGCAAGAAAAAGGTGTGTATTTTTTTTAAATTGCATAACTTTTATTTGAAAAAACAGTTTGAAGTGATTCCAAGGGCATATTGAAGCATTATATCAGTATCGGGTTCTAAAATATGTTCCAAAATTAATTCCACACCATTAATCCCTCCTAAATCTCTACTATTATGCATGAAGAGGAATAAGTGAAACATAATATATCGCAATTACGAGACCAAGTGCAACAAATTTTGTTCTCGCAAAGAGTAACCAAAAATGAAATGGAAGCTAAGATGGATGGTTTGAAGAAATACATGGATGGTTTAGAGAATCACGTGGAATCTAAGATCGATGTTATAGAATAAAAACTGAAAGAAACATGGAAGACATGAAGAATGGTCTAAAAGCAAACATGGAAGGTTTGATAAAGTTTCTACAAGAAATGATCCCTAATGGCGAAAAGGTAGTAGATGAAACTCATGATGAGAATAAAAGAAAATTTAATCATGATTTCATAAACTCTAATGTTGGTTTTAAGATCCACCATATTCTAAAGATCGATACGAGGTTTTGATGGAAAAGATCTGGTAACATGGACACTATATATGGAGCAATATTTTTATCTCCATAATGTGCAAACACACACAAAAGGTACGCATTGAAACTTTATATTTAGAAAACAATCAGTTTGTATGGTATCAATGACTTTGTTCCCGTAAACCACTTCCCACTTGGTCAATTTTTACTAAAGATATGATAGCACATTATGGGGATACAAAAAGCAACACCTTCTTTAGCTAATTGATAAATCTCAAACAAAAGGGTTCAATGGTGGAACACATTAAGGACTTTCACAAATTGAATATAAGGGTAAATTATATTCCATAGGAGCTTAGAATTGATTTCTTCACAGGGACTTTAAAGGATAAAATCCAACATGAGGTTCGCCTTTGGGAACCTGATCATTGGAGAAGGCATTCAGGTTGGAAAGAAAATTTGAAAGCAAAATGATGGCAACAAAGAAGCCTACCAATCACAACTATAAAGATGGAAGTGTTGTTTCTCCTAGCCTTCCACAAACTACAAGGTTGACACCACAAAAATTAGAAGAAAAAATAGCAAAAGGGCTTTGTTACAGTTGTGATAGAAAATACACTAAAGACCATAAGTGTGCTGAGAAGAAATTATTTTACATAGATTGTGAATAGGAGGAAGAAAAGAATCAAGAAACTTCAAAAGAATAGGATATACACCAAGAAATGACCTTAGAGAAAGAAGAAATGAATCTGACCATATCTTGTAATGCATTGGTAGGAATTACCACTCCTCAAACTCTCAATATAGAAGGAAATATCAAGAAGGAAAGGGTAATAGTGTTGATTGATTCAGGTAGTACCCATAATTTTATTCATTGTAAGATAGCCAAGGAATTGAATTTCTTCCTATATCCAGCACCAGAGTGTCAAGTGATGGTTGCAAATGGAGGAACTATAAATTTCTTTGGAAAGTGTCATAATGTCAAACTAGCCATGGGGGAATATGTATTGAATATCCCAATGATTTCCATTCCAATGGGTGTTGTTAATGTTGTACTAGGAGTTCAATGGTTACAATCTTTGGGTACGATAGCTTTTAATTTTCAAGAACTTTTCTTGACATTTTTTTGGGAAGGAAAGGAAGTTGAATTACGGGGTATCGTATGGAAACCAGGAAATATAATAAACTCTAATTTCATGAAAAAAATTCTAAAGAAATAACAATGAGGCGTACTTGCACAATTATGCTCACTAGAGTTTCAAACATCGAAATCAGATATTTCTCCATATCTCCAAAAAGCCTTGGACAATCATTCCAAGGTATTTGAGACTCCCAAAGTCCTCCCACCTATTTGCGATCATTATCATGTTATTCATTTGATTCTAGGAAGTGTTCCTCCAAGCTTTAGGCCTTATAGATATCGCTATGCCCAAAAGAGTGAAATTGAATGTATGATTGTAGAAATGCTAGAGGCCAGTATAATTCAACCTAGTCAAATTTCTTTGTTTGCTCTAGTATTATTGGTGCACAAGAAGGATGGATCATGGTGCATGTGTCTGGATTATAGGGATCTCAAAAAGCTCACTATTAAAGATAAATTTCCCATTCTTGTCATTGATGAATTATTGGATGAATTACAGGGAGAAATTTACTTCACCAAGTTGGATCTCTATTCAGGATATCATCAAATTAGAATGAAGGCTGGAGACATTTTGAAATTCATGAGGGTCATTATGAATTTTTGGTCATGCCTTTTTTCCTTACCATTGCAACTTATACATTTCAAGGGTTGATGAAATCCATTTTCAAACCCTTCCTTATAAAATTTGTGTTATAATTTTTTGATGATATACTAATCTACAACAAGCCTTGGAAGGATCATGTTAAACATGTTGACAGGGTGCTCAAACTATTGGAGGAGAAACGATTATATGTAAAAACCTCCAAATGTTTATTTGGAGTATAGGATGTGGAATATATGGTTCATATTGTATCTCATAAGGGTTTTAAGGTAGACCCTAACAAAATTAAAGCCATTAAGGAATAGAAAATCCCCACAAACATAAAGCATCTGCGAGGAATTATCGGCTTAACAGGGTATTATTGCAAGTTTGTTAATAATTATGGGAGAATAGCAACACCTCTAATAACATTACTAAATAAAGATGAATTTTCTTCGACTCCAGAAGAAACTAAGGCCTTTTAAAATTTAAAGAGGCAATGTGCCAAGCATCAGTCTTAGCTACACTAGACTTCACAAAAACCTTTATTGTGGAATGTGATGCCTTAGGAAATGGAATTGGTGATGTTTTAATGCAATAAGGAAGACCCATTTCTTTTGAAAGTTGTCCAATCAAAGGAAATTATTTATAGAAACCTATTTATGAGAAGGAAATGTCGGAAATACTACATGCAATAAAGAAATGGCGACCCTACATAATGGGAAGACACTTCAAGGTAAAAACATATCTTGATAATCTTAAATACTTTTTGGAGCAGATATTATCTTGAGAAGAGCATCAAAAATGGGTCACAAATATGTTGGGTTATGAATTTGAAATCATCTACAAAAAAGGGAAGATAAATGTTGTTGCAGATGCACTCTCAAGAAAGGATGAGGATGTGGAAGCATTTCTTTGTGCCATTTCTATTATCCAACCAGATTGGATAATTGAATAAAGGGAGGAATGGAAGAAAGGTAAAGAATTGTGGACACTCATTCAAAAGTTGCAGCAATATCCGAGTACATATGATACATTTAGCTGGAAAAATGATTCATTATGGTGAAAATATCACTTATATATTTGTAATAAATACCAACTAAAACAAAATATTATTTTGGAATTGCACATCTCTCCCTTAGGAGGACACTCAGGATTTTTAAAAACTTACCAGAGGGTCAAGAAATATTTTTTTGGGATGACCTTCAATTTTATATTCAAAATTTTGGTGTAGAATGTTTGGTCTTTCAGCAAAATAAAGTTGAGTAAATTAAGAACTCAGGTCTGCTACAACCTTTATCCATTCCAAGTCAACGTTGGGATGAGGTTTCAATGGATTTTCTCATAGGTTTACCCAAGTCCGAAGGAAAGAGTGTCATCATGGTGATAGTTGATAGAATTACCAAGTATGCACACTTTTGTGCATTATCCCATCCATTTGAAGCCAATACAATTGATACTACATTTATGGAAACAATTCAAAAGCTACATGGAAAACCAAATATTATTGTAAGCGAAAGAGATCCCATTTTCACTGGAAATTTTTGCATAGAATTATTTTCTTATCTAGGTACTCAACTTGCTCATAGCTCATCTTATCATCCTCAATATAATGGGCAAACTGAGATAGTGAAAAAAATGTTTGGAAGCATATCTTCGTTGCTTTGTATCTGATAAAAAAAAACAATGGTTCAAGTGGTTACCTCTAGCTGAATGGTGGTATAATACTTCCTTCCACAATGTAGTAAAAATGACCCCATTTATGGCACTTTATGGATAACATCCACCGTCCATCACATCATCTTTAAGAGAAAATTATACAGTTCAAGCAGTGGAAGACCACGTTAAGCATCAGCAACAATTTCTCCAAATATTAAAGGATAGACTAACTTTGGCACATAATCGAATGAAACAGCAAGTCGATCAACATCGCAGTGAAAGAAGTTTTGATGTAGGCGACTAGGTATTTTTATGTTTACAACCATACAAACAAAGTTCCTCAAGCAAGCTAAGAAGGATAATAAATTGTCGCCAAAGGTTATAGGTGATAAAATCTCAGTTCAAACCATATTTCCAAAACTTGACGAGGAAAGAAAAATCATATTGGAACCTGAAGCAGTCACAAAAACAAGAACTCGACAACTACGAAATGGATCAATTTCAGAGTATCTCATCAAATGGAAGAACTTACCCGCTAAATATTCCACATGGGAGGATGAGAATTTTATACAAAAAAATCCAGAACTATTCAAGCGTTACAGACAATAGTTTTTTGATGGAGAGGGTCATGTTAGGTCCCTATAATACTAGTGTAGCCCCTTATTTTTTTTGGTAGTGTAGCCCCCTTATTGTTATTGTTGTGTCCATGTTGTCCCTATATTGTTATTATTGTGCCCCATTGAAGCCCATTATTGTTATTGTTGTGCCATTACATTATTATTGTTATATAAGCTCTGATTATATTGTGACCCCTTTGACTCTTATATATAGAAAGTAGGTTTTTTTATTGTATCATCCAAGAATTGTTAATTTATGTAATGTAAAGGAGTTTTCCCCCTCAAAGTGGATAATTTTTAAGTCGCTGATCTATCTTTTCTTCTTTTTTGTGAGCTGGTTTGATAACAATGCTAGATTAAATTTTAAAAAAAAAATCTAATTAATTGTTAATTAATTGTAATTACTTAATTGATTAAATATATTTTATTCAAACTATTAATTTAAATCATAATTACAATTAATTAACTAAACTACACCTAATTACAAATTAATTAAGCTACAAATTATATAACGGAATTAAGTTATATATATATATATATAATTAAAATTTTAATGAAACTAAAATTAATTTATTAATATTACTTTATATTAAAATTATAACACCAATAATAATACACCAACTATATAATAACCAAAATTTACACACAAACGAATAAACCATTTTTCGAAACTATTAAAACAATATATCATGATTATAATAAAAGCCATCGAAGGTGACTTCATCACAGGTATTTATATAACAAATTCATGTGAAAACAAACTATGCTTGACCCAGTCTTGCCATCAGAGGTGAGGAATGTATCGGATATCGGAGATCGACAAATATTGTAACTTTCAAAATGAATGCTCTGATATTCAAAGGACCCCGAGGTTTCGATATGTTATATCGGAATTTTTTTTAAAAGGAAAATTGGGGAAGTATTTTAACGAGTCTCGATATTGTATGGGCCAGGGGTATGGTTGGAGTGGGAGGTATAAGTGTTGAGAATTTGGAGGAGCGATGATTAATTCAAATTATCTCCTTCATAATTACTTGTGAGCTTACTTGTTTTACTTATGTCTTCTCTTCTTAGTTTATTTATTCCTTTACCAAGTCAATTACCAAAACAAAAGAGACACAAATTTAGGCTCTTTGAGCCAGAGAAAAACCTCTCCCTCTTGGAGAGGAAAACCCACGAGAAATTATTCTTATATACTTTCAAATGACAAGTACCATGACCAAGATTTAGACCCTTGAACTATGTATGCCTACAAGACCTTGTCATTGCTTCTTTCTTGCCCTTCAAAGTTCATCCTTATTTTCTGCGAGCTCAGTCTCTGGGTCTATCTTTCTCGGTTACTTCTTCTCTGCTTATTCTTCTTTGTCTTTATTACCCTAAAAAAATATCTTTCTTGTTGTTCTATAACGTCTTTGCATTTTTCATATTAATGCCTTTCCATAGACTTCTTTCTATTTATATACTGGACAAGGTCACTCGAGACCCTTTACTTCGCATGTCCTTGAAGCTTCTTCACTTGAGAACCTCTCCTTTACGCACTGTAGATTAGGAAGGTAAATCACAGATTTACCTTCCTTCTTTTCTCACACTATAATATGGAGGTAGTCCACAGGCTTACCATAACCCTTAACCACTAGCTTCACATAAATCAGGATTATATACTTCGCATCAAAGACTTAGTTTTTTATCCTTGCATCTCATAATTATATATTAATCGAATCCTTATAGTAGTACAGTCTGAAGATCTCAAATTTATCTATACTTTCTGCTTCAGAATTATCCATGCTATCTATTTCAAACTTATCCAAAATTTCTTCACACTAATTGGCACTTTCTGCTTTAGAGCTATCCGCAAACCTTGTCTCGAAATGAGATGCAGATCCATCAATATATATAGTGCATTGTTACAGTTTTAGGCCGGCCCTACAAGCTATTTTGTAGGCCGACTTTACCACTATCCATAGGTCGATTTGGAGGGCTTATATTCCAACGTTAATGATGTTGACATGAGGGTTGTCATGAGCCATTCCTTCACAGTTAAATGACAAGGTCTTGGGGCATATCCTTTTGACTAGACACTTCATATACATGACTCTTGAATACATTTATAATCAAAATACAAATCCTAATAGACATCAAGAAGAAGTCTATTGACCTATAATAAAACCTTTCTCATGAAACCCATGAAGCAAGCATAACAAAAATACATTTTATTATATTTTTCTTATTCTTTACATAAATAAATAATTACATAGTCAATATGAAGACCGATCCTAGTTACACTTTTCAACACTCCCTCTTAACCAGGGAGGTATTCATACAGGTACATGGAAAATTTCAAACTGAAGAATCTCATAAGAAGAATCAGATTGGTAATCACATTTGTATAGCATCATATCAACCAGCATTGTCCTAGTACAAGGCCTTGACTAACAACCCCATCTATCAACGATAAAATGGGCTACAATGCTGGCGAGACACATGACTTATAGACACCATAGTCATTATCTCTCCAAGGTACATACTCCACCCAGGTGTTCCAAAAGTATGACCTTCTTGTACTATTCTTCTCTTGGGTAGCCAGCCTTCAAATAATATCGGTCCTCGACTACTCCTATCTTGAATGCCCTATCACATTCTCAAAGAGTATCGAATGCCAGATGATTACGCAATCCTCTATTCTCTCTTCCAGGTGAAGACCATAATGATGTGTCTATCCATTCTCTCCACATGGCCTTCACTAAGAATTACGATTTTTAGTCCTGGTCTAGTGCATGACACATGTATTAGATAATCATATACATCACTCCCTCTTAAATTAGGAAGGACATACTTCAAGTTTATTCCAAGCAAGAAACTTACCACTAGGCTCCCTCTTAACTAGGGACCTGCAACAACAATGGTGAGACACCCAAATGCTCATGAGGAATTCCTCCCCTCAATGTCATGGATTTCGATATTGAGGAATATTCAACTCTTGGCTTCATAGGGAAAATACCATCCATCACTTTCAGTCATGGGTCATGTCAATCATCAGAAAGTGATTCATTAGTATTTCTCATCTGGTCCACATTTATGCCATGCTGATTTCCTTCGAACCATCTCCAAGAATATTACATCCTTCCACATGATTGGAAGACCTGCATAAAATTATCCAAACAAACATTACATAATAATTTTTAAATCAAAAGTTACCTTAGTGATGATCATTCACCATGACATCTTCATGTATGCATCGACATCCTTTATTCAGATTGACACATCTACTGAAGATATGTCTTGTCAAGGGTCTTCTTGTTTACCATACTTATATGAGAGTACACATATCTTCCCATGAGATCTCCTAATCACATCTTCTTGGCTCCTCGATGATAACTGCCTCTTTTGCATGGTCGCAATTCATGATCTCTTCAATTCTTTCTACACATAGCTTCATACCCAGGAACTTCCAGTATCCAGTTCCTTGCTTGTATACAACTACCTCATATTCCATATGAGGACATATTTTAATTTCATCTGTTAGTGGCAACTTGTGCACTGTAAGAGATCCTCATTCATAGATCATACTTATAAAGTTAAAATTCCATTACCTACAACCATATGACATGACTTCACATCATCCAGTGTCAGAATATAAATATATGTACCTCATACCTTTACCTTTGAGTCATCCTATAGCAATTTTACTATAATTAAGAACTTCATTCCCTTGACCTGCTTCATCAATATGTCATCATATCCTAATCCCGTAATTTTGTAACATAGAATTCTCGATGAAACCTTTTGCTTTCTTTCTAACCAGAGAACCCATAGGGAACTCCATTAGAAAAATGTCAGCACATGTTTCTATACAAATCATTGAATGATGACCCTTGATCTTGATGACTACCCTCCATCAATGTTGTTTATCAGTGAGGTTTCCAAGTGCTGCTTCATAAAGTTCTCCTTACATGCTTCTATCATGATTCTATTAGTATACAATGCTTCCTATTATTTTACAACCAATAGAAATCCCTTGAGGAGAAATATGATCATAGATATCTTTCACTTTCTTCTCTCTTATATTTCTTTGCATCAGGTTCTCCCCTTTTATCTATGACATGGGCTTCTTCTCATTTCCTTTTTTCCTTTCTAAATTTAGGACAATCTCGTTTATAATGCCCAAAATCGTTACATCCAAAGCATCGTGCTTTGTCCATATTTCTTCTCTTATTCTGAGGACCAAATTTACCGAATATTCCTTTCTTCCTTAACATGGCTGAAAAGACTTGATTCCCTACACTTCATCCTACTTTCAATATTGATTCTTTTATATTATCTAGACCTTGGAATGACATGATGGCTTATTCTTTACCATATATTATTGAAGTGAAACCTCTTCATTCTTTCGGTAAAGCATTTTGTACCATAGTGAGTATTTCTCCTTCGAACATTACTTCTCCCAATTTCAATAGTTGATCTCTTATTGCGAAAATATCCATCAGATATGGAATTACTCCTTCCTTTCTTGACATTATCAATTTGTATAGTTTTTGTCTCAGGGATATTATTTCCTTTGCAGGACCTTTCGAGAACAGTTCTACCAATTTATCATATATTTATTTTGAGGATTCTAGATTTGATACATAGGGAATGAGATAGTCTTTTATGGATTCTATAAGAATCCTTCGGGCCCTTATGTCTCCCTTCATGTATTTCATATATGCTAGAATGTCTTATTTTGGAGGTTGAATTGTAGTTCCTTCGATGAAGCCCATAACTTCATTTTCAATAAGATTCAAATTTGTCCTTTTCTTCTATGCATTAAAGTTTGATGACCCAACCAATTTTTTTCTCTCTATACAATAAGTCATTTTCACAGATTTAGATAAATTCATAGATAATTACTTGAGTAAGTGACTTTCTCCTTTAGCAGCTTCCTTGATGATGATGAAGATGTTGAAATTTGCAACAAGAAACAGTGAAATTGGCATCCAGAAACAACATGAAAATGCACACACGCTAGTGTGGGATCATAGGTCACATAGTGATTGATCCTAGAGACACATTAGTGTGTAACCAAATTTTTAAATAAATTGGAAAATTAATTGTAATATCATCTTATAAGAACTTGTAATAGTTAACTAAGTGTGATAGACTTAGTTAGCTCAAGAATTTCGAGTTGAGGGTCAAAGGATAGGCATGTAGAGTGATTATATTATTAACAAGGTCCAGTTGTAATTGTATCACTAGTGTAGTGTGAGTGGTATCAGTTAACTCACATTAATTGAGTTAAAATCAGTTTAACTATTTCTAACCATTTGATGATCTAGTGGAAGATTAAGTGAATTAAAATAGATTTAATTCACCAGTAGTGATTTACCAAGTAACTGATGATTCACTATTTATAGTTGCATGCATGCTAATTTTGGTGGAGACCCAGTTGAGACAAAGGTTCAAGGCTAGTAAACTATCAGTTGTATTTTTAGAAAACTACCCAGATGCAGTTATATAACCACAGTTAGCCCATGATGAATTTCACAATCAAGGAAGGTTGAATTTCCTATTTAATAGGGATTTAATTCTCTATGGATTGCGTAAGTAGGGTAGGCTGAAGGTAGGCTGATAATTGGCTATGTGTTTGTCCAATTTTTCCTAGATGAGTGTGAAGCAATCAGTAGAGTGTATGAGGTTGCGGTGATCACAAATACATTGTATTGTTTCATGATTCCTTGGTTGATTGTACAATAAATATGGAGGGGTTTTGAGCAGTTGATTTCCCCATGAATATCTGGTGTTGTGTATTGATTTACTTCTTTCTCTTACTTGCATGTGATTGAGCGATCAAAATATATATTCCGCAAATATTGTAGAAGGATTCAATATCTTGTTTTAGTACATTACATGATCGGATTAAGTCCACTGATATAATTTCTACATGGTATTATAGTTGTGTTAGAGATTTTCTACAGAAGATGAATTCAGGGACTTCTTCTTAGATTAAATTCTTCAATGTAAGTGATCTTGAATCCTTGATGACAAAGGATGTTTCCAAAATATGATGTATCTTCCAACAATGCCTTGAATATAAATCTTTGATGGAAAATATTATTTTCTTGAAGAGTGAATCCTTTTGAATACTTTTATTCTTTCTTCCTTGAGTGCCTCTTTTCTAAGTAGCCCTTTCTTTAACACCTTAGATCTAATACCATGTTGAGAATTTGGAGGAGAAGTAATTAATTCAAATCCTCTTCTTGATAATTACTTGTGAGCTTACTTGTTTTACTTATTTATTCTCTTCTTATCTTATTTAGTATTTCATCAAGTGAATTACCAAAACAAAAGAGATACAAATTTAGGCTCTTCGAGCCAGGGCAAAGCCTCTCCTCTTGGAGAGGAAAACCCATGAGAAATTATTATTATAGACTTTCAAATGACAAGTACCATGAACAAGACTCGGGCCCTTGACCTATGTATGCCTCCAAGACCTTGTCACTGCTTCTTTATTTCCCTTCAAATCTGATCCTTCTTTTCTGCACCAACCTTCATTGTCCTGCACCAACACTAGAGAGCTCGATCTCTAGGTCTATCTTTCTTAGTTACTTCTTCTCTGCTTATTATTCTTTGTCTTTAGTACCCTAAACAACTATCTTTCTTAACGCTATAGAACCTCTTTGCTCGTTGTGTAGTAATGCCTTTCCACAGACTTATTTCTATTCAAATATTGGACAAGGTCACTCAAGACACTTTACTTCAGTTATAAAACCACAGGAAGCCAATGATGCAATTATAAAACCACAGGAATCCCATGATGAATTGTGCAATCAAGGAAGGTTGAATTTCCTATTTAATAGGGGTTTAATTCTCTATGGATTGTGTAAGTAGGGTAGGTTGAGGGTAGGTTGATAATTGGCTATGTGTTCTTCCAATTTTTCCTAGATCAGTGTGAAGAAATTGGTAGAGTGTATGAGGTTGTGGTGATCACAAATACATTGTATTGTTTCATGATTCCTTGGTTGATTATAAAATTAAGATGGAGGGGTTTTGAGCAGTTTATTTCCCCAAGAATATCTGGTGTTGTGTATTGATTTACTTCTTTCTCTTACATGCATGTGATTGAGCGATCGAAATATATATTCCGCAAATACTGTAGAAGGGTTCAGTATCTTGTTTTAGTACATTACATGATCATATTGAGTACATTGATATAATCTCTACATGGTATTATAGTTGTGTTAGAGATTTTATACACGGTATCAAAGCGCCAAGAATCACAATAGTGGAAAAGAAATTGAGTTATAGTTGAACAACATTCAAATTTGCAGGTACTTTATTTGGAGCTATAAGCGGATCAAGATGTATTTCAATGGCTTGAGACTCGAATATGCACTCGAGGGAAATTCAAATTATATTGCATGGAAGGACAAGATGGAGGCAGTGTTGGAGGACAATGGTTGAAGGAATTCATAGATAATGATATTCCCAAGCCTGCAGCATCAGATGCCCAACTTCTTGATGCATGGCAGAAGAAGGTAGCAAAGGCAAGGAGGATCTTCTTAGAGGGAGTTTGAGATCATATTGTCTCGAGTATCCATGGAAAGGAAACTCCATATGCTATGTGGAAGGCCTTGACAGATTTGTTTCAAAGCATCAATGACCACAAAAAATTGGCACTCAAGGACAAGCTCAGGAAAATCAAAATGAAGAAGAACAACAAGAAGGCTCCAAGAGCTACAGCGGGTGAAGCTTTGGCCTCATAGTTTGAGTTGGACTTCTCTCTCATCACATGCATGTCGTCAACTATGACATGATCTATGTGGTACTTGGATAGTGGAGCATATTTCCACATGACGAGAAACAAAGAACTCTTTAGTAGCTTAGAGGAGAAGGATCTTCAGATGCACATCGAGATCGGTGATGACGGGAGGTATAGCGCTATCGGGATTGGTACAATTACTTTCCAGAGACATTCGGGTAAACCTTTCTTATTAAAAGATGTCATGCATGTACCAGGCTTGAAAAAGAATTTAGTTTCAACTGCTATGTTGGAGGATCTTGGATATGATGTGGTTTTTAGTGAAGGAAAGGCATTCCTTCGTCACAAAGCCACATCACAAGTAAAGAAGATTGGGGTTCTTGTGAATAACCTCTACAAACTTGATGTAGATGGTTGTGTAGCATTGAGCAGTAAAGCAAGGAAGGTGGTGAGCCAGGATACAGGTGAGTTATGGCACAGGAGATTGGGCCATCTACACCACAGTGCTTTGAGGATCATGCAACAGATTTCTACACGTCTTCCAAAGGGTACTCTTGTGCAAATAGACACATGCAAGGGATGTACCATGGAGAAGTATACTAAGGCTAGCTTTCATGAGAAGGAGAACTGAGCAGCAGCAATCCTTGAGAGAGTTCACTCAGACATGTGTGGACCATTCTCTATGCCTTACATAGCAAAGAATAGGTATTATTTTATTTTTGTTGATGATTTTTTTAGAAAGTGTTGGATCTTCTTTCTGTAGAAGAAATATCAGGTGTTCTCCAATTTTTGTGAGTTCAAAGAACTGGTAGAGAAATATATAGGGAAGAAGGTGAAGGCTCTAAGGAGCGACAATGGTGGTGAGTATAGCTCTAATGAATTCAAGAACTTCTGTGCCAAAGAACGAATTCAGAGAGAATTTATTGCACCTCATAACCCATAACAAAATGGGGTTGTAGAAAGAAAGAACATATCAATTGTGGGAGCAGCACGAGCTATGTTACATGATCAGGGCCTACCATCGCATCTGTGGGAAGAGGCATGCAACACAGTGGTATTTGTGTAGATCCGAAGTCCTCATCGGATACTAGGCATGGGTACACCAAAGGAGGCTTTTTCAGGTAAGAAACTGGATGTTTCATATTTTAAAATTTTTGGCTCATTTTTCTATTTCCATGTGACCAAAGATGCTAGGAAGAAGCTAGAACCAACAACAGAGGTTGGGATAATTTTGGGGTACAATGATACTCCCCACAAATATCAGGTGTATTTGTTGGCTAACAGGATGACAGTTGTCAGGAGAGATGTTAGATTTGATGAGGAGAAATCCATTCGATTGTCCCTTGAGAGGGATATTGATTTGCATGCAGATGAGGAACTCTTAGTTCCAAAGGATGAACCTCAAGATGTGGAGCAGCCACAAGATCAGGATCATGGAGTGGCAGAAACCACTCATGTAGAGCCATCCACCAGAATTGGTAGGAAGCACACCAGAGAGGCTGACATATTGATGCTAGATGTGACAGAGCATGTAGGAGCACCTACATCACAGCGCAGGTAGAGAAGGTCCCCAGACAGGTACACTGGATACATGGCTCTTATGAGCAAGTGTATTGTGACAAAACCATCCTATTTTGAGGAAGCAGTGCAGCAGCTAACATGGGTTGATGCCATGGTTGAGGAGTATGGATCCATTATCAGGAACAGTGCATGAGAAGTGGTCCCAATACCAGTGGGGAAGTCAGAATTTGGATCCAGGTGGATCAACAAGGTGAAGCAAACAGAGAACTCCAGAAGGGGGAAATTTTGAGCCAGATGGGCAGAGCGAGTACCTGCAACTATACCTTCCGGTGTGAGGTGGGGCGATGTGCAGATATGATCCCAAGAAGAAATTTGGGCAGGGTCCATTGAGATAGTGTGTCTCATAGATCAAACTTGGCTATGAGGAGCCCACAGTATAGTAGTATCAGGAAGGATTTGTTAGATTGATGCATTCAGGTGTCAGGGGGACAAAAATCAGAGTGACAAGTGTCAGATACTAGAGCGCATGTCAGAGTTGGTAGCAGTGCAGAGTGCATGGATGAAGATGTCAGCAGCGCAGAGAGTCCAGTAGACATGTGCAGTAGCTAGCAACAGTCAGAAGGCTCTTATGAAAAATGCATCATACTTATTCAGTTTCATAAGAGTTTCATGTGCGAACAACACTAGAGCAGTGTTGCATGCAGAACATTCCAAAGGTACCCGATTAGGACATATTGATTCCTTTCTTGTTGAGAGGGAGTGCTGAAATTTGCAAAAAGAAACAATAAAATTGGCATCCAGAAACAACATGAAAATGCACACACATTAGCGTGGGATCACAAGTCACACAATGATGGATCCTAGCGACACATTAATGTGCAACCAATTTTTTAAATAAATTGGAAACTTAATTGTGATCTTATCTCATAACAACTTGTATTAGTTAACTAATTGTGATAGACTTAGTTAGCTCAATAAATTCAGCTTGAGGGTCAAAGGATAGGCATGTAGAGTGATTCTATTATTAACAGGGTCCAGTTGCAGTTGTAGCACTAGTGTAGTGTGAGTGGGATCAATTAACTCACATTAATTGAGTTAAAATTAGTTTAGCTAGTTCTAACTGTTTTATGAGCTAGTGGAAGATCAAGTGAATTAAAATATATTTAATTCACCAGTAGTGATCTACCAAGTAATTGATGATTCACTATTTATAGTTGCATGCATGCTTATTTTGGTGGAGACCCAGTTGAGACAAAGGTTCAAGGCTAGTAAACTATCAGTTGTATTTTTAGCAAACTACCCAGATGCAGTTATATAACCACAACTATCCCATGATGAATTGCGCAATCAAGGAAGGTTGAATTTCCTATTTAATAGGGATTTAATTCTCTATGGATTGCGTAAGCAAGGTAGGCTGATAATTGGCTATGTTTTTGTCCAATTTTGCCTAGATGAGTGTGAAGCAATTGTTAGAGTGTATGAGGTTGTGGTGATCACAAATACATTGTATTGTTTCATGATTCCTTGGTTGATTATACAATAAATATGGAGGGGTTTTGAGCAGATTCTTTCCCCATGAATATCTATTGTTGTGTATTGATTTACTTCTTTCTCTTATTTGCATGTGATTGAGCCATCGAAACATATATTCCGCAAATATTGTATAAGGATTTAGTATCTTGTTTTAGTACATTACATGATCGTATGATTCCACTAATATAATTTCTACATGATATTATAGTTGTGTTAGATATTTTCTACAGAAGATGAAGTCAGGAACTTCTTCTTAGATTAAATTCTCCAATGTAGGTGATCTTGAATCCTTGATAACAAAGGATGTTCCCAAAAGATGATATATCTTCCAAAAATGCCTTGAATATAAATATTTGATGGAAAATATTATTTTCTTGAAGAGTGAATCCTTTTGAATACTTTGATTCTTTCTTCCTTGAGTGCCTCTTTGCTAAGTATCCCTTTCTTTAGCACCTTAGCTTTGAGACCATGTTGAGCAATTGGAGGAGCGGTGATTAATTCAAATCCTCTCCTTGATAATTACTTGTGAGATTACTTGCTTTACTTATTTATTCTCTTCTTATCTTATTTGGTAACAGATGTTTTTACGGAGCTTCTAAGGAAACTTCAACACAACTAAAAAAAAACTGGGCGGCCAGAGATTTTTATAGATGTATTTCTCATTGCTGCGCGCTTCATGTGTGAACGCACCGGTGCGTTTTAACCTGTATGCACTAGTACTGTAAACATACCAAGCACCAGGATGGAAAAAAAATTTCAGAAGCCCTTGGGCGTTTAGCAACAACCTAGTGCGTGTCACCCACAAATACGCATCGGGCCGATAGAAGGTGCATGCACCGGCATCGTTAAGGTGTAAAAACACACTGGGTTGTTAATGTGTAAAAATGCACAGGGTCGTTAAGTTATAAAAACACATCGGTGCGTTAAAGGCAAACCATACCAATGCATGCAATGCCTATCCACCCGGGTCGTAGTCATTGATAAAGTGCACCGGGCATTCTAATCTGTATTGGTATTTGGTGCGGTGCTCATAGGTTGTAGAAACGCACCAGTGCATAGTATCATACAAACACACTGGTGCATAGTATCATACACACACACCGGCGTTCATTTTCTATTTTTTAGAAACATCGACCTGTGACAGTGCAATTATTGTGATTTTTAAAAATTCGTTATTCATCAAAAGTCGACACATATCTTATAACAATATTCATATCAATCAAATTATTATTAGTGCATTTTAATGTGATGTTTGGATGAATTTTTTATATCATATCATCAAATTTCACATCTCTTCATTATAATATTTAATCATCCATATATTTATTCAGTGGTGTAACATTTCATAGCGACAATGGAGAACGCAATAGAATAAATTAAAACGTATATATATATATATATATATATATATATAAGACACTTTTTCATACAAAATGGGACAATTATTTGTATCCCTTTGTCTTTCAATTGGGACACTATGTCCATTACATTAAACAAAATGTCTGATTTCACAGACAAATATTTCAAAAAATACAACACCTTGCTTTCATATCCAAACATATTGATCATCATTATTCGCTAGAAATGTTGTCATTGGTCGAGCTACTTCCATGACTTGGGTTATTTGGAGGAATGTTTTGTTCATTGTGTTGATTATTTTCTTCTTCTTCAAGTTCCATCTACAAACCTAAAAATAAAGTGTAACAAGTGTATCTACATTTGTGAGAATAATGAAAATTGAAATATTAAATATTATACATCAATGTAAATCGAAAATAAATGTACCATAGCAAGGATTGACTCGTGAACTATACACATTATTTCAAAGCCAAATTTCATACCATATTTCAACAATTTATTTGTTGGCACAATTCCATACTTTGTTTCCTGCAAGTTTTATACCCCATAACAAATCATAGATTTAAAACAAGATAGATACTTACAAATTCCACAATTAATTTCTGATATGCCAACATATATTGACAACCCATATTTAACCCAATGTCAATCAATTCTTCTGATGGTTCTTCTTTGTATGTTAGCATCTGTTTGAAGACATTCAATGATGATTGTTGTAAAGTAACTTAAAATATACAAAAATGAAATCTAGTTAAGTTTTATAAGGAAGTAATAATTACTCACAAACTTAGATATCAAACCTTTTCTTCCTTGTTGTCTTGTTTTATGTGTTGAATGGGTTTCATTTTCTTTTCTTTTCTGCAAGAAAATACTTGAAAATTAATATTTAATGCTAAATTATTTATTTATTGTACCTAATCGAAAAATTCAATGATTACATATTACATTTTAAGCATGTTGTTGTTGAAATGGCTCCTCGTGTGATGAAATTATGTATATTTCTTTGACCATCTCGTTGAACACCTAATTTTATATTCCTACTGGCATATTTCTGATATTAGCTTCATCATCCTTCGATATTTTCATAATCTTCCTAAAAAAGTAACATGAAAATAAACTATTTAATTTTTCTATTGATATATGAAAACTAAATATAACAAAAATGATATTTATAAATGATTTCTTTGTAGTAATATATACATACAATTATAGAAAAAACATTTAAAATAATATTACTTTTTCAATCCTTATTTTTTGTTGTTGTACATTTTTGCTATCAAATTTCTCACATGTCTCATTGACCAATTCTCTGGAAACTCTTCTTGTAGTTTAAATAAAATTTGGTTCTTGGAATTATTGGATTGATTTTTGTATTGTAAGTGGAAATAATGTCTATACATTCATTCCACTAGATCCTTCAAATTTTTGTAAAAGTTTCCCCCCCTTTCGTTAACCTCCAACACGACTCCATATGAGCTAAGGAGCAATTCATTTTCATTTGCACGTTCAAATTTTTTTTCTTTTCTTAGAAAAACATTTTTTTTCTTCGTTTTTGGTCCCTATAGAAGATTAAACATATTTGAATTAACATATTGTTTGAAACATGTTATCTAATATTTTTAAGTATATTATTAATTAAAATTCAAAAAAAAGATTCATATTGGATCGATAGTATTTTTTCATTCACTTGATTCATCCTTCTGCAATTTTTCCATCAAGCTTTTACGCTCTCTGGTCTTAGATCATAAAGAATTTTATCAAGCTTAGTCATTTTTTGGCTCTGCATGATACACACTAAACAATACATATTAGTTAAACTTACATATAGTTCAAAAATAATATTTTTTGTAAATAATTTACAAAGAACTTTCCTTTTTTGCTTTTCTAGATGTGCTATCAATATTTTTGTTACTTGAACTCTTGTCATCCATTTCTTTATCAATATAAAAGTTGTACCATTCATTAATATATTTTATAAATAAATCACATACTTTTCATATATAAAAAAAAAATCAAGAAGATGGTGCGGCTTTCCAAATTAAACGCCCATTGCGATTTTCACAACTTAAGCATTGAAAACAGTGCGGTAGGTTCTTATAAATGCGCCACCAATACAATAGAAACATTGTACAGTACTCTTTTTTAATAGGAGACCCGGTGCGTTATATTAATACCAGAGCGCCAATTAACATAAACATAAATTGATAAAAAAATTATTTTTATCAAACAATGTTTTTTGTCAATACGCGTCCGGTGCGTTATACTAAAATTGCGCACGAGTGCGCTATTTTAAACAGTGTGCACTGATTAAAAAAAGTATTTTTTTTTAAATAATGCAAGGGCTGATCCGATTCTATAAGTGGTCCCACATGTTAGATGTTATATATATATATATATATATATATATATATATATATATATATATATAGCAATACAAACCCTATAAATCTGAAATGAAAAGCCCTAATTGTGAAGTAACATAAACAAGAAGAAGCAATGGTTTAACGTAAGAAAGAATTTTTTTTGTTTTATTTTTCTGCATTTTAATTAAATGTAAATAGGAATAGAGATTGTAAATAATTTTAATAGTAAAATGCACAATAAAATTTAAAAATTTTTACTATGCATTTATTAAATCTAACAGAAACAATATATATATATATATATATAATAATAAAAAAAGTAAATAATAATAATAATGAAATATATATATATATATATATATATATATATATATATATATATATATATATATATATATATTACTACAGTAAAATTTAACAATTTTACTATACTACAAGGTTTTTGTGTGAATCACCATATGTTTCTAATTCTAATTCTCTGAATAGTGTTGTTGTTCGAAAGTATTTTGCCGCTCCACAGTGCTTTCTTGCTCTAGGTATGTCTCTCGTGCAAATCCCTCCCTGAATTTTTTTTCAAAAATAATGAAATAATGAACAACTTTTACTATTTAAAGCACTTTTTATGAAATTAAATTTCCGAAAATCATTTACCGCTCATTTTCCAGTTCACCGCTTTTTTTTCACTTCGAAAAAATAAAGTTGTGCTTTTTTTTTCTCGATATTTGGTGTGTTAGTTAAATAACAGCACCGGTGCATCCGATAATAAAACCACACTGGTGCGGTTAACAGTACATTAGCACCGATAACAATAACTATTTTTTAAGGCACCGAAATCACTTTTAGGTATGTACACCAAAATTTGTTGTTGATTTTGCTCAAATGTGGGGAGAAAATAACATAATTATATCAAATGGATAATTCTTCAACATCCATCTCATTCCATAATATATCTCAAAGTCCATCGCGGAATTCTCCCTAACCATCTCCAGACATAATTACTTCAGATTTTATTTATATTTTCATTTTCTAATTGAATTTATTTTTTTATCCATGTCTTTCAACTGAATAAAATTAATGTATACAAAGTTGCAGGTTCATGAAAATTTAGAATTGAGTTCAGATGCACAAAATATTCAAACCGCTCCAAAATGTTGGAAGTTCTTATCAGGAGCAGCATACCGCAAGGCGCAGTTGGTAGATGAAAATGGACAACCGCTTCACCCTGCTAATTGTAACATGCCATCTTCTAGCCACATTACTAGGACAATGATGGTAATAATTGATTGGTATAATTTATTTATTTCAATTTCAAACCAATTAATCATGCATTGACGTGCTTACTAATTTATATCATCGATTTTGTACTAATCATGTTCAAATATAATTTTTGAAATTATTAGAATTCTAGTGATGAGCGGCCTACCTACCATCTTCCATTACACCCCACGACAATCTCAAATCAAGAGAAGGCTGAATTAAGAGAAAAACTTGAAGAGGAATGATACCAAGAATGGTTGAATCAACCACCTATTCAATTCCCACTACGTTCAGATTCACCAATTAGGAATGACTACAACAATAGTAGTTCTTCACAAGCTAGCAATGGAGGAAATCAAATAGAGGTTGGTATGGATGATTACTTAAGATATACGACTGCCATGGAGACAATGTTGTTAGATGCATTCCAAAACGATGATTAGATAGGGGATGATGCTCATATCGCTGATACCTTTTTCGAAAGCCTTAAACTTTCTTCCACCACCCCTCTCTTTGGACCTAGCGGTCAATCAAATTCTACCTAGTTGGGGACAACGATGTTACTGTAAAACTTAAAAGCAAATTTTGGCTTGTCAAATGCATGTTTCTTAGAAAATTTGAGGTAATTGATCATCAATTCCCTTATATTTTGAGAAATTTTGTCACACAATAAATATTACAAATGGTCAATTTTATGAACTTTAATAATTATTGGCATTTTACATTTAATATTTTCCACCAACTAGATGTTAATCAAAGATACGGTTCTTCCAAGTTATAATGTCTTGCCCGGTAGTTGTGAAGAGGCAAAGAAATTGTTGAAAATGTTGGGTGTTGAGTACATTCATATATTTCATGTACAAATGATTGTATTCTATATAGAAGAGAATATGCAAACAAAGAGATATGTATGAAATGTGGGCATGCCACATATGATAAATAAAAAAAGAAGGGTAAATCGTGTGGTCCTCCTTTTAATATATTGAGGCACGTGCCTATAATCCCAAGGATTCAGAGGCTCTTTTGTTGCAAATAATTAGCTATGTTGCATGGATGGCATGCCTCACATAGAAGTGAGTTGGGAGTTATGTGAATCCCAACAGATTCAATATCCATGAAGCATATAGAGGATACATGGCCCGAAAAATTCAAGGATGAAGCACGAAGTCTACGACTCAGCATAGCAATGGATTTCGTCAACCCATATTCCCTCCAGAACACCAACTATTCTGTTTGGCCTGTAGTAGTGATCAATAAAAATACCCCCCCTTGGTTGACTATGAAGAATGAACATCTTATGTTGGCTCTCATAGTCCCTGGTAGAAGACACGTAGAAGACAAGTGAAGAATATGGATGTCTACTTACAACCACTGGTAGATGAATTGAAGGAATTATGGGATGGGATAAAAGTATATAACGTATCAAGACCTCTTTGTAGAAGAGAGGAGTTTTACATTGTATGGAATATGTGCTTACACGACACATGATTATCCAGGCTTAGGATTTTTCTCTGGTAAATTACATGGTCATTAATTTTTTTATATACGTAACAATATTCTTTCGCATATTAATTTAATTCGTTGTAATTTTTTTGATCTTCATGATATTTTTTAACGTGCCATGCATATTTTATACAATAATTTCACAGGTCTTGTAACAAAATGGTATTATGGATGTAAATGTTGTGGACCTTCTCTGAAATATATATGGTCCAACGACCTACAAAAGCCAGTGTATGGCTACTCCAGGGTATTCCTCCCAGAAGATAAACATCCGCTTTCAAAGGTAAACGAGAGAGAACCCAAAGGCCTGCAATAATGACACTAGCTGAATGACTTAGATCATATGAGAGAGAGAAGGAGAAGGAGTTCATACAAAATTTTTGATTCAAATGGGGATCATGTGTTCGATGATCCAGAATTCTTCGACACCCATGTTGAGAAATTACCCATTGGGATGAAAAGGAAATCTATCTTTTATAACCTCTCATATTGGGAGCATCTTAAGATTACCCGTTTATTAGATCCCATGGATATATATAAAAATGTTTCATCTTCTTTATGGAGGCACATATCATCGAAAAAAAGTGACATACTGGCTATTAGGAAAGATCTTATTACTTCAAAAACTAAAAAGAAACATTAACCAAGACAATTAGAAAGTACAGGATCAGAGGTTGGTCCCTCTAATTGGTATTTCAAAGAAGGTGATGTCCCTCTAACTGAAATTGAGATTCAATATATCAGTTATTTGTTCCCTTTTGTGATAACTGATCTAGAAGTTGGTATTAAGTACTTGGGATTTCATTTAAACCCAAACTTCTATAAAAAAGGATGATTGGAAGTGGTTTATTGCAAAGCTAGAGAATATATTAAAATGTTCAAGCTTTTGGTGGATTTCTACAGCTAGGAGACTGGTTTTAGTCAAATAACTACAAGGAAAAGGCCCTCTAGCGGATGTTTTTGAGGAACCCCATATAAAAATACCTGAGACATCTGTTTCTAATGGAGGTTACTAGAGGAGGTTGGTGGGCGGAGGTTTTGCGGATGTATTTCGTCTGGTGCGCTTATCATTGTAAAATGCACTGGTGCATTCAACACAAGAAAGCACTAGTGTGCACAAACAATTGGCACATCGGACACCGTGCGCTTCGTACACACCCGCCAGGTGCGTTGTATTTTTGTAGAGCACCTGTCCTTTACAACACTTCCACGCCGGTGCCTCGTAAAAAGCGCACGAAAAACAGAAACCACCCAGTGCGGAATGAAGCAAACGCACCGGTGCGCCCATAAAACCCGCGCGTTGGAACATGGTTAAATAAATAAAAAAAAAATTATGGCCAAAAAACCACACAAAACATTGGCACACTAGACACCGTGCGCTCCGTACACACCCACCCGGTCCATTGTATTTTTGTAGCGCACCAGTTCTTTACAACACTTCCACACTGGTGCCTCATAAAAAGCGCACAAAAAAAGAAACCGCTTGGTGCAGAATGAAGCAAACACACTGGTGCGCCCATAACCCCGCGCACCAAAATAGGGTTAAATAAAAAAAAAATACGGCCAAAAAACCGCACAAAACATTGGCACACCGGACACCGTGCGCTCTGTACACACCCGCCCGGTGCGTTTTATTACTGTAGCACACCGGTGCTTTACACAACGTCCGCAACGGTGCCTCATAAAAAGTGCGCGAAAACATAAACCGCCCGGTGCAGAATGAAGAAAATGCACTGGTGTGCCCATAAAACCCCAGGCACTAGAATGGGGTTAAATAAAAAAAATTACAGCAAAAGAACGACACAAAACATTGGCACACTAGACAACGTGCTCTCCGTACACACCCGCCTGGTGTATTGTATTACTGTAGCGCACCAATGCTTTACAAAATGTCCACACTGGTGCCTCATAAAAAGTGCACAAAAACAGAAACTGCCTGGTGCGGAATGAAGAAAACACATCGGTGCGCCCATAAAACCCCGTGCACCGGAACATGGTTAAATAAATAAAAAAATTACGGCCAAAAAACCGCATTTTTCACTTTTGTCAGTGCTACAAAGCTCTCAAGCACTGGTGCAATTTATCCTTGCCTGAGCCACCCTGACATCGGTGCTCCCATTGCACGCACTACTGCTATGCATTGCCCATCAATCTCCAACTTGAATTTTTCAAAACGGTGTACAAATTTTCTTTTGCAAATTCTATAGCCAATATGCCTCCTCGATGGGAAAATGTACAGGTATTTTTCTTGTTTTTCCATTATTAAGCCTTTTAGAGAATTAGAATTTCAAATAACCTTAAAATTAACCATTTAAAAGAAAAGAAAAAAAAATTATCGTGTGGTGCATTCGAGTCGTTCGGCTCGCCCCAGTTTGCGGTGCTACCTGTAAATTTACAGGCTGCACCACAACCGGTGCTAACGGTATCTGCACCGGTTCTGGGGTAGTACCGATAGGCGCACTGTGTTATTTTAAAAATTTTAAAAAGTTCAATGTGGTCGTTTACCAGGCCGCACTGTTAATAATGTGGAATAGCAGCAACACGGTGCGTTGACTGAATTATCCGTCTCGGGGTGGGTAATTTTGTCAGCGCACTGCATACCGCATTTCGACATGGTCAACGGTTCGGCCTGGTAAACCGATGCTAACGGTATCTGTGCCGGTTTCAGGGCTGTACCGAATGTGCACCGTGTTATTTAATTTTTTTGAAGTGTGGTGCGGTCGATTACCCGGCTGCACCGTTGACCTAGTGGAATAGCGGCAACGCGGTGCGTTGAACAAAATAGCCACCCCGAGATGACTATTTTTGTCAGCGCATGACTTTCCGTATTTTTCCTGTGTCAACGATGCGGCCTTGTAAAATACCGCACCGTTCACTATGTCATGATGGAAAGAGGTCGGTCCACTAACTTAACTATACGCCCCGGGGCGTAGAGTTTAGTTAGCGCACCACCCTCCTGACACTGTACATAGTCAATGGTGCGCTACAAATTTTTCTAGAGCACCGCCCCTAGTGCGATGAATATTATTAGGTGCACCGACACCAGTGCGCTCCATAGAAAGACGCACCGGTACCGGTGCGTGACTGTGTTTTTGGCACGCTTACTTTTCTTCTTTTTTTTCAAAAAATAATTATATATGTATATTTCTAAATACATGTCTCATTTAATAAAAAAAATTGTGTTTAATCATTCAGAGACGTGAAAGGAGAGAAGAGGGGGAACAAAAACAACAAGTGGAGCAGTATAACATGGTTCACTTGTGGGAGGCACGAGAGAGGGGGAGAGATGTGTACCGTCAACCTATTACGGCAGCTACGCAGGGGCTCCTAAGGCAGGTAGTCCTCCTCAAGGTTTATGAGGAAGCTTCTTCCCTAAAGGTCCATATTTTGTTTTCGAGACATCTTATCCGAATGTGGAATGCCTAGTAACAGGCTTTCCGGGTTGGTATCAACCAGTGGTACATGCCCACTGAGGAGGATATATGTTTTATTACAAGGCTATCAAGGAGTGGGGTGAATTTTCCCTCGTTCCCATAGGTTGCAGCTGGTTGTGTAGTAGGGAGTCATTTGGTTTACTCCTAGAGATACATTGGAGCAAATGTATTGTCTCCTACAAAGTTTCAGGTCGCTGGAGGTTAGTTACGTATTGGTGCATTTGGTAGTGAGGAGGTGCAGTGTCTCTCACTTAACATTTCGACCATTTCGCATAACACCAGTGACAGGCAATGCATTAGTTGCTCACTTCTATATTATGTTGATTCTTTAGTACAGGAGCCACGACTTGTCAGGTGGTCTGCCATTTTTTTGTGGCAGTTCTCTACAGCCTTAGATAGATGTCGTGCTCATGCATAAGGGAGGTGAACGTCCCTTCTGCTTCAAAGCTTTTTTGTTTATTTTTTGAGAGGTTTCCAGAGACGAGGCTAAATTTTCTTCGGTAGCCTCATAGGTCGATGTTTGAGGCACATATGCACATGTGGGGGCAGATGATTACCAAGAGGGATGAGACTCTATTTCCAGCGAGGATATCGCATGATGCACTGGATTTTCTAGCCAGTGTTGATGAACATCCCTTAATTATGGTCCCCTGTCCTTACGCTGGTTTGGATTGGCAAGGGCGTGCCAAAATCCTCTTCACAACTGATGAGCCGCCAGATGATAGAGGTAATATTACTGTTTTATATATGTAAATTTATTCTAGCATGTTCTTTAACTTGTTTTTATTAAATTGTGTAATGAAATTGTCTAATTATTGTTGTGTACTTGTATATATTTTGCAGACATTGGCTCTTTTGATGGCGATGACATGCTAGCACCACCATATGATCCAGGTGTGGATCCTGATGACGATCAGGGCATGCCAGATGCCGAGGATCATCAGGAGGCCGGTGCAGCGAGACTTGCTCCTGCTGGTGCGCCAGTACCGCCTTTTTCTAGGCACGATCGACTTGATGCTAGATACATGATGGAGTTGGGCGACCAAATCAGTGCATTGATTTTTGAGGAGGGCATCAGGCCCACTCATTACAGAGACATGCAGGTCGATGATAGGTTATTACATATGTGGAGAGGCATGCTGCGTGACATGTACTACCTGACGTGGCATGTCGTAGGAGTTACAACAGCTGTTACACGACTGAGGAGGACTGTTGCACATTATAGGCATGGTCAAGCCGTAGCACGTGATGGGAAGTTCGCGAGCAGAAACTCATCATCTCATGAACGTTCACCTTGTGTCGCGCCAGATGAGCATGAGCCTCCACTAGCATCTAGCAACAGTCATCATGGAGATGAGTTTGTACCATTGGCCACATCCAGTCAGTAGCCTGCAGCATTCATCAGTGCTCTTGATCATGAGCAGGCCAGACCATTGACTTTTGAGGCTGCAACATTGAATGAGCAGGCCTCCACTAGTACTGATATTGATGTTGTACTACCACTAGCTGATCCATGACATTTATATTACAGTTGTATATTTTTAACATTATATATATATATATATATATATATATATATATATATATATATATATATGTTGTCCATGTATTTTATGTTCACTAGTAAATTTGGCCCAATTTCCGACAGCCACTACGTCGCTTTTCTGACACATAGTCATCGCAAGAGTGACAGTTTGAGGCCAGACAAAACGTGGTTAGCCATTATGTCGCAATTCCAACATTTCAAAAAAGCTTCGGAAGAGTGACACTTCTTTTGACGTTTCCAGGCATCCGTCGCTCTTCTGACGTTACGCGAACTGTCGCTATTCCAACGTTTTATAAGCGTCGGTCGTCCGACATTACCAAACTGTTGGTCTTCGAATGATACCGAAATTTCGGTCTTCTGATGTTTGTCGATTTTTCAAACTAACATCATAATTCTGACATTATGTTAAAACGTCGTAATACCGAAAAACATTTAAAAAAAAATTAAAAAATGAAACGTCGCAATACGGACGAAAAGGGGAAATTGTTCAAAACATCAGAAGACCAACACTTATGAAGAAACGTCGCAATACTGACGAAAAGGGGAAATTGTTCAAAGCATCGGAAGACCAATGCCTATGAAGAAATGTCACAATACCGATGAAAATGGGAAATGTTCAAAGCGTCGGAAGACCGACGCTTATGAAGCATCGCAATACCGACGACTGTTTAAATTTTTTTTTTTAAATGAAACTTTAAACTAGACACTCTTCTTCCTAGTTATTTGGTTATCCAAAAGGAGCTCTTCTTCCCATTTATTTGAATCTTGTTTGAGATCAAGGGGTTGAATACTTTTATAGCTATCAACAAGGAGTTCTTCCTCCAAGTTACCTGAACCTAGTATCAGAACTAGGAACACTTTCAATACGCCCTGAGTGAAGGTGTCGACCATAAGAGCTCTTATTCTGAGTTACTTGAAGTTCGTGTCAAAACTAGTAATGCCACCGATTCTTCCTGAGTGAAGGCACTGTCCATCATTGTTGCTTGATTGATTTTTCATCATTCGTACACAAGGTACTTGGCCCTTGCCAGAAAAAATCCTTGATTTCATGGTGTTTTGTCATACTAAATCCTTGATTTCATGAGGATTTGACAAAATTTGTCCATCTATTTGGTTTGTTCATCCTTTTGTTGGTTTATCCATCTGTTTGTGTGGAAATTTTCGTTTGTCTTTTTTTCTGATGACTGTTTACCCCCAGCAGTCTCGCATGATTGTTTACCCCACGTGGAAAAACCCATTCTAATGATTGTTTACCCCTATCAGTCTCGTACAGGTATGTACCATAGTCTTCAAGTCCTATCTGTGCTTCACACAGTGATCTATATGGATGATGTATGTATTTACTATTTTACCTCTTCTGTAAAAGATGTGAGTTTGCAATTGAAAAAAAAAATTACTTTACTGTCTAGAGGTTATGGTTCAGGGATGGTAGGAGTTTTTTTTTTGTTGGAAGAGGAAGAGACATGATGGATTGAGAGACAGTGATTCTGTACCAGTAATGATTCTTTAACAGCAAAGAGTCTGTGTAATAGTAGCAGACAATTCTATCCTTTGAGATTGAAGATACAATAGAAGAATGCGCTCTGTTTTTTAGTGCCTACTGTGTAATTTAGTTGGGAACACTGTATACCTTATTTTGTTGTGGAGTATTTCCCCCAAGAGTGCTTTCTCCATGTAAATCATTGTTTCATTGTATGCGTATCTGTCCTCTATTTTCTTTTCCCTCTCATTCTGTAGATTTCTTTCATTGCAATTCGAGATTAGAGGGAGTAAATTACACAGAGAATGAATTATGTGTAGACATGAGTGATAAAGCACCAATCATGAAATCGTGAGTGCTAAACAGAGAAATCTGGATTTCCCTCATTGCAATTGAGATTGCAGACACCCTGAATATCTCTGTAGTTTTTGAACTTCTGATTGGCCTGGTAAACTCCAAGTCCCCAAATATTCAAGCAGCCACTTTAATGTGTATTGCAAAAAGGTTACAGCAGGCACTACTAGTATGTTTTGTAGGCTCTGTACAGCTGGAAGGGGAATATCATGTGACTGGCTCATAGGTCTTTCATGGCTAAGTAAATCGTTGCTAGATGGTAAACAAGATGCATGTGCTTCGACAATCCTCAGTCCTACTACTCTTTCATCACAGGAGTCAAGAAGAGAATCAAAATATATTATTTGGTCATCAAGGGCGGACTAAGCTTCTAAAATTTTGAAGTGAGCACATCAAAGCTACTGGATCAATTGCATTGGAAAAAATAGAGTCTCCTTTGTATAGGAATGTTTTGTGAATCTCAATTCCAGGCCCTAGTGGGCTAGAGGAATTGCGAAAGTTTTAATTAACACTTGAAAGAAATCTATTGATATATTGGCCAAAACATTTTTCTAAAACTATCCAGATACTTTTTTCCTTCGTACAAGAAGCAACATAAGATAAATAGGAAATAAAACAGTGAACTTGAATACCTATAATTTTGGAGGACATTCTTAGCTGAAATCTTGCAACATTTTGAGGCACCTCCATCAATCACTCTAACGTGAGCCCCTAAAATCGTAAATGGAAAATTTCAAGTTTCCCAAATACTTTAGTATTTTAACATTTATTGAAATTGATGTGCTCTATCAAAGAATGTCAAGCCTATTCCCGTCTTTTATACGTTAACATAAACAACTACAAATACACAACTTAACTTTCTCTGACACTAATAGAAAAAGAAAAGCAACTTACAGGAATTTAAGTAGTGTATGTTACAACATTCTATTTCAACCTTCAAGTATGGAGTATGAGATTATCACAGCCATTTTATTTTATGATTTTCTCCTACAAAAGTAACAAAATAAAAATGAAGCAGTGTATGTTGCAATATTCTATTTCAACCTTCAGGATATGGAGGATGATTTCACGAGGAAAAGGCAATGGCCTTGCAATTTAAGTGGGCCATATTACAACAATGTTTCCCATAAATGAGATAACGGCAATGAGTAACCTCTCTCAATTGAGTCGTGACTTGGTTTTTGTGGGTATGGGCTCCAAACTCCAAACCTTGCAAACAAGGAGAGAATGAATCACCATGGTGTCAAGAAACCGGAACTTAGCCTGAATATCCTAAAACTGAAGTTGGAAACATCGTCTCTCCAAGGTTGTTAATGTTGCAATCCTCTGTTCAACATTGATACAAATGTCGAAAACAAGTTAAAAGTTGAACCAAATAATAGCATTCAAAGGAAATACTAGGATGTCACCATTTCTACCTGCTATCCTTGAAAATAAGGTGAGATTACTTACATGCTTTTGTGTTTGCAAGGTGGACTTGAAGACCATGTTCATCCCAGAATGAGCTCAAAATGTACTTTTGTTTTTGGATTCGTGAAATAGAAGGACAATGTTGTCGAAAAAAAGTGAAATGGAGATCCCATAGAGGGCCTCCACCTTTACCACCCATGGATTTTTAAATGAGAAACTCTCATCCATAAATATGAATTCCAAATAATGTGAGGTAGTTGACACCCTTGCTTGACTACTATGTTAATGTATATAATAGACCCCAGAGATGATCATTTGAATCTCATACAGGGTCATAATTATAGAGATCGCCAAGCATAGGAGAGGTATACCTTCAGCCTCTCAAATAGTAGGTTCATTCCAACTATCTAAAAGGTTTAACAGGTGTCCATGGGTCAACAATATACTTACTTTTGCTTCCTCAATAGCATTTGGGAGGATTGAAAAATAGTCAAAAGTGCGGTGATTCCATTTGCAATGACTAAACCTTAAACCTGCAATTTCTTCCTCTCTTCCCATATGGAGATGAATTTGTCTGCTCTTCTGGCAAAGAGTTTGAACATGGTGTATCCTAGCATGATAGTCTCGCAATTAATTGATTCATTTTGATCATCATATTTATAAAGATGATTGATTTAAGAAACTTCACCGAGGGTAAGGCTAGAAGAGACTATCTAAAGAAAAAGGTCCGCAATATGAATAGGTAAGATGGTCAGAGTATTTTTAAGGAATTTTTCTTTCAAGTTTTCTAGCTTCTAAGCCTTATTAGAATGGAATTTGAAAATTTCTCTCATGATCATGCAATCAATGTAACAACAACCATACAATCTAGGATTGATGATGAAAGGAGGTTGGTTGCAGATGTCATATAATAAGGTGACATTATTTTGAGTGAGGTGTTAGAATCAGTAATGGTGCAAGCAGGCACTTCAGTAATGTTGACGGGAAAATTTGTCCGGCCAACAGTAGGGGATCTCCCCGGTAGAAAGTCCCAATTAGACCTTAAACCGTTTGGAGTAGGGATCCCGTCCGGGGTGTGGGTCCGGCTACCACTTAAGATGACTTCCTTTCGGTCTCAAAAGAACCTGTTTGAACCTGCGGACATACACTTATTCACATGATATAGAATACAAGATTAATGTGTTAAACATGAATCAAACACTATGCGTAGCAAGATTATAGATAAAGCACGTACACCTCAAGAGATGTCATTAGCAACACATCTTTTGTGGGGTAATGCTTGTACGGTAGTCTGATCACAAAAGAAATAGTTCTTTATGATAAGGTACCTCCTCACTTCCTGAAAGATGAAACGAAATGCTAACAAAACAGTTCATTAACATTCATGAATAGAACAGATAATAAAATGAACATCATTGATACAACACGGATAGCCATGACGCATAAACGATGACATGAAAAGTGCAGCTTCATTAATCATAGGATATTCTGAAACTGTACAAGGAATACGCAAAGTGTTCATACAGCAAAACACATCATAACCATAGGGTATTTTAACAAGACTCTATATTCATATGCTCAAGTGTAGAATATTTCAATACAATGCATGTAACTCTTGAGTTTTCCCAAAAAAGAAAAGCCTTTTACAAGTTCCCGGAGGAAGTATTTATAGGGAAAAGCTTGCCCTCTGGGGTTCCTGACTTTTCAGCTTCCCGACGGTTGGGCTTTCTTGCGACCCAAGGCCATGTGCGACCTGCGACCTCAGTGAATATGCGACCTGCGACCTCATTGGATTTGTGACCTGCGACCTCGGCAGATGTTGCGACCTGCGACCTTGGGCAGTTGTGCGACCTCGCGACTTGTGACCTTGCGACCTCCTTGGATTTGCGACCTCGCGACCTAGGCAGGTTTGCGACCTGCGACCTCATTGGATTTGTGACCTGCGACCTCGGCAGATGTTGCGACCTGCGACCTTGGGCAGTTGTGCGAACTCGCGACCTTGGGGATGTGCGACCTTGCGACCTCCTTGAATTTGCGACCTGCGACCTTGGGCAGTTGTGCGACCTCGCGACCTGCGACCTTGCGACCTCCTTGGATTTGCGACCTCGCGACCTAGGCAGATTTGCGACCTGCGACCTTATTGGATTTGCGACCTGCGACCTCGGCAGATGTTGCGACCTGCGACCTTGGGCAGTTGTGCGACCTCGCGACCTGCGACCTTGCGACCTCCTTGGATTTGCGACCTCGCGACCTAGGCAGATTTGCGACCTGCGACCTCATTGGATTTGCGACCTGCAACCTCAGCAGATGTTGTGACCTGCGACCTTGGGCAGTTGTGCGACCTCGCGACCTTGGAGATGTGCGACCTTGCGACCTCCTTGAATTTGCGACCTGCGACCTTGGGAAATGTTGCGACCTGCGACCTTGGGCAGTTGTGCGACCTTGCGACCTCTTTGGATTTGCGACCTGCGACCTCAGCAGATTTGCGACCTGCGACCTTGGGCAGATCAGTGAGTTCCTTGGAGTTTTGCCAGCATCTACTTGTTTTTGAAAATAGTCTCCTTGTTTGCTGGGGAAAACCTTGGCTCTTATGTGCAAACAGATAGGTTCTTCCCTCTGGGGTTCCTGACTTTTCCGCTTCCCGACGGTGTGACTTCCTTGCGACCCATTATTTTTGTGACTTGCGACCTGAGCCATTGTTGCGACTTGCGACCTAGTCGCTGGGTCGCTGGGTCGCGCCGTCGGGCATTTACCAAGGGGTGCGACTTCGCGACTTGCGACCCAGGGCAATGTGCGACCTTGCGACCTCCTGGGATTTGCGACCTGCGACCTCGACAGATGTTGCGACCTGCGACCTCGGCAGATGTTGCGACCTGCGACCTTGGGCAGTCGTGCGACCTCGCGACCTTGGTGAACTTGCGACCTGCGACTTAGGCAAATTTGTGACCTCGCGACCTTGACAGATGTGCGACCTTACGATCTCCTTGTATTTGCGACCTTGCGACCTTGCGACCTCGTTGAATTTGCGACCTACGACCTTGGTAAACTTGCGACCTGCGACTTAGGCAAATTTGCGACCTGCGACCTGCGACCTCAGCAGATTGGCGACCTGCGACCTAAGCAGATTTGCGACCTGCGACCTCAGCAGATTTGCGACCTGCGACCTCAGCAGATTTGCGACTTTGCGACCTGCGACCTCAGCCGATTTGCGACCTGCGACCTCAGCAGATTTGCGACCTGCGACCTCAGCAGATTTGCGACCTGCGACCTTGGGTAGATCAATGAGTTCCTTGGTGTTTCGCCAGCATCTACTTGTTTTGAAAATGGTCTCCTTGTTTGCTGGGGAAAACCTTGGCTCTTATGTGCAAACAGAGAGGTTCTTCCTGCAATAAAATAACCCAGGTTGCATGTCTTCATGATTTGAATAATAATAATAATGGGGCAACATTAATTAATTTGCACAAACAAAACGATGACTTTAGACCCCTGTGTGGAATATTACAACATCATAATTACTCTTCAATAATGATGACCACAGATGAAACACATGAAATTAACAAGCTTAAGAGAAGTGTTCAAGCAACATGCTTAATGACCTACAGCAGGACGGCTTTTACTCGTCAATACACAAAAGGTTTCTATTTAACATATGCATGGCAGCCTCGCTACACTTGGCGCGACTGCGACAAGAGTGTTCGGGCACACGCTGGATGATCCTTCCCACATATGGTGTGATTGCAACGATGACATTAGATCATGATGGCGAGGCAACTCATGAGGGGTTGGGGATAGGTCGACGGGATGTAGATGATTGCAGGTCGGGTGGAAGACTTTAACGCCTAAGCGAGCAGAGGGGGAACCCGAAATTTTAAATATACCCAAAATTTTGGGTGGTGTTGTAGCGGCTACAAAAAATGGCGAACCACTGGTAGAATCCAGCATCTCTGTTCATATCACAACAAAGGTCTGAGCCAAGATAGTGATGCAAGGGAATATTGAACAAGTTTCGCGGGTACCGCTTCGTATTACTCTGGCCCTTTATAGGTATGCCTAATCCTTGTGCCTCAACTAAGTCTCGTTAATCAGAAACACATCAAAGAGAAAGCTCACAGACGCCAGTATTTTGTTGACGATGTGAAGAGCAAGGCACTGGGTTTATTATTTTCAGGATTTTTTAAAGTAAGTTTCTAGTGTTGCTCCACTGCCAGCAGGCCTGGACAGTACCCCGACGGAGTCACTTCAAGAAATCACAAACGTTGCTCCGCTGCCAGCGAGCCTGGTCAGTACCCCGGCGGAGTCGTTGCATTACCTCTCTGCGCAGGAAGCCTTTCTCGATCCTTTACCCTTATTTGTTTCATGTGCTTACAACACTTATTTTCATGTGCTCATGGCACTTATTTTCATGTGCTCATGGCACTTATTTTTCATGGGTGGATGAGGGATCCCGACTTATTTTACGAGCAAGAGAGGTTGTTTCTTGTGTTACAGAAACTGAAAGATGTCCTGATTTGGGTTTTCCCTTGTGCCGAACCTTCACATCCCATCTACCACAATAGGTGAAGTGTGCAAAACAGATCATTAAGACGTCCAAGACTATGCTGGGCACAAGGCTTAGGCTACGGGTAGGGGTCATTTCAACTCATCAGGTCTCCTACAGACAACCGGCTCGTATCTCCCTCGATAATAAGTTTAGACTCATAGGCCTCTTGTTGATAATGCGACTTCGATGACTGGTCCTAAGAGAAAGCTGCCTCTTGAGATAGCCACCGCAACCTCACACAAAACAATGGGGTTATTGTTTCAGCCATCGGGGCAAAACAAGACTGCAAGGTGATAGGGTTGCAATGAGGGCTCATGAAGTGGCAGGCGATATGACAAAAAAAAATGATGTGAGGGAGAGAGAGTACGACACAATGTAATAAGCGAGGCTCAAGGTGCAATGAAACGCCGTGTGCGAGAACGATCAACCAGTTGTAAGTGCAACTACAAGCAGTGATTATTTATGCAACAACAAGCAACTGAAAAGGCATTGAAATGAAAATACTTTTAACATGATGATGCCTAAAATATTAATCGTAAACAAAAACAAAAAACACACTTTTAAACTATGAAGTAAAAATTTTGCAAGTAAACCTAATTAACTCTGAAACTAAAAATTTTATTGCAGGTCCTAGCTAGCCTACACCTAAATCCTAGTTTAACCAATGATGCGGTTGGGTTATGTAAAATCAGCTTTCCAGTGCAGCCACCGCATTAGTTCCTGTCCTGCAAGAACAACAATGATCAGGATCAGGGCTAGCATCCAAAAAATTGCAGCAGCAAAAAAACTTACTTGAGGAGCAGGTGCCACGGTAAGATGATCAGAGATACTTACCAAAGAACATGCCAGAACAGATTGTGCAAGCCGAATCCCATTCTTATCTTGGTAACCAACAATATGTTGTTGAAACTCAACATTATGGATAAATGACAAAAAATCATTCATGCATGATCCTGGATTTGAGGGATGATGGGTAAGCCCATTTCTATTTGCAAGCACATTCACTGAATGGGGTTGGTTGAGTTGATCGACAATCTCATCCTGGTGTTGGGGACCATCAGTTTTATGGAATGGAAACAATACGCAAGTGCTAGGCGAATTATAGATGCATGCACATCCAAGTGTAGAAATTCTAGTTTCAAAAAATCTAGTCCGGGGTTGCTCCTGGGTTTGGTTAAGGGTATGGGGATCTGAATCCACGTTTAAAGGAGCCTGAAATTCCTCACTGCTTTGAAAAAACTCTGGACCTTCGAGCAAGGGGCTTTCCAACTTTGACTGCTCGGTGAGATTAACAGGCAAATGGGCGTGATCATCAATTGTAGTGATTTGAAAGATGTCAGTGGGCTTTGTATCAATTTGGTCGAATGTTTGCGCACTGACAGATTGATAATCCAAAATGTCGGATTCTCCAGATTTGCCAGGATGGGGTGGATTCGATACGTTTATGCTAGAAGGAGCATGGTACTGGGGAATTGTCATTTCAGAAATGTTCGGCGGCAGTTGACGCGTTTCGATTTTCTGGTGGGTATTCGAATCTTCCCAAATCGGATCATCGAATTCAGGTGTCTTCGTATAGTCGGCAAAGGGATTTGAGTGACGGTCGTCAGCGGTATGATTGAATATGTTTTCAAATAAGGAGTGATCGCTGCAACCATGTATTTGATCGAATTGGGTACCTGAGATGTCAGGCTCCCCGAGCGTTACCAACTGGGATGGATCAATAGAGGGAACATCTTGGAGTTGTTCAGACTGGGAATCGCTCCTATGGCTGTCTAAAGATCCCAAGTGAGAAAAATCAGATTTAAAGGATTCATCGATTTTGGACTGTGATTGTGAAACACCATCTGCGTGCTTATGATTATCGCCAATACCAGTATAAGGCAATTTTGAATGTCTCGAATAAATTACTGGTGTGGCGGGATCGAGGAATAAACTAGGAAACAATGAACGAAAAGATTGAATCGCAGGGGTGTTAACCATACGAGGCTTTTCAACACGCACATCCGTGTCGTTCAGAGGACACAAATATTTGACAGGCCTTGTAAGGGAATAAACTTTATGCGGGGTAGGAGTCGATTCATAATACGTATGTGAACCAGATTCATAGTCCGAATCTGAACCAGATTCATAATCCAAATATGAACCAGATTCATAATCTGAATGTGAACCAAATTCATAATCCGAATATGAAATAGATTCAGAATCCGACTGTGAACTAGATTCATAATCCGAATGTGGATCTGATTCATAATTCGAATGTGAACCAGATTTAGGACAAACTCCAGGGAGACATCGAGTGGGCTGGGGGTAGGTTTCATGAACCGGGAGAGGTAATGAGCCACTGTGGTTTTCAAACTTTGATTCGACATGGTGCGTGAAAGATTCCAAGGTAATGGAATAGGCTCTATCCTCCTGCCAGTGTCGATCCTTGCTCAGGACTTTCAAGGTCACCACTCTACTCTCAGACAACTCAGGAAGAGGAGCGAGAATATCACAAATAGAAACACTCTCCTTGAAGGCCTGAATGAGGTCTGGACTCGGGGAGATGGACAAGGAAGCATTAGGGACAAAGTCTGAACAATCGGTAACTTGCAAGTTATCATAGGGAACTCTGGGATCTGACTGAGATTTCTCATGGGAAGCGAGAATCGCATACTCGAACTGTCTACTTAAACATTTCTGATCAACATCCCTTTCAGGAAACTCAAAACAATAATGAATAAATCTGATAGAGAACTCACCTAAAGATTCCCGAGGTTCCATTCTGATCTCATGTAACTTTATTACAACGTTGTGAGGATTATACCTGTGAAAAGTTTGTTGTAATTCATGGGTGAGTTGGTCAAACGAATGGATGGAAGCTTTCGGCAATGTGCGGCACCATTGCTTAGCGCGACCTTCGAGGGTGAGGAATAAAAGCAAACACATCAAACCCTCATCGTCAATTTCATAGCACTCACCAAAAAAATCTGAAAAGTGTTGGGTTATGGACACCCCATTTTCACCATCAAATGTTAACTGGGACAAGTGATACATAAGTTCATCGGAGACGTAGTATACAGGCTCATAAAACTCCGACAAACATCTCGGGAGAATGATTTGGGAACGAGCCATTACAGATATGAGATTAACTGCAGGCTCTAAGGGCTCAGCTTGTCATCTGGCCCCCCCCTTTTCGTTAAACATCTGGTCGGAGGTTCAGGCCCTCCTTCTAGTGCCAATTCTGTTGACGGGAAAATTTGTCCGGCCAACAGTAGGGGATCTCCCCGGTAGAAAGTCCCAATTAGACTTTAAACCGTTTGGAGTAGGGATCCCGTCCGGGGTGTGGGTCCGGCTACCACTTAAGATGACTTCCCTTCGGTCTCAAAAGAACCTGTTTGAACCTGCGGACATACACTTATTCACATGATACAGAATACAGGATTGATGTGTTAAACATGAATCAAACACTATGCGTAGCAAGATTATAGATAAAACATATACACCTCAAGAGATGTCATTAGTAACACATCTTTTGTGGGGTAATGATTGTAAGGTAGTCTGATCACAAAAGAAATAGTTCTTTATGATAAGATACCTCTTTACTTCCTGAAAGATAACACGAAATGCTAACAAAATAGTTCATTAACATTCATTAATAGAACAGATGATAAAATGAACATCATTGATACAACACGGATAGCCATGACGCATAAACGATGACATGAAGAGTGCAGCTTCATTAATCATAGGATGTTCTGAAACTGTACAAGGAATACACACAGTGTTCGCATAGAAAAACACATCATAACCATAGGGTGTTTTAACAAGAATCTATATTCATATGCTCAAGTGTATAATCTTTCAATACAATGCCATGTAGCTCTTGAGTTTCCAAAAAAGAAAATCCCTTTACAAGTTCCCGGAGGAAGTATTTATAGGGAAAAGCTTGCCCTTTGGGGTTCCTGACTTTTCAGCTTCCCGACGGTTGGGCTTTCTTGCGACCCAAGGCCATGTGCGACCTGCGACCTCAGTGAATATGCGACCTGCGACCTCATTGGATTTGCGACCTGCGACCTCGGCAGATGTTGTGACCTGCGACCTTGGGCAGTTGTGCGACCTCGCGACTTGTGACCTTGCGACCTCCTTGGATTTGCGACCTCGCGACCTAGGCAGGTGTTGCGACCTCCGACCTTGGGCAGTTGTGCGAACTTGCGACCTTGGGGATGTGCGACCTTGCGACCTCCTTGAATTTGCGACCTGCGACCTTGGGCAGTTGTGCGACCTCGCGACCTGCGACCTTGCGACCTCCTTGGATTTGCGACCTCGCGACCTAGGCAGATTTGCGACTTGCGACCTTATTGGATTTGCGACCTGCGACCTCGGCAGATGTTGCGACTTGCGACCTTGGGCAGTTGTGCGACCTCGCGACCTGTGACCTTGCGACCTCCTTGGATTTGCGACCTCGCGACCTAGGCAGATTTGCGACCTGCGACCTCATTGGATTTGCGACCTGCGACCTTAGCAGATGTTGCGACCTGCGACCTTGGGCAGTTGTGCGACCTCGCGACCTTGGAGATGTGCGACCTTGCGACCTCCTTGAATTTGTGACCTGCGACCTTGGGAAATGTTGCGACCTGCGACCTTGGGCAGTTGTGCGACCTCGCGACCTGCGACCTTGCGACCTCTTTGGATTTGCGACCTGCGACCTCAGCAGATTTGCGACCTGCGACCTTGGGCAGATCAGTGAGTTCCTTGGAGTTTCGCTAGCATCTACTTGTTTTTGAAAATGGTCTCCTTGTTTGCTGGGGAAAACCTTGGCTCTTATGTGCAAACAGAGAGGTTCTTCCCTCTGGGGTTCCTGACTTTTCCGCTTCCCGATGGTGTGACTTCCTTGCGACCCAGTATTTTTGTGACTTGCGACCTGAGCCGTTGTTGCGACTTGCGACCTAGTCGCTGGGTCGTTGGGTCGCGCCGTCGGGCATTTACCAAGGGGTGCGACTTCGCGACTTGCGACCCAGGGCAATGTGCGACCTTGCGACCTGCGACCTCGACAGATGTTGCGACCTGCGACCTCGGCAGATGTTGCGACCTGCGACCTTGGGCAGTCGTGCGACCTCGCGACCTTGGTGAACTTGTGACCTGCGACTTAGGCAAATTTGCGACCTCGCGACCTTGACAGATGTGCGACCTTGCGATCTCCTTGTATTTGCGACCTTGTGACCTCGTTGAACTTGCGACCTCGCGACCTCGTTGAATTTGCGACCTGCGACCTTGGTAAACTTGCGACCTGCGACTTAGGAAAATTTGCGACCTGCGACCTCAGCAGATTGGCGACCTGCGACCTAAGCAGATTTGCGACCTCAGCAGATTTGCGACCTGCGACCTCAGCAGATTTGCGACTTTGCGACCTGCGACCTCAGCCGATTTGCGACCTGCGACCTCAGCAGATTTGCGACCTGCGACCTCAACAGATTTGCGACCTGCGACCTCAGCAGATTTGCGACCTGCGACCTTGGGTAGATCAATGAGTTCCTTGGTGTTTCGCCAGCATCTACTTGTTTTGAAAATGGTCTCCTTGTTTGCTGGGGAAAACCTTGGCTCTTATGTGCAAACAGAGAGGTTCTTCCTGCAATAAAATAACCCAGGTTACATGTCTTCATGATTTGAATAATAATAATAATGGGGCAACATTAATTAATTTCACAAACAAAAACGATGACTTTAGACCCCTGTGTGGAATATTACAACATCATAATTACTCTTCAATAATGATGACCACAGATGAAACACATGAAATTAACAAGCTTAAGAGAAGTGTTCAAGCCACATGCTTAATGACCTACAGTAGGACGGATTTTACTCGTCAATACACAAAAGGTTTCTATTTAACATATGCATGGCAGCCTCGCTACACTTGGCGCGACTGCGAAAAGAGTGTTCGGGCGCACGCTGGATGATCCTTCCCACATATGGTGTGATTGCAACGATGACATGGGATCATGATGGCGAGGCAACTCATGAGGGGTTGGGGATAGGTCGACGGGATGTAGATGATTGCAGGTCGGGTGGAAGACTTTAACGCCTAAGCGAGCAGAGGGGGAACCCGAAATTTTAAATATACCCAAAATTTTGGGTGGTGTTGTAGCGGCTACAACAAGTAAGAATCTTTTGTACAAGGATTTAGTGTAGACACTAATTTGTTGAAGAATCGCTTTTCATTTGTAGAGGAGGTATTACCGTATTAGTGTTTTCCTCAGTATGCTTCAATAACAAAATTTGTCACATTTTATTGTCCTGAATTTGAAAAGGAGCCCAAAAAATTACCACAGCCAGGCAACTAAACACCTGTGTTTCCTACATCTTGAACTACACACTAGAAAAATTGAATATGATGGGCCAATATTTGATCAGATTATTGTAACATATTAAACAAATAAACTTTTTTTACAGTAGGACATGACTCTCTATACCTATCTCAAACCATATTAGAAAAATTCATCATGGTTGTACGCAGAGCATAAATATTTCAAGTCACAAGAATCCAATGTGAAAAAGCAAAAATGAAAAATCAAGCACACAAATCAACTCAATTAATATGTAACGGCTGTTGCACAGGAAACGTTTCCCAAGGATTCCATCTTTCAATGGAAATATGTCTGAACACTATTTCTAGAAATATTTTTTGTCAAAATTTCTATATTCATCTGTTGTGAGTGTTTTGTGTATCCTATCCAAGCTTTATCTTATCTCCACATAAAATAAAAACTTTTTGACACTTATGAATAATAAATTATAACATTCAACCTTGCAAATTTTCTCAATCACAGAAGAAATTTAATATAAAACAGTAGTGGGGAAATGATGTCTTGACTTGATAAAAAACTTCCTTTATAAAGAGGCTTTTCAAAGTTCAGAATGCAATCATTAAAGCCAAACATTGATGACAAGGCAAAGTCAAATTCCAGTATCTCTAAAGCAGTTCATACAGACTATTGATAAAAAACTTTATGAGCATATACCTGAGCAATCAATCGTGCAAGCAGTGAACATCGCAAATCCCTGCCCCCTGCACCATCAACTTTCCTGTAGGTTTCAATTATACGAGTGAATGTCTCCTTGCTTAATAGAGTTTGTTGTTCCTCGGTCAGTGATACAAACTGTGGCACTATTGGCATTTTTGGGGATTGATCTTCTGCAGATTGAGTTGTTTCTGGATCAGAGGAGATGATTGTTTTTGGATCAGAGGACATGATTGTATCTGGGTCAGAGTGTACTTCCAACTGATTATGTGAAGAAATTCAACTTAAAATAAAAATAATTGCATCCTATCATTTTTGAGAACTTATAATTTAGCTAAACTTTAAAGTCAAAATTCAGGTCCACCATTATACAAAGTTGTATACAAGGGGACAGATTCTAGAAACAAAGAACAAAGAAAACTTATAAGTGATAAAAACATACCTCACCATAGATAACCCACTTGGAAAATATAGGATAATCGCTTGTATACAATGGCTGTAGAAAACACAACAGACTATACTTAAAACCTGCAAGTTGTAGTAAACATTAACCCATTCAAGTTGTAGATATGAAGTGCCCTGATATTTCCCAGTAGGATCAATTTTGTGTTCTTCACAGACCACTTCCCAGAACTTGGAGTCGATCTGGTTGCCACATTGGCCCCCCTGAATGTGAAGGATCTCTCGCATTTTTTCTATCGACCCAACTCAAATTTGGATCAGATCTGAACTGCCCCTTTGTTGCCGCTCAATACATCAAGAATTGTTGTAGAAGATTGCTCAGTGCCTCAGTCTTCAGAACCTGCAAGAAAACTCAACGAAACCCACAGAAACCAAACCAAAAGAACAACGAAACCCCAATATCAAAGATGGTTCAGAAACCCTTTTGCAACTTCTGCTTATTTGAAAACCTTTGGCCACAGAGCTAATAGATAGAGCGACTTTGTTTTAACCCTGAACTGCCTCTCCAAACGGGATTTTCCGCATCCTCCCTCCTTCCTTAGACAAACCATGCAACTAGAGGGAAATGAACGAGGGAAATTAAAACTTTTGATATTTGAAAATTTTTGACATTTTGAAATGAAATACGTGTGTTTTTTAAGGCCACTCAAATTCCATTAAATAAAATGTGCGAGACTTTTCTTGTAGTTAATAAGGGGTTTGTGTAAATAGGTGGTATTGTTGATTATAAATAATTATTAATGAGATTAGATCTAAGACATTTATTTAAATTATTAATTATATAAAATTGTTGAATTTTTATTTCATAAACTAGGGATTTTGGTTAATTTTTTAATCTAATTATGTGATATTAAAGATGAATTATGGTAACTTAAAAATAATTTTTATGTGGTTAAAAGGGAAGTATTAATGTTATGGTATGAATGATTATTTTCAATGAAATTTTTGGTTTAGTAAGGATAATCATGCGAACGATGCCACAAGGGAGCAAACGGAAAACGGACCGCCCAAGCGTGCACAAGGCACCCGGGCGGTCACAACTTAGCAAAACTGATACGGGCGCCCTTGAACGAAATGGCCCGACCCAAATGCGCCCGGTCGGGCGACCTCACACGGCACGACACGGCGCGCTCGACCGAATGATGCCACAAGGGAGAAAATGACAAACGGGTCACCCGAATGTGCACAAGACACTCGGGCGGTCACAACTTAGAAAAACTAATACGGGTGCCCTCGAACGAAACGGCCCGACCCAAACATGCCCGGTCGAGTGACCTCACACGGCGCACCCGACCGAACGATGCCACAGGGGATCAATTGGAAAACAGGTCGCCTGAACGTGCACAAGGCACCTAGATGGTCACAACTTAGCAAAACTGATACGGGCGCCCTCAAACAAAACAGCCTAGCCTGAACATCACCGGTCAAGCAACCTCACACGGCGCGACACGACGAACGATGCCACAGGGGATCAAATGGAAAACAGGCCGCCCGAACGTGCACAAAGCACCTGGTCGGTCACAACTTAGCAAAACTAATATGGGCGCCCTCGAACGAAACGGCCCGACCCAAACGCACCCGGTCGGGCGACCTCACACGGCGTGACACGGAGCGTCGTACCGAACGATTCCACAAGGGATCAAATGAAAAACGGGCCGCCCGAACGTGCACAAGGAACCCGGGCAATCACAACTTAGCAAAACTGATACGGGCGCCCTTGAACGAAACGGCCCGACCTGAACGTGCCTGGTCGGGCGATCTCACACTACACGAAACGGTGCGCTCGACCGAAGGATGCCACAAGGGAGAAAATGGAAAACGGGCCGCACGAACGTGCACAAGGAGCCCGAGCGGTCACAAATTAGCAAAACAGATACGAGCGCCCTCGAACGAAACAGCTCAACCCGAACACGCCCAGTTGGGCGACCTCACACGGCGTGACACGGCACACCCGACCGAACGATGCCACAAGGGAGAAAATGGAAAACGGGCCGTCCGAACTTGCACAAGGCAACCGAGCGGTCACAACCTAGAAAAACTGATACAGGCGCCCTCGAACAAAACGGCCCGACCCGAACACGCCCGGTTAGGGGTTTAAAGGTTTATGGTTTAGGGGATTAAACGGGTTAGGGGTTAAGGGGTTATAGTTTTAGGGTTTAAGGGTTAAATGGGTTAGGGGTTAAGGGTTTAGAGGTTTATGGTTTAGGGGTTAAATGGGTTAGGGGTTTAGAGGTTTAGGGGGTTAAATGGGTTAGGGGTTTAGGGGGTTAGGGGATTTAGCAGTTAAGGATTTTAGGGGTTAGAAGTTGAGGGCTAACGGGGTTAGGTTTTAGGGGGTTAGATGGGTTAGGGGTCGGTAATTAGGGTTTAAGGGGTTAGGGTTAAGGGTTTAATGGTTTAGGGTTTAAGGGGTTAGGGTTAAGGGTTTAATAGTTTAGGGTTTAAGGGGTTAGCGATTAAGGGTTTATAGGTTTACGGTTTAGGGGGTTAAATGAGTTAGGGGTTTAATAGGGGTTTAGGGGGTTAAATGGGTTAGGGGTTAATGGTTTAGGTCGGGTTAGGGGTTAAGGGTTTAGAGGTTTATGGTTTAGGGGTTAAATTAGTTGCTTATTCTTTGCGCCTCAATGTAACAATTTTGTAAATATTTTTGCTTGTTTCCATGTCTTCTTTATTTATTAGTTTATAGTATTTGTTTTCCATTTATTTACATTTATTGATGCATAAAATGTCTATTTCAATCAAACGGCCAAATGTATGTTCAATCTCCAGTTTCAAACTCAGCCACAGTGTTGTCACACAATTTAAGTCTGGAGAATGGCCATCTGATGAAGTCTTAATAACCAGACTACACCTCATGACTAGTCCAGAAACCATACCCGTGTACTGATGGAACTCAAGGAAATGTGTTCAAACGAAATGGCCCGACCCAACCCCTACCCCCAACCATAAAGTGATAGCTGAACAACCGAACGATGCCACAAGGGATCAAATGGCAAACGGGTTGCCCGAACGTGCACAAGGCACCTGGGCGGTCACAACTTAGAAAAACTGATACGGGTGCCCTCGAACGAAATGACGTGACCTGAACGCGCCCAGTCAGGCGCCCTCGCATGACGTGACACGGTGCACCCGACCGAACGATGCCACAACAGAGAAAACGGAAAACGGGCCACCCGAATTACGTGCACAAGGCACTCGGGCAGTCACAACTTAGAAAAACTGATATGGGTGCCCTCACACGAAACAACGTGACTCGAATGCACCCGGTCGGGCACCCTCACACAGCACGACACGACGTGCCCGACCGAAAGAATATGCCACAAGGGATAAAATGGAAAACGGGCTGCCTAAACGTGCACAAGGCACTCGGGCGGTCATAACTTAGCAAAACTGATACGGGCGCCCTCGAACAAAACGGCCCGAACCGAACGCGCCTGGTCGGGCGACCTCGCACGGCACGACATAGCGCGCCCGACCGAACGATGCCACTGTTTGGTCAATTTCGTGTGTCCTAAATTGCTGCATTTAATTTTTCAATCCGGGAATCGTAAGCTGATGAAGTGCGGCGCACTATATGTGCAAGATAACCTATTTCTTAACTTTTTGTCGTTTTTGGTTTTCTAAGATGAAATGGAAATTCTAAGATGAAAACAAGTTTGGTTATGTTTGTTCAAGGAAATGATATCCCCTATAATGATTTACCAACTTGAAACCTTAAAAAGAAATTTGAAATTTACAATGACAAGACTTGAAAGGAAATGAAAATGTGCTGCTGAAATGAAAAGGTGCTGCTAATCTAATAAATCAAAACAATGAACTAGTGAGCATGAAAACCAAACTATTCTTGCTGCTGACTAAACACAAAAGAAACTATGCTTAAGGAAATTCAAAATTGCAACAAAATAAATCTAAATCAGATTACATCAATTTATCTTCCGATCCTTCATCATTAGTCCAGCTATGATTTTCGGAAGTAATCATAAACAACTTGAGTAACTGATATCTAACTTGCAGAAAGTAAACTAATATCAAACCATACATTCATGATTCAATCCCTCACCATCAGTCCAGCTGTGGCTTTCGGAGGCAACTAAAGATGTCATGCATGATTTAATATATCTAAATTTGCAGAAAAGAAACTAATACTAAACTACACATTTCATAATACAATCCCTCACCATCAGTCCAGCTGTGGCTTTCGGAGGCAACTGAAGATGTTATGAGCAGCTTAATATATCTAAATTTGCAGAAAAGAAACTAATACTAAACCACACATTTCATAATACAATCCCTCACCATCAGTCCAGATGTGGCTTTCGGAGGCAACTGAAGATGTTATGAGTAGCTTAATATATCTAAATTTAACTACTGAAACAAATAAGCAAAACTGAAATGAACAAAGCAATACTGAAATTAAACAGAAACTATGAAAAGCAAATTAGCAGCAGAACAATGTTAGTTCCATGTCATTAGTCAAAAAGCTATGAAAATGCCCAGGCTGCCTATCTATAACCTGAAACAAGAACACTGATCAGTGATTAACAACATAAAATATGAAAGACAGAAGTGAAATGGAAATTATGGAAGTTTATAAACAGAAATGAAGCAAATGCAATGTATAAACATATGAATGGATTATGGCACAATGAGCTTTAAAGAAACAAAATGAGAACTATACACTAATGCAAAAAACCTTAGCTGAGCAGGGGCCCTCTACACCAGCCTTGGCAACGATCTTCAAATACGAATTTCGGTTGAAAACAGAGTCTTCTTATATTAAAAAGCATTCATTACAGAAAGGTGATGTTACGGCACAAGTGCAGCGTAATCACATTACAGAGCAGACTAATAAAAGATAACAGAGACTAACATCGACTAACTCTCTATGCGTATGCAAACGCATTATATATAACAAAAGAAATATAACTGTCTCCTAAATTTCATGCTGGTGGAGAACACGTAGACCATTACGTCCACGGATCTAGGATCATGGCCATGTTGGAAAGTAAATCTACGAGGAGTGGATGCTTGAATTCGACTAAGGAGCCATGTAAAGATGTCGATTTATCCTCCGCAACTTAGAAACGGCCGTATGAATCTTCATGTGACACGAAACAGAGTCCTGCCAACATGAGACTCTATGGTTGACTTCCATGTGGACGCCTTTGACCGCGGCTTCTTTAGATGAGTTTGCTCGAACCAATAGGACACGAACCATGTCCACATCATTCCTAACTTGCCCATGTGGCTCGTTTTCCCTGTAGACACCTGTAACATAGAGTTTCACAAAATAGCTGCGGAAAGTTGCAGCAGCTGCGGAAAGTGGCAAGATTCCGCAGCTGAATGAACAAAATCTAAATCAAATAGCAAACACAAAAATATAATTAAAAACCATGTTAGATGCTCTTTTGCACATGATATTGACAATTTGGGAGGTTTAGGTGAGTGAAAAAGGTATAGAAAAGCGTATGGAAAAGATGCAGATTTGAGACTCAACAGCCACAAGGGAGAAAATGGCAAAGGGGTCGCCCGATCATGCACAAGGCACTCGGGCGGTCACAACTTAGAAAAATTGATACTGGCACCATCGAAGTACGAAAAGGCCTGACGCGAATGTGCCCGGTCGGGCGACCTCACATGACGCGACACAACGCGCCAGACCAAATTATGCCACAAGGGAGAAAATGGAAAATGGGCCACCCGAACGTGCACAAGGCACTTGGGTGGTCACAACTTAGCAAAACTGATACGGGCACCCTCGAACGAAACGGCCCGACCTGAACGCACATGGTCGAGCGACCTCCTGACACGGCGTGACACGGCGCGCCCGACTGAACAATGCCACAAGGGAGAAAATGGAAAACGGGCCGCCAAAACGTGCACAAGGCACCCGAGCGGTCACAACTTAGAAAAACTGATACGGGCACCTTCGAACGAAACGACACGCCTGACCGAACGATGCTACAACGAAGCAAACGGAAAACAAGCCACCCGAATTACGTGCACAAGGCACCCGAGCGGTCATAACTTAGAAAAACGGATACGGGCACCCTCGAATGAAACGACACGACCCAAACGCACCCGGTCAGGCGCCCTCGCATGGCGTTCCCAACCGAACGAATATGCCACAAGGGAGAAAATGGAAAACAGGCTGCCCAAACATTCACAAGGCACCCGGGCAGTCACAACTTAGCAAAACTGATACAGGTGCCCTCGAACAAAACGTCCTGAACCGAATGTGCCCGGTCAGGCGACCTCGCACGGCACGACATGGCGCACCCGACCGAATGATGCCACAAGGGCGAAAACGGAAAACGGGCCGCCCGAATGTGTATAAGGCACCCAGGCGGTCACAACTTAGCAAAACTGATATGGGCGCCCTTGAAGTACGAAACGACCCAACCCAAACGCGCCCAGTCAGGGGACCTCACACAGCGCGACACAACACGCCCGACCAAACGATGCCACAAGGGAGAAAATGGAAAACGAGCCACCTGAACGTGTGCAAAGCACTTGGGCGGTCACAACTTAGCAAAACTGATACGGGTGCCCTCGAATGAAATGGCCCGACCTGAACGCACCCGATCAGACGAACTCACACGGTGCGACACGACACGCCCAACCGAACGATGCCACAAGGGAACAAACGGAAAACAAGCTGCTCGAATATGCACAAGGCACCCGGGCGCTCATAACTTAGCAAAATTGATACGGGCACCCTTGAACGAAACAGCCTGACCCAAACGCAACCGGTCAGGCGACCTGATCACAAGGCGCGACACGACGCGCCCAACCGAACGATGCCACATGGGAGAAACCAGAAAATGGGCTGCTCGAACGTGCACAATGCACCTAGGCAGTCACAACTTATAAAAACTGATACGGGCACCCTCGAACGAAACGGGCCGACCAGAACGTGCCCGGTCGGGCGACCTCACACAGCGCGACACAGTGCGCCCGACCGAATGATGCCAAATGGGAGAAAATGGAAAACGGGCGCTCAAACGTGCATAAGGCACCCAGGTGGTCACAAATTAGCAAAATTGATACAAGCACCCTCGAACGAAACAGTCTAACCCGAACGCACTTGGTTGGGCAACCTGATCACAAGGCGCAACACGGTGCACCCGACTGAACGATGCCACATGGGAGCAAACAAAAAATAGGCTGCCCAAACGTGCATAATGCACCCGAGCGGTCACAACTTTCCAAAACTTATATGGGTGCCCTCAGATGAAATGGGCCGACCCGAATGCGCCTGGTCGGGCGACCTCACACGGCGTGCCTGATCGAACGATGCCACATGGGAGAAAACGTCAAATGGGCTGCCCGAACATGCACAAGGCACCCAGGTGGTCACAAATTAGAAAAATTGATACATGTGCCCTTGAATGAAACGGTCCGACCCGAGCAGTCACAACTTAGCAACACTGATACGGGCACCCTCGAACGAAACAGCCCGACCTAAACGCACCCGGTCGGGCGACCTGATCACAAGGCGCGATACGGCGCGCCCAACTGGACGATGCCACAAGGGAGAAAACAGCGAACGGGCCGCCCGAATGTGCACAAGGCACCTAGGCAGTCACAACTTAGCAAAACTGATACAGGCACCCTCGAACGAAACGGACCGACCCGAACACACCCAGTTGGGCGACCTGATCACAAGGCTTGACACGGCGTGCCTAACCGAACGATGCCACAAGGGAGCAAACAGAAAACGGGCCGCTCGAACATGCACAAGGCACCCGAGCAGTCACAACTTAGCAAAACTGATACGGGCACCCTCGAACGAAACGGGCCGACCCGAACGCGCCCGATCGAGCGACCTCACACCGCGCGACACGGCGTGGCCGACCGAACGATGCCACATGGAAAAAAATGGCAAACGGACCGCTCGAACGTGCACAAGGCACCCGGGCGGTCACAACTTAGAAAAATTGATACGGGCACCCTCGAACAAAACTGCCCGACCCGAACGCGCCCGGTCGGGAAACCTGATCAAAAGGCGCGACACGGCGAGCCCAACCGAACGATGCCACATGGGAGCAAACGGAAAACGGGTTGCCCGAACGTGCACAATGCACCCGGGTGGTCACAACTTAGCAAAACTGATACGGGCGCCCTCGAACAAAACGGGTTGACCCAAACGCGCCCAATCGGGCGACCTCACACGGCGCGACATGACGCACCTGACCGAACGATGCCACATGGGAGAAAATGGAAAACGGGTTGCCCAAACGTGCACAAGGCACCTAGGCGGTCACAACTTAGCAAAACTGATACAGGCACCCTCGAACAAAACGGTTCGACCCGAATGTGCCCTGTTGGGCGACCTCACACGGCGTGCCCGACCGAACAATTGCACATGGGAGCAAATGGAAAACGGGCCGCTCGAACATGCACAAGGCACACGGGTGGTCACAACTTAATAAAGCTGATATGGGCACCCTCGAACGAAACGGCCCGACCCGAACGCGCTCGGTCGGGCGACCTGATCACAAGGCGCGACACGGCGCGCCCGACCGAACGATGCCACAAGTGAGCAAACGGAAAACGGGCCGCTCGAACGTGCATAAGGCACCCGAGCAGTCACAACTTATCAAAATTGATACGGGCACCCTCAAACGAAATGGGCCGACCCGAACACGCCCGGTCGGGCGACCTCACACGCCGCGACACGGCGCGCCCGACCGAACAATGCCACATGGGAGAAAACGGAAAATGGGCCGCCCGAACGTGCACAAGGCACCCAGTGGTCACAAATTAGCAAAATTGATACAGGCACCCTCAAACGAAATGGCCCAACCCGAACGCGCTTGGTCGGGCTACCTGATCACAAGGCGCGACATGGCGCGCCTGACCGAATGATGCCACATGGGAGCAAACGGAAAACAGGCTGCTGAAACGTGCACAATGCACCCGAGCGGTCACAACTTAGAAAAACTGATACGAGCGCCCTCGAATGAAATGGGCCAACCCGAACACGCTCGGTCAAGGGACCTCACACGGCGCGCCTGATCGAATAATTCCACATGGGTGAAAACGGCAAACAGGCCGCCCGAACGTGCACAAGGCACCTGGGTGGTCAAAACTTAGCAAAACTAATATGGGCACCCTCGAACGAAACGACCCAACCCAAACGCGCCCAGTCGGGCGACCTCACATGGCGTGACACGGCGCGCCGTACCAAATGATTCCACAAGGGATCAAATGACAAATGGGTCGCCCAAACCTGCACAAGGAACCCGGGTAGTCACAACTTATCAAAACTGATACGGGCGCCCTCGAACGAAACGGCCCGACCCGAACGTGCCCGATCGGGCGATCTCACTCTGCACGAAACGGCGCGCCCGACCGAAGGATGCCACAAGGGAGAAAATGGAAAACGGGCCGCACGAATGTGCACAAGGTTCCCGGGCGGTCACAAATTAGCAAAACATATACGAACGCCCTCGAACGAAACGGTCTGACCCGAACGCGCCCGGTCGGGCGACCTCACACGGCGCGACACAGCGCGCCCAACCGAACGATGCCACATGGGATAAATTGGAAAACAGGCCGCTTGAACGTGCACAAGGCACCCGGGCGGTCACAACTTAACAAAACTAATACGGGCGCCCTCGAACGAAACGGCTTGACCTGAACGCGCCCGGTCGGGCGACCTCACACGGTGCGACACAGCGCGCCCGACCGAATGATGCCACATGGGAGAAAATGGAAAACGGGTCACCCAGATGTTCACAAGGCACCCGGGTGGTCACAACTTAGCAAAACTGATATGGGCACCCTCGAACGAAACAGCCCAACCCGAACGTGCCCGTTCGGGCGACCTAATCACAAGGTGCGACTTGAAATTTTTGTGTCTTTCATAGAAAAATATGCAGGTTGATATTTCAAGTTGATTCTCATCGTGTTAATATCTAAAACAAGTATCTTTCATATAAATATATGTTTATTAAATTGGTCAATTTATCAATGTTACAAAACAACGTCAATAATAATATATTTGGATCAATTTTAGAAACATACGAAATATCTACAAAACTAAGATTCTTCTTAATATCCTTTTCATATTTCATTCGTTATAATATCAATTTGAAAGCTTCCCAATGGGTTCATCAACCCTTGAGCAAGACACTAACAATGGGTTCATAAGCCTCAATCCAAGCCACTACTCTCTAAACTCATTTTCATTAGTTGTGCTCGTACAGAGTGCAGTATCTCTTTCAAAATAAAATATTCATGCCCCCTAGAACTGCCTTGAAAAAGAAATACCCCTTAAATAATTCTCTTCTCGTGCCTTCTAATTCCAATGCTTGCCTCTTCAATATGTGTAGAGTCATGAATTTTCTCCCATTAAACGTTTTAGCCACTTCCTTTGGTTATGTGGGAATACCCTCTTCGTCACCCCTATTAGCTGGTTGTCAACACAACTAGAGTTCATTTAGTTTTGATTCTCTCTATACATATATTAGTATGGTTCCCAACCATTCCTTTTCTAGTCGAATTTATTATGCATACAGTTCATTAAAGTGCACAATCTGACATTAATATCAACCAGGCCCCCTTAATCAAATCTCATTCCCAAAAATATGGAATATGTTTCCTAATTTATCGGTGATTTTAATTTTACAAAATAGAGATAATATTTACAATAAGATGAAATTCGTCTGGGCTATCACAATGACCCTATTGTACACTTTGGACTATGGATATCATATAAAACAATGATTCACGGTCTTTAATTTAATTGTAACAAATCTTACCTGATACATAACAACAATCCTTCATTCGTTATATTCCCATAGCGCTGGGGATATTAGGAACAACAATTGAAGTAGATTTAGTGAGGAATAGATATTTCATGACCTTTGACATCACATCCTTCCATTATATGTCCACTCATACTTACCCTTGCATGAATACCTTTTTAATTATTCATTTTCTATTTAAAATAAATATCCATTGATCTTTGAACAACATAACAACCCTAATTCACTTTTGCATTCACTTTCTATTTTGAGGGTATACTAGTATATTTTTTCTCATATACTTGTGAGGTCCCTTGGACAATGTATTCATATAGATGTAATAATTTTGAAAGGATGGTGAATTTGGTTGTTTATTAGTCCCTAACCATGGAGTATTTTAGTAACTTATGTTTGACTTGTATAGTTGGTTCTCATGCTCATCTTACACACCAAATGTCAAAAGGTCAAACCTATGTTGAGATACGCTTATCATGTTTTTTGTTTCCAAAAAATATTTCACCCAGGCTTAGCTCTTTTGGAAATATGCTTTTTATTTTGGTTTATATTTCAATGCATCCTCTACTTCTTATTCCAATGAGATGTGGCTTATTTATTCTAGAGCATATTATTATATGGTTAAGCATAAATGAAATTTTATTGCTTGCAGCAATGATTGTAACACCAATTTTTTTTTCTGTTGTTGGTGATGTAGGGTCTATAACAACTAAGGAACATAACATACATTTCAATAATGTATTATGTGTTCCGAGTCTTTGTTGCAACCTTCAATTAAAATATCAAATCACTCATTCAAGTAAAGGTAGAATAGTAGATTTTTCATCTCACCAAGTTGTAATCAAGGATTTAAAAGATCCCAAGCATGTCCTAGCCTTTGGAATAATATACCAAAATGTGCAAGTTTTCATGTATACTTGTGTAATGTAAATTTTTTGATGTATAAGCATGTTTTCCAACAAACAAAAAAAACATTATCTAATAATGTAATACTCATTATATCCAAATAAATCATATTTATATAAACAAAATGTTAAATAATATAATGTTTTCATATTCAAATGTTGAACAATTGTTAATAAAGTAATCCTTTACATGTCCACGCATGTAATTGTTTTTCATGTCCAAGTTTGTTGTCCAACCAAACAAATGTTATCCAATGATGCATTATTTATTATATCCAAATAAATCATATTTATATTAATAAAATGTTAGATAATACAATGCTTTTCATATTAAAATTTTGTGTTGTTTAAACTTCGGTCTTGCAACGCTTGGGAGAAACCGTCGAAAGAGCGACGTTTCTCATATAGACGTCGGTCTTGCAACGTTTGGCTTCACAACGTCGCAAGGCCGACGTCTATATGAGAAACGTCGCTCTTCCGACAGTTTCTCCCAAACGTCGCAAGACCGATGAATGTGTAGGTGACGTCGCAATTTTGACGTTTTGTCCCATAAAAATCGTAAGACCAACGAAGTGTTTAAAATGTCGCAATTCCGACGACAAACATAAACGTCGCAAAACCGAAGATATCCCTAAACTTCAGTATAGCGACAGTTTGTGGCGGGATTTGAAAAATTGATAGAAATTGGGGAAATTTCCGACATTACGACAAAAGTGTCGGAACTAACATGTTGGAATTTCCGCCAAATGTACTAGTGTCATGTTGCAGTTGTACTTAATTTACATGTTGGTGATCATCATGATGTGTATATTATTAGGTCATGTTAGATATGTTCATTTAATGTGCAACTTGCAGATATATGTGTATGTGATAGCATGAGTTATTTGACATGAGATGTATATTTGATGTTTGTGTTGTGATGATGTTAATATATAATGTTAATTGTGTTTTGTTAGATGATCATGATCACGATGATGTTAGCGATTTTGAATGTGTTTTTTAGTCAAATATGATGTTTGTACGATGGTTATCATGAACGTGATGTTTATTAATTAATTTAATATTAAATGATCATAATATTGTAAAATTGTAATATTTGTAATTCTAATTGTAATTTTTTAATTTGTAAAATTGTAATTGTGTATATGTAAAATTATAAAATTGTAATTCTAATTGTAATTGTACGTGAAATTGTAAAATTCTAATTCTAATTCTAATTCTAATTGTATGTAAAATATTTGTAAAATTTTAATTGTATTAATGTGAAATGAATTTATTAAAATTTTTAAATTTGTAAATTTGTAAATTTAAATAATTGTAAAATAATAAATCTAGAATAATATGAATTATTGTAACATAATAAAGTTTAGAAAATAATGCAAATAAATTAATGTACTTTAGAATTATCATTATTTTATTATGATATTAGATACAGAAGAAGAACTAATTTATACAGTACGCCATTGTTTTTGAGATCAACATAATTGCAAATTATCAAGTGAATTATTTATTTTAACATTAACACAATGCGAATTACCAATTAATTCAAAATACATAAAAACCCATCTTAAAAAGTATAAATATTGATGAAATAACACATGTACCATATCACTCTGGGTTCTCATGATCACCCTCATTATCTTCCAGCTCGCATGGCATGATAACACTATTATTCTCAAAAATATATTTTGATCTATGGTCATGTGTCAATACGAACCACCAATTCCTATCCAACACATCTGGGTAAAAAAACACATGGTTGCAGTGTTTCGGGAAAACATAGGGCTCCTTAGCTTCATCCCAAATCTTTCTAGAGTTGATACATATCAGCTTACTATCGTGATCTTCCTTTACATTATTCCGATCAAAGGTGTCCCACCACTTGCACCTAAAAATAACACATTGGAAAGAAGATAAATCCACTTCATTGATCTCTTGTATCTTTCCAACGTAACCTAACGTCCCTCGTACTAGGTTTTGATCACAGTGGCTAGATCAACTAGATTGATCGAACACGGCTTCCACTACACAGTATTGTGTGATGTTTCCAGCATCAGTGTTTTCTGAGCGAAAATGGTGTCCATATGCCCACATAGATGGGAACAAATGCACCTATTATAAAAAGTAAAAAAAAATCATAGTGTCATGTGTCTTATAATAACCCAACAGTTAAAATATGAAATGTATATGTCTTATAAGTTTCAAATTTACATATAAATTAAAAATATTATTACCGAGTTGTTGCACCCAATCCCTACGTTTAACGCATCCTCTTCAGCATGTGAGTAACGACCGGTAGCACCATATTTCTCTCTGACTTGGTCAGCAACCAAACTGTTGGGGCATATTTTTGGCATATTTTCTTTTAAACGATCGGGATAATGGACACTTCTACCATTCAACCATCTAAATTATTTCCTATCACTATCCCATTTCATCTTCTTTTGTTCGTACAATGCGACCCATGGTTGTGTCGCTTCAGAATTGTAAAGAATGAATGTATTGATTGCTTCAATTTATGCATTCATTGATGAAATCAAACCAACATTATATAGTACTTAGAGATCAAAATATACATTATATCGAATTTCAACGTGAATATTAATTACTTTTTGTAAATTTGAAAAATTATAAGTTACTTACTCTTTATCAAGCACTTTTTTCCACTCGTTTGGAGCAACTCCCCTTCTCTTTTGTCTTCATCCCTTTCATCGTCCCAAATCACTGCACCTGGTCTGTTGTCGATCTACTTGATGTACTCACTGGAATAATAGAAATACTCATACGATATGTATCCCTCTGCCATATACCCCTCGGGTTTTTCCCTTTGTCGAACAAAACCTTTCAATTTCTTCATGTACCTCTCTAAGAAGAACATCCAACGACAAGAAACCACCCCAACTAATTCAGCCTCATCTACTAGGTGGATAAGAAGATGAACATGTAAGTCCATGAAACTCGTTGTCAGTTCCTTCTCAAACATACAAACAATCTCAACTATCTCTTGACGCCACTGTGGAATGCTAGCCACATGAATATCCTTTGACATGATCCAACGTACAAATGCAAATAATTTAGATATGGCACGTCCTAGGTCTTGAGGGAATTCATGTTTCACACACCTATGCACGAACAAAGGATAATGGCACTACAAATTTATAAACACATGCAATAATATAAAAAATTAGTTATGTTTTATGATCCTCGCATGGGATAAAATATATTAATAAAAAAATAAGAGAATCATGCTTTTGACATTATACGTACTCTTGGAAGATTCAAATGGTCATGTGATTTCAACCCCGACAAATGGTCATCCATGGTGAAGTAGCGTCGTAGTGAAGACCCATATGAAGTTGGCACCCTCACACCCATTATAACTTCCTTTGCCGAAGAAATATCATCTTTTTTTAAATCCATGGGACATCACCTTCTTTGAAAAACCATGATTTAGATGGACCAGCGCCTGCCTCTGATCTCGTACTTTCTAATCATCTTGGCCAATGTTTCTTTTTAGTTTTTGAAGTAATAAGATCTTTCCTAACAGCCAATGTGTCACTTTGTTTTGATGATATGTGCCTCCATAAAGAAGATGAAACATTTTTAAATATATGCATGGGATCTAATAAGTGGGTAATCTTAAGATGCTCCCAATATAGGAAGTCATAAAAGATAGATTTCCTTTTCATTCCAATGGGAAATTTCTTAACATAGGTGTTGAAGAAATCTGGATTATCGAATATAGGCTCCCCATTTGAATCAAACATTTCTATGAACTCCTCCTTCTCTCTCTCATATGCTCTAAGCCATTCAGCTAGTGTCATTATTGGAGGCCTTTGGGTTCTCTCGTTTACCATTGAAAGCAGATGATGCTCTTCTATAAGGGTGTTCTTCTAGTAGGAATACCCTGGAGCAATCATACACTGGATTTCATAGGTCCATGGACCATCTAGCTTTCAGATAAGGTCCACAACATTTACATCCAAAATACCCTTTTGTTACAAGACCTGCGAGATTATATTTGTATACATTAATTAATATGCATGGCACGTTAAAGAATATCATGAAGATCAGAACAAATATTACAACAAATTAAATAACTAATATGTGAAAGAATATTGTTACGTATATAAACAAATCAATAAATTAAACATGTAATTTACCAGAGCAAACTCCTAAGCCTGGATAATCACATGTCGTGTAAGCACATATGCCATACAACGTAAAACTCCTCTTTGTTGCGATGGGTCTTGATATGTCGTATACATTTATCCCATCCCATAATTCCTTAAATTCATCTACTAGTGGTTGTAAGTAGACATCCATATTCTTCACTTGTCTTCTACCAGGGACTATGAGAGCCAACATAAGATGTTCATTCTTCACGGACAACCATGGGGGGATATTGTTATTAATAACTGCTACAGGTCAAATAGAATAGTTGGTGTTCTAGAGGGAATATGGGTTGATGTCGTCCATGGCTATGCTAAGTCGTAGACTTTGTACTTCATCCTAGAATGTTTTGGGCCATGTACCTCTATATGCTTCATGGCTATTGAATCAGTTGGGATTCACATAACTCCCAACTCACTTCTATGTGAGGCATGCCATCCTGCAACATAACTAATTATTTGCAATGAAATAGCCTTTGATTCCTTGGGATTATAGGCATGTGCCTCAATATCTTAAAAGGAGGACTAGTACGTGATTTACCCTTCTTTTTTTATTTATCATACCTGTCATGCCCACATTTCAGACACATCTCTTTGTCTGCATATTCTCCTCTATATAGAATACAATAATTTGGACATGCATGATATTATATGTACTCAACACCCAACATTTTCAACAATTTTTTTGCCTCTTCACAGCTATTGGGCAAGACATTATCACTCGGAAGAACCTTATCTTTGAATAACCTGTAGTTGGTGATCATGGAAAAATATATTAATAAATGTACATTAATGTAGATATAATTATTAGCGTTCATAAAATTTACCATTTGTAATGTTCATTGCAGTGTACTGATTATATTTCAAATTTATATAAGGGAGTACTTTATGGTGACTTACCTCAAAAATTCCAAGAAACATGCATTCGACAAGCCAAAATTTGCTTTCAAGTAGTACAATAACATCATTGTCCCCAACTGGGTAGACTTTTACTGACCACCAGGTCCAAGGAGAGGGGTGGTGGAAGCAAATTTAAGGCTTTCGAAAAAGGTGTCAGCGATATGAGCATCATCCCCTAGTTGATCATCGTTTTGGAATGCATCTAACAACATTGTCTCCATGGCATTTGTATCCCTTAAGTAATCATCCATACCAACCTCTATTTGATTACCTCCATTTCCAGCTTGTGAAGAGCTACTATTGTTGTAGTCATTCCTAATTGTGAATCTGGACGTAGCGGGAATTGAATCGATGGTTGATTCAGCCATTCTTGGTATCGTTCCTCTCTAATTTTTTCTCTTAATTCAGTCTTCTCTCGATTTTACATTATCGTGGGGTGCAACGGAAGATGGTAGGTAGGTCGTTCATCATCACTAGAATCCTAAAAAAATAAATAAATAAATAAAAATAAAAATAAAATAAAATAAAATAATTTAAAGATGATTAGTAGAAATATATGATATCAATTAGTAACCACGTTGACAATATTGCATGATTATAAATTGTTTTGACGTTGAAATAATTACATATTAATTAATATATATACCAAACAATTATAATTATTACCATCATTGTCCCGGGATTGTGGCTAGAAGATGAAATATTGTTACAAATGGCAGGGTGAAGCGGTTATCCATTTTCATCTACCAAATGCGCCTTGCAATATGTAGCTCCTGATAAGAACTTCCGACGTTTTGGAGCAGTTTGGATATTTTGTGCATCTAAACTCGATGTTGAATCTGCATGAACCTGCAAATTTGTATACATTATAAATTTAATTAAGCTGCGCATGATTGGCTGCATGGATAAAAAACATAAATTCAATTAGATAGTGAAAATATAAAGTAAATATAAAGTAAATATTACGTCTCAAGTTGGATAGGGATAACTCTACGATGGAATTTGAGAAATATTATGGAACGAGCTAGATTTTGAAGAATTGTCCATTCGATATAATTATGATATTTTCTCCCTAAATTTGAGCAAAACAACAATAAATTTTGGTGCACACACCTAAATGTAATTTCGGTGCCTAATGTGCACATCACCGCACCAGTGCATTTTGGGTAATGCGCACCAATGTCGTTTTATACCCAGATGCACTAGTGTGGTGCAATTAAGGGACACACCAGTGAAGAATAACCACATATAAAAAAAAGTATAACTAAATTTTCTTTAAGTGAAAAAATAAATGGTAAATTGAAAAATGGGCAAAAAAACATTTTCGAAAATCTAATTTCATAAAACATTTCTTTAAATACTAAACACTTTTCATTATTTCACTATTTTTGCAAAAAATTTCAACCAGAGATTTGCAGGAGACATACCTGGAGAAAATAGAGCACGAGAGCACTGTGGAGCAGGAAAATACGTTCGAACAGAAGTATTCAGACAATCAGAATTCCAAACCTCTGGTGATTCAAACCCTATAGCATAGAATTTCAAACGATCTCGTGAATAAAGTTTATTATTTTTTTTACTTTTTTTGCAGTTTTTTTTATGCAGTAAAAGAAAAAAATTAAAGTTTATCATTTTTTTTACTTTTTCTGTAGTTTTTTTATGCAATAAAATAATAAAATCAAAATTTATTGTTTTTTTACCTTTTCTGCAATTTTATTTACTTTTTCTGCAATTTTTAGAAACAAAATTTAAAAAAAAATCCATTTTTAGAAACAAACCCTATATTATTTTTGTTTCTGTCCTTTCTTCTCCCTCTTTCTGTGATTTCAGAATTAGGGCTTTTCAATTTAGATTTATAGGGTTTGTATAGTCATAAGAATCCAACCCACGAGACGACTTGCATAGTCGGATCCCAATCCAAGTCGGTCCTTGCGTGAATTAAAAAAAAAACAGATTTTTTTCCTCAGTGCGCCCTGCGTAACATAGCACACCGGTGTGCTCTATTATACCAGCGCACCGCGAAAGTACAGTGATAACAAATTTTATAAAAAAACAAAAAAAAAAATTTATCAGTGCGTCATATGTAAAATATGGCACCGGTGCGCTATTTCATTATGGCCCACCGTGAACGTTTTGTTTCTCACAAAAAAAATCATTTTAGAAACAAACCCTACATTCTTTTTGTTTTTGCCCTTTCTTCTCCCTCTTTCTGTAATTTCAGAATTAGGGTTTTTCAATTTATATTTATAGGGTTTGTATTGCTAAAAATAAGCCTAAGACATCCAACCCATGGGACGACTTGCATAGTCGGATCCCAATCCATGTCGGCCCTTGCGTAAATTAAAAAATAAAAATAAAAATAAAAATAAAAAATCATCGGTGCACCCTGCATAACTTAGCACAGCGGTGCGCTCTATTATCCTAGCACACTGTGAAAGCACTGTGATTTAAAAAAAAAAAAAAAAAAAAAACACTTTCAAAATATACAAACTGTACATTCCTTTTGTTTCCTTCCTTTCTTCTCCCTCTGTCTGTGATTTCAGAGTTAGGGCTTTTCAATTTATATTTATAGGGTTTGCATTGCTAAATATAGACCTAAGATATCCAACCGACGGGATGATTTGCATAGTCAGATTCCAATCCATGAAGCCCTTGCGTGAATTTAAAAAAAAAAAAACAGATTTTTTTTTCATCGGTGCGCCCAGCGTAACCTAGCACACTGGTGCTTTGTATTGTACAAGCGCACCGTGAAATTAATGTGATAAAAAATTAAAAAATAATTTTTTTTTATCAGTGCGCCATATGTAAAATATGGCACCGGTTTATGCTACAAAAACTAACACTGGATGATTTTTATTATTTTATCATGGTTAATCGGTGCGGTGGTTGACATGTAATGCACCAGTGCTCCTTGTTGACATAGAGCACCTTACAATCTATTATACTATTTGTGCAGTGTGTTTCGAAGACCCCCACGCACCAGAGTCAGTGCGTACACCATGAATGGTGCACCAGTTTCTTGAGATTTTTTTTTTACCTGAAAAGTTGACAATTTATTTATAAATATATTAATGAATGATATGGTACAAGTTTGAGATTGATAAAGAAATGATTAACAAGAGATCAAGTAACAAAAATACTTATAACACATCAAGAAAATAAAAAAGACAAGTTCTTTGTAAATTCCTTACAAAAAATATTATTTTTGAACTATATTTAAGTTTAACTAATATGTATTGTTTACTGTGTATCATGCAGAGCCACAAAATGTTGAAGCTTGATAAGATTATTTCTGATCTAGGACCAGAAGAGCGTAAAAACTTGATGGAAAAATTGCAAAAGGATGACTCAGGTGAATGAAAAAATATTATCGATCCAATATGAATTTCTTTTTTTAATTTTCATTAATAATATAATTAAAATTATTATATAACATGTGTCAAACAGTCTATTAATTCGCATCTATTTAATGTTCTACATGGACCAACAACTCAGAAAAGGAATTTTGTTCTAAGAAAAGAAAAAAAATAGAACATGCAAATGAAAATGAATTCCTCCTTAGCTCATCTGGAGTGGTGTTGGAGGTTGACGAAAGGGGGAAAAATTTTTACAAAAGTTTGAGGGATATAGTGGAACGAATGTATAGACGTTCTTTCCACTTACAATACAAAAACCAATCCATTGATTCCAAGAACCAAATTTTATCTAAACTACAGGAAGAGTTTCTAGAGAATTAGTCAATGAGACATGTCATACTTTTAATAGAAAAAAACATACGACAACAAAAAGTAATGAGAAAGTAATATTCCTTTAAATGTTTGTCTAGAATTATTTATAAATATCACTTTTGTTTCACCAAGAGGCGCAATCTATAGCCCAGTAGGACCCCGATGTCAGGTATGTCATGTTCTCAAAAAATAATAAATTTTACTTTTTCTAATGTCGGCCAAAGCATTATCCTAATCTTGAATTTTATATAACTTGAATATTTAGATTATATATAACTTTTTTAAAATACAACTATGTATTATTTATATAATTTGAATGGATACTAAATTATCTCACCCATTTAATAATTGCTTTATTATATACATGAATTTGAATGGATCATAAATTTACCCTTAACAAAAAAAATTACCACATTGAATTTCCAAATTAAGTAAAATTTTAAACATCTTTAATTTTTACTAAAGTCAATACCATTTCCTAAATCAAAGGAAACCATTTCCTAAATCAAAGGAAAAGAGTTAATTCAACACAAACAATCAAAATCCAAAATCTTTTAATATTTCTTTTAATTAAATATTTGTAAAATGAATCTTTAAAAAGAAAACCCATATCCTATGGATAAATTAAAATATTTAAAGACATAAATATTTCCCCATCAAAGTTGCAATATTTTAAAATTTAAATAAATATAAATATAAATAAAAAAGAGGTTTTATTTAGATGAAGCCTATGGGACAAATTAATATTGATACCATGGGCTAAATACCATGGGCCAAATACCATATTTATAAAAAAAGTATGGTAAATAAATAAATATAAAAGAGGTATAAAGAGGTATGATAAATAAATAAATATAAAATAGGTATAAAGAGGTATGGTAAATAATAAAATATAAAAGAGGAATAAAGAGGTAAGGTAAATAAATAACAATATATCAAATAGGATTATAAATAAAAATATAATTATATAACAAGCCTATGGACCAAATACCATAGTAAATAAAAGAGGTATGGTAAATAAATAAAAATATAAATAAACCATAGGTATGGTAAGTAAATAAAACCTCTTTTCATATTTACTCCATAATATGCTTTATATTTACGAATATTTATGTTCATTAGTTTACATAACTAAGAAGAAAGAGAGAGAGAGAGAAAGATAAGGGAGAGATGGAGAGAGAGAGTGTATGTTTAGGGGTGAGATAAAGAGACAAAGTAGGATATATGGAAATAAGGGAAGAGAGAATAAGAGAGAAGGAGAGAGGGATGGATATAGTAATGCAGTTGGAGAGATGGAGGGGTGGAAAGAAAGGGAGATGGGGGAAGAGAGAGGATTAGAGAGAGAGAGATGGAAGAAGAGAGAGGATTGGAGGGAAAAGAGAGAGGGAGGTAGGAGAGAAAGGGAGAGAGAGGAAGGATGAGATAGAGGAGGAGAGTGATGGGGGAAGAGAGAGTATTGGAGGGAGAGAGAGAGAGAGAGAGATCAGGGAAGAGAGAGGGATTTGGGAGAGAGAGAGAGAGAGAGAGAAGATGAGAGAGGGATCAATAGAGAGATGGAGTTGGAGGGGGAAAGATGTAGGAAATAATAAATATAGAGAGTGAGAAGTGGAGAGAGAGAAGGAGTGACAAGGGAGAGACAGAGAGAGAGCATGTATCTTTGGGGCTGAGATAAAGAGACAAATAATGAGGGATGGAGATAGGGGGGGGAGAAGGAGATATAAGGAGAGAGGGAGGGATATAGTAACATGTTTGGTGGGTAAAGAGAGAGAGAGAGAGGGAGAGAGATATGGGAAAGAGAGGAAGGAAGAGAGAGAATGTGAGAGAGTGGAGAGAGGGAGGGAAAGAGAGATGGACTTGGAGGGGGAGGGAGAGGGAGGTAAGAAGAAATAAATAGAGAGAGAGAGAGAGAGAGATAAGGAAGATGGAGAGAGAGGGAGAGAGGAAAAAAGGAGGAAAGATAGATATTAGTGGGGGTGAGGGAGAGAAGGGGAAGATAGATATATAGATGGAAGGTGAAGAGAGGGAAGAAGAGAGAGATGGGGAGAGGAGGGGATTGAAAAATATATTGATATATATGGAGTGCAGGAGCATGTGTGTTTAAGGGGGTGAGATAGAGAGACAAAAAAGAAGAGATGGAGGGGGATATAGATATGGATGGAGGGTGGAGAGAGGGAAGAATATTTCTCACACTAGATGGATTGATATAAGTGGAGATGGTGATTTATAATCCTGTTTGATTATTTGCACTATATGCATCGATTTTAGTGTAGATATTTATTTCTAATGATATTTGATTACTTGCACTAGATGCATTGATTTCAGTGTAGGTGGTGATTTCTAATACAATTTGATTGCTTGCACTTAATGTGTTGATTTCAATTTAGATTTCGATTTATAATTATATTTGATTACTTGCACTAGATGAATTGATTTCAATGTAGATGATTTCTAATCCTATTTGATTGTTTGCACTAAATGCATTGATTTATTTTGTAGATGGTGATTTTCTAATCTGTTGAGTTCTCTTGTAGTATTGATTGCGGTATGAATGTTGGTTTCTGAAAGTGAGTGATAAGGAATATCGAGAGAGGGAGGGACAAAAGGAGAGAGAGAGAGATATTATCGGGGAGAGGGAGAGAAGATAGAGATAGATGGAGAGGAGTGAAGAGAGGGAAGAGAAGAGAGAGATGGGGAGAGGGGGTGATTGACAAAGAGATTGATATATATGGAGTACGAGAGCGCGTGTGTTTAGGGGGTGAGATAGAGAGACAAAAAAGAATAGATGGAGGGGGATATAGATATGGATGGAGGATGGAGAGAGGGAGGAATATTTCTTGCACTAGATGGATTGATATAAGAGGAGATGGTGATTTCTAATCCTACCTGATTATTTGCACTAGATGCATCGATTTTAGTGTAAATATGTATTTCTAATGGTATTTGATTACTTGCACTAAATGCATTGATTTCAGTGTAAGTGGTGATTTCTAATACAATTTGATTGCTTGCACTAAATGTGTTGATTTCAATTTAGATGTCGATTTATAATTATATTTGATTACTTGCACTAGATGAATTGATTTCAATGTAGATGATTTCTAATCCTATTTGATTATTTGCACTAAATGCATTGATTTCAGTGTAAATGGCGATTTCTAATCCTATTTGATTTCTTTGAGTAAATGCATTGATTTCAGTGTAAATGGCGATTTCTAATCCTATTTGATTTCTTTGAGTAAATGCATTGATTTCAGTGTAGATGTTGGTTCTAGAGAGAGAGAGTGAGTGATAAGGAAGATGGAGAGAGAGGGAGAGAGGACAAAAGGAGGAAAGAAAGATATTAGCAGGGGAGAGGGAGAGAAGGGGAAGATAGAGATATAGATGGAAGGTGAAGAGAGGGAAGAAGAGAGAGACGGGGAGAGGGGATGATTGACAAAGAGAATGATATATATGGAGTGTGAGAGTGTGTGTGTTTATGGGGGTGAGATAGAGAGACAAAAAAACAAGAGATGGAGGAGGATATAGATATGGATGGAGGGTGGAGAGAGGGAAGAATATTTCTTGCACTAGATGGATTGATTTAAGTGGAGACAGTGATTTATAATCCTATTTGATTATTTTCACTAGATGCATCAATTTTAGTGTAGATATTTATTTCTAATGATATTTGATTACTTGCACTAGATGCATTGATTTCAGTGTAGGTGGTGATTTCTAATACTATTTGATTGTTTGCACTGGATGAGTTGATTTCAATTTAGACGTCGATTTATAATTATATTTGATTGCTTGCACTAGATGCATTGATTTCAATGTAGATTATTTCTAATCCTATTTTATTGTTTGCACTAAATGCATTGATTTCAGTGTAGCTGGTGATTCTAATCCTATTTGATTGCTTTGAGTAAATGCATTGATTTCAGTGTAGATGTGTGTTTCTAATATTATTTGATTGCTTGCATTAGGTGCATTGATTTCAATGTAGAAGTTATTTTATAATATTATTTGATTGCTTGCATTAAATGCATTGATTTCAATGTATATTTTGATTTATGATTTGATGTAATTGGATATATGACGGTACATTAATTTTAAAGTGATTGGATTAACAATATGAATTGATTTGAGTGTAAACACAAAAAGTTATTGACAATGTACATTGATTTTTGTGTTATAGTAATTTAACCTATTAATATTGGAGAGAAAGAGAGACAAGATATCATGTTTACTACAACAGCTAGAGCTAAAGATTTAAATGGTTTGCGATTTAAATTTTCTTTTTCATATAATCAATATGAAAAGATAACAAAACTAATAAGGGTGGAAATAAGAATAGTAGAAGAAAATAGTTTGAGATTGATCACAATGAAGACTATTTGCAACATGAGTACATTCTTATTATTCACATTTTCTATCTTTCAACACTATTATTGTCACTTTGCATTCAAAAAAAAATTTCATCATTTTTCATCATTATAGTTATTAACAATATTTATCATCTCAACGAACTAAGGTAAGTAAGAAAATTTAAAATTAAAATGACCAAGTTAATCTCAGAAATATTTAGCATATTTAAAATGATTATATTAATATTTGATATATTTACATATTATTGATAAAATTAATCATATCTTCAATATATTTTCCTTGGTAGCACACGACTGAAACCAGCCTAGATCCATCTTAACTCTGGATTTATCAAGCGCCGAGAGGATCAAATCTCTGGAGGTGCAAACCTTTCCTCAAGTTTTGCACACAAAAAAGAGGTTTCAATTTATCCATAGAATATGGGTTTTCTTTTTAAAGATTCATTTTACAAATATTTAATTAAAAGAAATATTAAAAGATTTTGGATTTTTATTGTTTGTGTTGAATTAACTATTTTCCTTTGATTTAGGAAATGGTATTGACTTTAGTAAAGAGTAAAGATGTTTAAAATTTTACTTAATTTGGAAATTCAATGTGGTAAATTTTTTTTGTTAAAGGTAAATTTATGATCCATTCAAATTCACTATCCATTCAAATTATATAAATAATACATAGTTGTATTTTAATATTTAATCTCAACCCATTAATAAGTTAAAAAATTTATATATAATATAAATATTCAAGTTATATAAAATTCAAGATTAGGTTAATGCTTTAGCCGACATTAGAAAAAGTAAAATTTATTATTTTTTGAGAACGTGACATACCTGACATAGGGGTCATACTGGGCTATAGATTGAGCCTCTCGGCGTAACAAACGATTCAATATGTCATGTTCATGCAACTCCAAATCAAGATGTCTATAAAGTCCTATATTTTAGGATCTAGTAAAATGTATATGTAGAATTCACATTTTAGATAGGAAGCTCATTCTCTATAATTTATGGAGAGGTAACTAATTAGTTTGTTGTTTATTTTCCATGTTTGTAGCTTCTTAGCTTTGATGAGAATTGGATGTACAGTGATTTCATTTAATGGGATGAACTTTGGAGACTTCAAACCAAGAATTTAAACTGGTTTGTTAACCTAAATTAACTAAGATAGTGGGATATTATTTCTAAATTCACTTACTTCCAATTCCTTTCATTTTAGGATTAGATTTTAAATTTTTACTCATGTAACCCCAACTTAATTGGTTTTTTTTGAAAAAGTTTATATATTGTATTCATGTTGGACAATAATATATTATCAAATTTTATGGATAATTATAATTGTCTTTTTTCTTTATTAGTCAATTTCTCAACAATTTTATTCTCTCTTTCTCTATGTTTTTACCAATATCTACTCTAATATTTTTCAAGTTTAAACGTTATGATACTTTGGTTTTTCCATTATATTACTCTAATATTTTTTCAATTTTAAATGATAGGATACTTTGGTTGTGCTTACATCCAACCCGATAACCTAGGAGATAAAAATTTATGCATAAAATATAACTTTATTAATCACTGTCTCTAATTGTCACAATTGACGTTCGCCATAAAGCATATATTGTTTCTCAAATATGTTAGGAACACGCATTTGAAATATGGCCAACACCCATCACAATCTCAAATCTTGCAGCTATTTCACTTCATTTGTAAAACAAATATGATACCACTGTTGGAGCTGAGAACTAAGAAAGTAGACAAGGAGTATAGGCGATTGTGAAGAAGATATCTTTGTTCTTTTGTGTAGTTCAATGAATAAAACAAATAGAAATATATGAATTTTTTTTTCATGTTATTGATCATAATCGTGTACATGTTAGAACCAATTTAATATAATGTAAGATTAAACATTTTCCTTAAACAAGGCCAACACATAACCTTGATAGGAATTGTCGTCACCATTAGATTGCATAAAGTTGTAATTTTTTTCAATGTAGAGATTGCAAGAAGAACCTTTTCCAATTATGGAAAAGTATTGATCATCCCAACTCCATTTTGCTCTGCAAAATAAAGCAGTCTTCTTGTTTAAAACGGAACACCTTATGAGAGATAACAATAAAAGTTGTGTTCCATATTCCCCCGTCTTCACTACCACATACACAATTGGATCCGCCTTTATATCAATTATGTATAATTCCCATGAACATTGTAGGAAACAAATGGTTGTGCAAAACAAGTCCCTTGGAATTGACATCTCATTCAGTTGAAACTAAGTTTCTCAATATCAATCTAAATGAAACACTGCCACATAGATAAATTTATAAGCTTCATTACAACCAATGCAGTAGGGTGTTCACCAAAAAGAACCATTTTAGCACAACATTTTCACTTTCATATCTACCTTTTTATGAAGGCTTTAATTGATTAGCTCGCACCCTGTCAACAATCCAAACTCCAATTTAGTTATATTTAAACTAAGTAGCAAGTACTAGCTACTATGTAGTACTTTTTATAAAGATATATTATCAATATGAGTTAATTAGGTCTAACTATATTAAAGGTAGTTGTGATAAATGAATCATTTTTTTATATCTTTTGGCTTTAAAAATTAGTTCATAATAAAAAAATCAACAAAAATTGGGGTATTTTTTACTTTAAAAATTAACCCATGCACCTTTATATAATTATGAAGCTATAAAATCTAGAAAAAGTAGCAAAAGCTTAAAAAAACTTGAGTTTTACTTGCAATTGCACAAGACACTTCAAAGCTTTCCACCAATAACATAGTAGATTAATGAAATTCAATAATTCAAAAAATATATATATATATATATATATATATATATATATATATATTGTTAAAGTTAAACAATATATAAATCCAAAAATCTATAGTTAAAAAGTTAATTAATACAAAGTTAATAATAAATCGATTGGTATAGTCCTCGAGAGACTAATAATGACATTGTTTTAAAATTATAATGATTAAATTTATTACATGTGTAATTAAACTTAGCACTTTACAATGCATTATATGCCTCTTCTCACCATGAGTTTTTTAGAGCATCATAGATCAATATTAATTCTAAATATACCAAGGGCAGAGAGGAATCAAATCTCTCAAGATGAAAACCTATTTTTGAATGCAAAACTTGAGGAAAGGTTTGCACTTGGAGATATTTGATTCCTCTCGGAACTTGGTAGATTCAAAATTAAGATGAAACTATGTTGATTCTTATTTTTGTAAGTTGTATTTGTATTGAAATATAAAATATTTAAATCAATTTAGCAAAATTATTGCCTTTGGCCTGCCACCTTGGAAACCAGACCATAGGTAGTAAAAGAGAGAGTCCAGCACTTGCAAGTTTAGAAGGGAGTCCATGAAAACCAAATTCCAAAACCAGTTGCTTCCCCACATAGGGTAAACCAACAACAAGAGACAAAAATTACAACCTCATTGAATTATAGAATTTGTGCTAACAAGAAAATTAAATTGAGCATACACATAAAGGAAAACATAGCTATAGCCCTGAGGGTTAGCTTGAGAAACTGAAACTGAGAGAAAATTACATAGAAAAGTAGCATCATGAGGATATAAGTATCTAGGTTGATTGGTTGTTCCTAATTCTTGCATGGTGGAGGATCTAGAGAGCTGGGTGGGGACCCATCTCTAATTGAGCTAGTCGACCTTCCACATTTAACATAAGGACTTGAAGTTCATTTAACCTATTGAGAATGTTGGACTAGGATTGTCTTCTATCCACCAAGGTTTTTCCAAGTAGAAACTTAACATGCTAATTTAAATCAATAATATACAATTAATGGTTATGACAACCAAGAGAATTACCAGTATCTGGAACCCAAGGAGAAATAACCACCATGACATCGAAATCAAGAGTGACCTACCATTCATGGAAAATTTCTTCTTCCGCTAATCAAATTTCCTCTTGTATGTTCAATGGTATGTTGGCATGAAAGTTATGGGATGAAGATTCTACTCGAAGGCATACTTTGGAACCCTATAAAGCTCCACAACCTCATTGTTGCATCTATAGTGAGATCTCTAGTGAATCGTGGTCTTCAAAGGCATTAAAACATCACACAAAATCGAATTGAGGGGAGAGGGGAGTTGCATGAGGTGGTCGTGGCAGAGGGATTCCATTACAAATTTCAATTCATACTACACAAGCATGGAATGAGGGACCATTCCTTCCCCTTTTAAAATGATCCAGGAATTCAGAAAATGCTCAAAAATAAAAGTGCTCAAATTCTACTGAAACCAACGACAAGTCGTAGATCTCATCGCATTGATTCCAATGACACTTGAATCATGTAAACCTAACACCATATGATGAATTTATGACGTTCTAAAATTTTGGCCAAAAATAATTAGTCAACAAGCAGGTTTGACTGTGCAAGGTACATATGTTGACGTGGCAGTCCATACGGTGATGTGGCAATTAGTGGTTGGATGTACGGATAGACAGATGGGGAAATCATGAGAGGGCACATGGAAGGTGACTGGGTGTATGGTTGGTTAGGTGGGCCAATCACAGGCCACCCCATGGGCCAATCCGAGGGCGCTTATGGCCCTATGAGAGAATGTCATGTGGCATAGGAATTTGTGCCAAAAATTTGCTGCAACAAACTAGCCTCTTGTGGAATCGAACATGCAACCTCTAGCAAAATAAATCATCCTCTGAGCAATGAGCCACATGACTCGCTCATTAAACCTATAGGTGTGACATGTATTTATGGTTTAACAGATGGGCAGTTGGTAAAAACGCAGGCGGGCTAGCCTGACTAGCCTGACCCGTGGTTGTATGGTTATCAATGTGATCGAGGGTGTGAAATCGGGGACGGGGACAGAAACCCATGGTCATCAAGGTGACCAGATTCATCGCAGTGGGCTTATAACGAAGGGCCAGCGACCCATTTAAATTTCATTTAATATTTAAAAACCAACCAACGAAATGTATGCAGACCCCGTCGATTCGAACCTGGGATCTCTAGTCTAATAACCAGTTTGTTAAAAAATGGGCCATAAGCACATTTTGTTGAACAAGTTAACAAACTAGAGGTTTTATATCTTATTTTTTCATAGAAAAAATTGGAGGAGGATGCTTTTCTTGTTTTTAAGCCTTTTTGAGCTCTGTGAGAGCTTAGATAGGAGTTTTTTAGCATTTTGAGAAGCATGGAAGTGTTAGTTTTTCAATCTAAAGCTTGTAAATTGATGTATTAAGCACTTGGGCATCTTAATAAAGGATTCACCATTGGAAGCTCGACCCAGGGACGTAGTCAAAGATGGGTGAACAATTTTATCAAGTTGTGTTTTTATTCCTCTCGCACTGTAATTTTCTGCAATTTTATTAAATTTTATGTATTTTCACAATTTCAGCCTATTGCACAAAGTGTTGAAGAATGTAACTCGTGTCAGTATTCATAATTGTATTCAAGTCATAATAAAATATATTTGTCAAAAGAAATAAAATGAAATTTATTATTAAATAAATTGACTTATTAAAGCATGGGCTTCATGCTTGGTTCAATTTTTTTTAGGTCAAAGCCTCCATTGAAGGCCTATAGGGTTTATGTCAAGTGTCATTGTCCATGTCATATTGTAAAGAACCCTTCATGTAATTTACTTGTTAAAGAATAAATTTATTTTATTGTATTTGAGGTCTTTTAGGCCTCCTCCACCAAGTCGGCCTCAAGGAAGGAAAATTCGGCCTCAAATAGGGGAATTCAAGCTCACAAGAAGCCTATATATTGGAGCCACTCAACCTCATTTGAAACACTCATTAAACATGTTCAATATGCAGTTTTTGGGCTAAGAAAAGGTGTGAATTTAAGGGAAGAAGAGGAAAACTCTAGTAAATAAGAATGAGGCCAACATCTTGCTAAAGAAGCTGGAATTTCTCTCTCTTATCTCACACTTACGAAGTTATGGATTGTTTTCGGGGGCTGAAATTCTGCAATTGTTGGGGAGGCTAAAATTTTGAAGCTACTAGTGAAGCTACGACCAAAATTTTTGGGTTGATGTTGGGATATAGTTGTTGGACAAGAAGAGACTATTGAAAGTTATTGTATCTCTTTGGAAGGATGACTTAGTGGAGGAGGAAGTTTTGTAGGTCTAAGGTCTTGGTCTATCTCATTTTGAATTACTGAAGGAAGAGATTTTGACTAGGTTTTCCCCTACATAGGAGATTTTTCTCTGTCTGAGTGCCTACATGTTATCCTTGATCTTTGTGTTTTAGTTTTGGTAATTGCTTAATGAACTAAGATAAAATGAGAACATAAGAAAGATAATAAGAACTCAAATAAATCACAAGTAATTATCAACAAGAGAAATTGTTTCTGCCTTTTAGATTTTCTAACACAAAGAAACATAAACTCGCTTACAAATTGTTCATTAACACCTTCACTTTTAATTTTGGATCAAATTTGGTATCATAGCATGGTTGTGTGAAGGTTTGACATGATTAGCAAGGCTTCATATGCTCACGAAATCCAAGCTCCAAAAGGGAGAAGGACCAATTGAAGAATTCAACCTATAAATTGGCACAAGAAGACCACCTTCTCGATAAGGAATGGCACATGAAGAAGGAGAAGAACTTCTTTATGAGGCAGAAAGAGAATTTTGAAAATATTTATTTATGATATGACTAAGATGGTGAAATTTTTGTATGATTAATGTACGACATGGTTACAAGGATAAATTTTTCGTCAATCAAAATATGAAAAAGGTGGTGGAAATATTTCTCGTCAACCAAAATATGAAGATGATGGTAGGAATTGTAAACTGGAATATGGAGATGGTGGTGGAAGAAAACCTCCTCCTCGTCCACCTCCTTTGCCTCATTATTCACCATCTACTCCTTCAACTCCTACATCCCCTCCAAGATCACCAAAAGGACTTCCTAACTCTCATTTACTTAAGCTTGATGAAAATTTTGAATTGTCGATGTCTAATGGAGAACTAAATCCTAAAAATTTGGATAATTGGGTTCATCAAATTGAAGTTTATTGCAGGATACAAAATGTTGATGAGGATTTCGCTAAAATATAATTTGCTTCTCTTCAATTGGGAGGTACACCTCTCATTTGGTGGGAAGCTAGAACTCAAGAAGATCTTAAGAAAAGTGGTAATACTATCTCTTCTTGGAATGACTTTGTAGTTGCATTAAGGAAACAATGTTATCCATTGGCATGCGTGCAATAATCAATGATGAGATGGAAAATCCTTAGACAAGCTAAAGGTCAAAGTGTAAAAAGTTATACTCGAGAATTTTGTTAGCAAGTTTTAATTTTGGTTATTCATTTACATACTGAAGAAACACTTCTTAAGTATATTGGTGGTTGACATAACTATCTTAGTCACACCATTCTTATGTTTAATCTGACTAATTTGGATGAAGTAAGTGTGAAAGCCATCTATAAAATTGAGGTAATCTGTGAATGTGCGAGAAGATTTTTCAAAGAAACCATCCAAGCCATCTGTTGATAAGTCAAAGGGGAAAATTAAAGGAGAACAGAAGAAAACATATCTTGTTAAGAAAGAGGAAGGAAAATTGATGTGCAAGCATTGCTCGAAATAAGATCATGATGAAGACCATTGTTGGAAATTATGTTGTGAACTGAGGCTAAAGAAGTTAAACAATAAGGGAAACAAAATATTGTTGCTACAACCCAACAAGATTTGGGATCTAATTCAGGTGACGAAACTAATATCACAACCATGGGAATGAAAGGTATATCTTCTACCAAAATTACTAGTTCTTCTAACAAATATTTTGGTTCTCAAAATGATAAATAAAGGAATGCACTTTTTCATATAAGAGTGGTTATAAAGCATACTAAGGTTGATACACTCTTTGATAGTGGATCTTAAGTCAATCTTATTTCTGAAGAGATTGTCAAGAAACTTAATATAAAAATAAAAATAAAAAACACCTCTTGTAAAACCATACCCTTTGGGATGGGTATGTGAATATGCTAAATTGCAAGTGACAAGAAGATGTAAACTTAAATTTGCAATTACTGCTAATTTTATTTATGAGGTTGAGCCCGATGTTGTACCACTTGACATATGTGGAATTGTCTTAGGGTGTCCATATTTATATTATCGAGAGGCTATATTCTATCATCATGAGAATAAGTAGCATATTTTCAAAGGTGAGACTAAATATATTATAAGAGCACATTGCAAGAAAATGAACTTATCTCTTGTAAGTGCAAGACAAATGAAGAGAATGGTAAATTCTAGTATAAACTTTGTATTTTTAACTATTAAAGCTAAGGATACTTTTGAATCCAAAGCTTTCTCAAGATGTGATTCTAAGCTTAAGTATGATTTGGTTGAAGTTGTCAATACTTTTGGTAAGATGTTTTAGGAACCTGAAGGCTTACCTGCAAAAAGGGGAATCCAACATGAGATTCAGTTGCAGCAGGATGCTACACTTCTAAATATTGGAATGTACCGAATGTCTGGCTTGGAGAATGAAGAGATCAAAAGACAAATTCAAGAGTTGCTTGAAAAAGGGGTCATCAAACCTAGTACATATCCTTGTGGGTCTCATATTATTTTGGTTCCAAAGAAGGATGGTACATGGCACATGTGTGTTGATTTCCGAGCTTTGAACCAGATTATTGTAATGAATCATTCTCCTCTTCCTCGGATTGATGATTTGTTAGATCAGTCAAAGGATTTTGTTTATTTTACTATGATAGACTTGAGAAGCGGTTATCACCAGATAAAAATTGATGAAGGTGATAATTGGAAAACTTCTTTTAAGACAAAGAAGGGTTTGTTTGAATGGTTAGTAATTTCTTCTGGGCTTTGCAATGGACCCACTACCTTCATGATGGTATGAACGATGTATTGCATCCATTTCTTGATGATTTTGTCATAGTCTACTTAGATGATATTATGATTTTCAGTGAGACTCGAGAATAACATGTTGGGCATGTAAGAGAATTTATAGATGTTTTGAAAACGAAAAAGTTGTATTTGAAGATGTCCAAATGTGAATTTGGAAAAACATATTTGATGTACTTAGGTCATATTGTAGGGTGTGGTGAACTGAAAATAGATTCCTCTAAATTATAAGTCATTGTGAATTGGCCTAAGCCCAATAATGTAACATAATTTAGGAGTTTTTTGGGAGAATCCCAATATTCAAAAAAATTTATTGCTAGCTTCTCATCTATTGCACCACGATTACATACTTCGACAAGTGTAAAATAGGTCTTTCAGTGGGGAGGAAAATAGCAAAATGTCTTCGACACATTGAAAGAGAAGATCAATACAGCACCAGTTCTAGCACTTCCACATCTTAAAAAACCATTTGAAATGCATACAAATGCAAGTGAATATGCTATGGGAGAAATGTTGATGCAACATGGTAAGCCAATATGTTATCATTTTGAAACTTTTTCTAATGCGGTAATTAACTATCTGACCTATGATAATGAGTTGTATGCTTTAGTTCTAAGCGTGAAGAAATGGAAGCCCTATTTGATGGGTAAAGAAACAATTGTTCATACTCACCATCAACCTTTGCAATATATTCAATCACAATTGAGCTAAAGAAAGCGAGGAATTTTCAGTGGATGGGACTTTTACAACAATTTCATTTCATCATTAGGTATAAGAAAGGCATTTATAATAAAGTTGTAGACATTTATCAAGACCTAGAGTCAATGCATTTGTCATTCTTAAGCATAATTCAATCATGCATGAAATTTAAATTGAATAGTGTTATCACTCATAAAATGTGAAACATTACTTGACATGGTCATAGAGTTCACTCCTCAAAAGGATAAGGTCTCCTTAAGCCTTTTTCCAAATTGGCATAGGAAATTTTTATTTTTTACATGTTTAAACCTAATCCTAAGGTTCAAGGTCACCCCCATTTAGGTCATATCATGTCTCAGCAGTCATAATTAGGTGTCAGATTTCATTTCTCAAGCGTTTAATTTCAAAAAGGACACTTAAACCAGTTTAACCTCTTTTCATAGCTTTTTACACTATAAAATAGCATTTTTCGCTACGAAACTGTTTAATAGTTTCGTAGCGAAACTGTCAGAGAATGAACTAGCTATGATATGAAAAATATTTTTTTTGTCTGTCTTTTCAAACTTGATGCAAAGTGTTAGTTAATCATTGGAGGAATTAGGGTGGAGGTCATTTCGAGTCAGTTAGGGCACAAAGGTCATGTATGAGATCATCATTATCGTTTTTAGCATGCATGTGTCATTATCAAGGCATGAGTTGTCATCAAAACCATAAAACATTACCCAATTGAGTCTTTTTGTCATTCTCTACTTTTTCCTTGCATGTTATTGGGTTTCTGGAGAGCTGCTTCATCAAGCCATGCAGGTTGCTAGCATTCTCAAAAGTTGCAGGTGTCATTAATCAAGCGAGGCTGAGAAGATATAAAAGCACCATGGCTGCAAGAAGAAGACTAAAAAAGGTGATCACTGCCACAGGTATGAGCCCATGGACATTGTTTGAGTGTGTTTGGTGGACGTATGTACGAAATCACACCAACTTAAGGGGTGTGGTTTACCCACTTAAGTTATTGGTAATAGGCAGAAAAAGAAGTGGAGTCAAGCAAGTTAGTGGAACAAGCTAGAATCATAAAAATACTAGATAGAGAAATAGCATGCATATATAAACTAAAACTAAACTAAAACTAAAAAAAATAAACAAAAGCTCTAAATAGAGTCAAAAATCTGCAATAATCTGGACAGTGGCTCTTCGGCCCCTCTTATTGAGTGCTGGTAGGAAATAAGGATGAAACTTTAACCCTCTTACCAAAGGGCCCCTAGAACATGGGTTCTAAGTCCCAATGCAAGGATGTTTTTACTCCCAAGCTTGCCTTGGTGCAAAGTCTCCCTCTCTCTACTGTGGTGGATTGAACTTGTTGGATGGCCAAGAATTGAGTCCCCTCTATCTTCAGCTCTGGATCACACACTGCTGGTATTGCTTGGGCAATTCTGGCTAGCATAACAATGTATTCACCCATTCTTCATCTCATGGTGGCCTTATATAGGAGAATTCAAATCCTCCTTCCCTCTCTTGGTACATTGTGGATGGTGACCCAATAGAGGGGGATGATTACTTTGTGTGCTACAAATATTCCATTGTGTGCTCATTTGATGTTTAAGGAGGCTTTGGTAGTTGTCCTTAGGTAGCTTCAAGTGAGGAATCATTGTCCTAGAGTGTGCTTTGTGTGGTCCCAGAAACTGACATTTCTCCACTCCCAAGATTGCGCGCATTTCAGGTCATAAGGCGCGCAAAGGAGCTCTTCACAAAGCATAATGCACGCAAAAGCATTTATGACTTGCTCAAATTTGATTTTTCCTCAGACCTTAGAGATTTTTAAATACTTTCCAGATTCTGTAATGTCTTCCAGCCCTGTAAATGCTTCTGCTTGACATTAAATAATGTCATCTTCTACTTGGATGATTTTCCAGTGTTAACAGTTGCCCCCTAATGTGTGAGGTCTAGGAAGAGTTGTATAGCCAAAATACATTATAGTTTATTTTCTGTATATCGTGCATAGAGAGAGAGAGACCTGCGTAAATCTTGGAATTGGAAACACCCTGCACCGATTCCAAGAATGACCATGTCCTAAGGGACCCCTGTAAGAAAATATAATACAATACATATACAAATTTTCTACGAGGCGGGCATGTCCCATTCTCGTGATGATGTGGCTAGTTAAACAAATCTATTTGACAGATATATGTTCTGTCTGTATCTCTGATATGGTAGTGATCTGGTGGTTGCTGACGACGACTGTTGACACCCTTCGGGGCATTTTTTCTTTGACAATAGTTGGAATATGGTACCCATATGCGTAAACTTGGTATGGAATATAGTTGTGCATTGTACGCAAAGGTGCTGGTTGGGACCATCCCATGTAAGCATTGCTGAAAGAGACGCTTATGAAGGCACGGGTCTTCGACAAATTTGATCAAAGTGCAATGGTTGTAAGGTACGATACCATCTTGACATGAAAGCTTTTGTTGTAGTCAAATGTCAAGAGGATCAATGACATCTATGGGCAATGATGTCTCCCATAGTGCCACCCGAGGATGCCCCTTTTATGGAGAGTGGTAATCCAAGGTGCTGCTTCCATTTTGGAAAATAGGTGTCGAAGTCGACAAAAAGGAAGCCTCAACCGAACAAGGGGTCGCAAACGTGAGGGGTCGGGGACCTAGATGTGACGGGTTTAACATAGGCATGTTGGCGAGGGGTGACTGAAAACTGATGATGGGGATTCAGTGGCCCAAGGTCGGAGTATACTAAGTATCTTGGCGATAGTCATAGTCATTTCTGATGGGGAAATCCCTGGAGTTGGTAGGACTTCCAAGGTGGGTATAAATTGGCTATGAATGCCATGGTGGGTTGTGAATGGAGGTATAATACTCTGACCAAGGGTGTTCAGGGTATGTCGCCATGGGAGAAAAAGATGGATGAGAAGGTGGGGGATGTAGTGCACCATTTGTGGTCTTTGTACACTTACCAAAAGAATAAAATAATGGGGTTTGGTTTGTACAAAACACAGAGACGGGTACCCTAAAACATGAAAGTGTTTGCTCACTAATTTTGTGAGGAAGGTGTTTTGCTGAGGGTGGGGGTCCCATTGGTTGGTCTCATGTGTGGGGTTGATGAAGCGAATGAAAAAGTATCACAGATGGAATTATGTTGGTGGAGGTATGGGGGGCCAAATGCTAGGCGCGATAGTGCGCTATTGATCTTCTTGTACAACCTGGTCATCCGGGAAGGGGGTCTTAATATGTATGGTAAAACTTGAGCTTATGCATGGTGAATCATATGGGCATGAGGTGCTTCCCGGACTAAAGTGGTATGGCCATGGCGTCACTTTTGTTGTGATATATGGTCTACTGTGGGTGACGAGCACCATGGAGGGGAGCACTACCGACCAATGAGGATGTTTATCATGTGCAGGGTGAGGTGATGATGAACACAGTCAGACATGAGGACCCTATGATTGATTTCTGATGGAGAAATGATGTCAAGATATGTAGATTTTACTGGGACTCTATCATGTTGGGGGTAGAATCATACCTGCTCTGGAACTTTCAGTGAATGGAGTTGTGAATGGTTTGCAAGCTTTTCCTGCAAAAAAAACTACCTCAAGTGAGAGCATCTTCTTTATCAAATATTATTGAAATTTGTGAGCTTTAAAAAAGAAGATGAGAGAGGGTATACCTGTCGGCGCTGAAAATTTAATTTTTCAGGAGTGCGAATATGTGGCATTGCCTTTGTTCTTTATGGAGTGTTAATCACGGTGCAGCTTACGGTTCGAAGAACGGACCTTCTGATCTCTCGTTATGGTCCTCCCAAGTTTTTGAAAAGGGCGATATATGGGTGAATATGGCCCTAATTCAATTCATTTGTACTTGTTGAGTTCTTGAGAGGTCAGAAGCTTCTGCATAGCAGTTCTTGTCATTGCGGTCATCCTGAGAACTAGGGATTAGCGATATCATGCCCAGGTAACCTCCATGATGTCCTGCACTTTAATTTTTTTATTTTCATGGTGTCGGGGTCCGTACAGACTTGGTTTGTATGGATTCTGAGTGTTTTTTTCCCTAGATGGCGCAGGCAATCTGGGAAAAAGTGCGCCCTTGGTGTGCATTTTCTGGGAGTAAGCGCGCTTAAAGAGCTTTGTTCCCCTTCTTTGGCGTGCCTTAAGCATGCCTGTGGAAATTACAGGCGCACAAAAGGCCGAAGCAAGAAAATTTTTAGATTTTTCCTATTTTTTTGTTTTTTTTTTATGCTGATGGGTACCTGTTTGGATGACAGGTTGTTGTGGAGGGAGCGGGATTTGCCCGAGCTTCGTATTGCATTGGATGTTTATGCTGGGGTGCGCTGTCAGCCAGCGCAATGGGGGCTCCTGAAGTTCGCAGAGAACGAGCTTCTTCTGTCGCAGGACCGATTGATATGCTACTTGATCCGACATTGGCGCAGGAGGCGCAACATGTTCGTGTTGCGTGGGAAGAACCTGGTCATATGTCATAATATGGATGTATATTTTGTGACCGGGTTAATGCCTCATGGTGAGGAACTGAGGTATCCACTCCCTTCTAGGAGAGTGGATCTGGAGAGGTTTCAGAGACGAAACTGTGGTGTGGCGCCTCTTACAGAGGGGTGCATCAGCATTGCATCAGTGACATATTTGGTAGAGCGATGTGCTCTAGCGGTGATTGTGGGACTTTCCAGGTCTTTTGCTCTGCATCGGGCATCGGGCCCGCAGGTTGGAGTTGTATAAATTTCAATAACTGATATATTATTCACCGAGATTCTCCTGATCACACACTATTTTAACTTCAAGCACAATACAGAATCTCTTCTACCATTGACCATTAATTGCGGAAATAAAAACAATCGCATGCGCACATTAAAACCATAAACAATCACACATATGAACACAGTATTTCATGGGAAAGCTTAAAGCTGAAAACCCCCAACTATTTGTATATTGTACAAAGCTCCTCACAAGCTCTCAGCACAACCTCCAATTGCTACACACTAATCAAGCTAGATCTAGCAAAACACATGCTCCAATCTCTGCCACCTGATCGCCAACCTCTGTTGCGCAATAAATGTTGTGGGATGGCTCATTAAATAACTTGAACCACCTGGCTTGTACTGCGCAATCCTCATGGGCTTCTCCAATCACTGGTTGTTGCAAATATGCAACAGTATAGTCACAACTGATAGTGAACCTGCTCTTTCACTTATCTCTGCACTAGTCTCCACTGAAACTGTCCATGCACTGAAGTTAACTGATGTATTCTTTAGTTTATTAATGAGTTTATAATTAGTGAATTAATTAATAATTAATTCACACCACTCTTCACTAGTGTATTAATCAGTTAGACTAAATACAACTAGCTCAACTATGTTTAGATTAGTTAAAATGAACACAACTCCATTAACTCCTCAATCAACTCCACCAAACTCTGTCACATGAGTTCTAACTGAAGTATCCATGCAATAGCTCCACTTAACCCTCAGGAATAGCGTAATTCCTTCTGTCAGCTCCTGTGCCACATCTGTGCACTTAAATGAAGTGCTCCAAGAGAATAAGATAATGTTTATAGTTCAAATATTATTAAGAGCTAATAATATTCGACATATCTATTTTTAGACTGGTAATCTAAAAATAGATTCTGCCCAATATGTCTAAAAATAGAAGTCCATCTATTTTTCCGACTTGACCAACCATCCACAAATAGCATCCTGCAACTCATAGAACATGATCCATATGTCTAAAAATAGACTTTGCGCCAAAAATGGCACGGGCCCACTTAGTGAGTGACTTCTTTCCACTAAGCCATCATATTGTTGCAATCTCAACGAGAATATTCATAATCGGTTAGTTCCGAGGCTACATAGATTTTTGCCCATTTTTGTATAATGAGATATTGATCATGATTCAATAAGATCTGATGGATGAAGTTGTTTGCATGCGCTAGCATTTTGTACGGCATTGATATGCGAGAGGCCGTCCTGCTGAGACCAGTGGTGGCAGTGCCTCCTAGGGGGCCATGAGAGCCTTGTATTAGGAGGTGGGCTCCGGTGATGCTGTGAGGCAGTGGGGGCATGGTGGGGCGTTACTGCAATGCCATGATAGAGGCGTGGTTCAAGTTGAAACCATAGATGTTCTTGCCATTTCCATATTTGGAGATGGACTTCCGAGGGGATCCAGATATGGGTCTCCCTCCTGGTTATGTTAGAGGTCCAACAAGTACATTTTCTATGTTTTATACATTTATTTGAGTCTGTATGTGATTATGTGTTTTGCTAGTGACACTGACATAATTTTGGTTACTCTTGTAGATGTTGGCGAGTTGGGTCACCACGTGGCTCAGTTGGCTGGCCACGATCATATACCGTGACCTAGGGGTGGGAAAGGAGGAGATGCTGCAGGAGGACCTAGTGGTGGTGCAGGCCCTTTAGGAGAGGGAAACATCTTGGTCGCTGCTGAGGTTGCGCCCGAGCGAGCTCGTGCAGATGTAGCGGTGGCACGTGCAGATACAGCGGATGCTCATATTGTGGAACTGACTGCTCGGGTGTCAGTTCTAGAGGATTCCTAGGGTCGAGTGGACCGCTTGACCCAGGGGATCCCTACTCGAGGTTTTATGGATGATCTTGAGGAGGTTTTTCTAGAGACTTTGATGGCCCGTGAGAGGGACTATCGGCCTATTTTGCGTAGGGTGGCAGTATCGGTTGTGACGGCAGCTCTGGTGGTGGCACCGGGAGTGGTTGTGGGTCCAGGTGCCCCTCTTGAGGGAACACCCCCTTAGAGTATACTTGTACATGGGGAAAATGCCTATTATGAGGATGCTTCCCCTATTTTTGATGACTTTTTGTATCTTTGGGTTGGCCTTCGGGTCAACGACACTATTTTTGTACTCAAACATATACATTCTGATATATATTAATATATATAGATATATGAGAGATATTTTTTACAGCTCTACATGTTGTGTCACCTGTTTCGGTTTATGGATGATGTTATGTTGATGGATACCTATATTTTTGGTATTTTATGTGTGATGGTTTATTCGAGATGCATTCCAGTTTAGGATATTGTTGGTTATGCGACCAACTACTTGGTTTTGACTCCTTGGTACATGTGTGAATGTAATATAGTCAAATTGTTTGCTTAATATTTTTGCACGCAAATATTTTCTAAATAGATGTGTATCTCTTGTCTCAAATGTTTGGTTTAAATTCGACACTACTAACTGGGAATCGAGGTAGAAATGCATATGGCGTATGCCCCGATGCGGGGTGTCTCACATAAGTCTGATGACGGTGTCATATTCTGCCTTATTGTTTGTTGTTGAACCGATGCACACACTGTTTGAGCAGAGTGGCGATCGGTCATGGTGGTAGATGACCCAAGCAGCTATGGCTAAACTTTGAGACCATCTTGATGCTCCATCAGCAAATTCGAAATAAGGTTCAGGTTGGCGATCCATGGCGGCACTTTGAGCGTGTTTAATAAGTCTTTTTGTCAAAAAAAATTAGTGGTTACGTTTGTGTACATTCACTCTAGGGAAGGGCCGTATTGGCCCTTATGGGTAAAATTTCTTGAGGTAAAGGTCGTTGACGGGGTTGTTGAGGCATGTCCCGTCTGGTTCCATCAAGATGTATGCCCCCTGTCAGAGGCAATGTTTGATGATGTAGGGTCCTTTCCACAAGGTTTCAAACTTTCCTGACCCTAGGGCTTCTTTTGTGACATCATAGCAGAGGACTAGTTCTCCCTCGATGAATGAGCAAGGGTTGATGTGGCAATCGAATGATGATTTTACCCTTTTCTTGTGGGCCTCGTTGTGTTGTAGTGACTATCGTTGGCTTTCGTCGACAAGCTCTAGTTGTACTAGGCGTTGTTCTAGAGGTTGGGTATCATCAAGTAGTTCAATGGCGGCGTGCAAATTTGGGATCTCGCGTTCTATAAGAATCACGACCTCGACCCTGTATACTAAGTGGAAGGGAGTGAAACCAGTGGATGTCTTTACAGCCGTGCGATATGCCCATAGGGCGGAAAAGAGCATGTGGTGCCTGTTGGTTTTATGGTTATTCACCATGCGTTGTAGCATAGTTTTGAGTACTTTGTTTATAGCTTCTATATGTCCATTGCACTGGGGGTGGTATGGTGAAGCGAATTCGTGGGTGAATCCGAGGTGGTGAGATAGCTCCTTTAAAACTTCATTCTCGAAGTGTTTCCCATGATTGGAGACTAACTCTTTGGGGACGCCGAACCGAGCGATCATGTGGTTAAACAGAAATCGAGCGGCGATTTCTGCTGTGTTGTCATATGTAGGCATGGCCTCAGTCCACTTGGTGAAATAATCGACAGCCACTGTGATGTATTTATGGTTACCCGATGAGGCGAGGTTGCACGTCATGAATTCAATCCCCCATTTACAAAATGGGTCTGTGGCAATGATAGGATGCATAGGAGCGGGAGGTGCTCTTGCTTTGCGGGCGAAGCGTTGGCATCGTTCGCATATTTTGACTGCTGTAATGCAGTTGCAAAATAAGGAGGGCCAAAAATATCCTTCCGTAGGACTTTTTGGGCGATGGCCATTCCATATAGGTGGCCACTGCAAGCACCTATGTGGCAGTCATTAAGGGCTTGTTCCGCTTGGTTGTGAGTGAGGCATCACCGTAAATTGGTGTCGATGCCTCGTTGGTATAAGACATCTCCCATGAGGAGATACCAGGGGGACTGCTGGCGTATGCGCCAACGGTCATCTCGAGTGAGATAAGGTCTAAACTTTTAGGTTCGTAGGAACAAGAGAATGTCTCCGTACCAAGGGTCATCAGTTGCTACGAAGAAAAGATGTTAATTTGGTAGTGAATCCTTCACTAGTGATCCCTTGGTATCTCCTGGGAGGTCCGTAATGAACTCTGTTAAGGTAAGCGCCTTTTTTCTTTTGGGGGAGCGAAACTGTAATTCATATTCTTGGAGAATGACTATCCAGCGAGTGTACTTATGGTTCATTAGGTAGCGTGTGAGCAGGTGTTTGATGGGATTAATATCTGCAACGACCATAGTGGTTTTAAGGATGATGTAGTCGCGAAGTTTCTGGACTGCATGGATTAATGCTAGGGCAGTCTTTTATTTAGGCTCGTATCCTAATGCTGAGCCCGGTAAGGTTTTGCTGACGTAATAGATTATGTGCTCCTTCCCATCTGGGCCTTCCTAGATCAAAACTCTGGCTAATGTAGACTCAAAAGCTGATAGATACAGGATATAATCTTTGTCATAGTCTGGGGGACTGATGAGTGGTGTTGAAGATAACGTTTCTTTCAATGCATCAAACGCTTTTTGGGCGTAATCATCCCATTTAAATGGGATGTCCTGGCAAAGGAGACGCAGGAACCCTTGAGCACAGGTGGCACAATCTGGGACAAAGCATCTCAGAAAATTTGCCTTCCCCTATAGGCTTTGAAGTTGCCTAAGGTTTCGCGGCGGTGGTACCTCTTTGATGGCTTGGACTGTTAGGTCTCCATATTACTAGTGTAGTCCCTTATTTTTATTAGTTTAGCCCCCTTATTTTTATTGTTGTGCCCCAGTAACCCCCATATTGTTATTATTGTTCCCTTACATTATTATTGTTAGGTCAGCTAAGATTATATTGTGATCCCATGGACCCCTATATATAGAAGGAGATTTTGTCATTTGTATCATCCAAAAATTGTTCATTTATGTAATGTATTGGAGGTTTCCCCCTCAAAGTGGGTGATTTATAAGGCGTTGATCTCACTTATCTTCTATTTTTGGAGTTGGTTTCATAACATTTGGTATCAAAGCTTTGGGTTCTAGGGTTTCGCTACTCCAAAAAGTTCATCATGGAATTTTATCTATAACTTTTTTTCTATGAAGGTTCATAATGTTGAAGATTGCAACAAGAAACAGTGAAGGAGGCATCCTGAAACATCATTCCTGATCCTAGTTGGAAAGGGATCACCTAAACTAGGTGGGGCCCACACAGTTGATTTTTGGCGCAAAGTCTATTTTTATACATGTCAATCATATTCTATGAGTTGCAGGATGCTATTTGTGGATGGTTGGTCAAGTTGGAAAAATAGATGGACTTTTATTTTTAGAATATTGGGCGAAGTCTATTTATAGAGCGCTGATCTAAAAATAGATATGTCAAATATTATTAGCTCTTAATAATATTTGGACTCTAAACATTATCATATTCTCTTGGAGCACTTCAGTTAAGTGCACAGATGTGGCACAGCAGCTGACAGAAGGAATTACGCTATTCCTGAGGGTCAAATGGAGCTATTGCATGGATACTTCAGTTAGAACTCATGTGAGAGAGTTTGGTAGAGTTGATTGAGGAAGTTAATGGAGTTGTGTTCAGTTTAACTCAGCTAAACATAGTTGAGCTAGTTGTATCTAGTCTAACCAATTGATACACTAGTGAGAGTGGTGTGAATTAATTAATAATTAATTCACTAAATTAATAACTCATTAATCAACTAAAGAATACATCAGTTAACTTCAGTGCATGGACAGTTTCGGTGGAGACCAGTGGAAAGATGGGTGAAAGGGCAAGATAGACTATCTGTTGTGACTACTAGTGATGCATGAATTGCATCTACATATACATTGGAGTTACCAATGATAATAAAAAAGTCAATGAGAGTGGGATTACATTGAATTGGTCTTGGTAATCAGCTTGGATTGCGCAGTGGAGGCAGGCTAGCAGGAGGGCAAGATCGGCAAATGGATTTGCAAGATTTTTCCTGATTAGTGTGTGACGATTGTATTGTACTGACAGCTTGAGGTACTAAGCTTTGTATGAGATTGTTACATGATCTCCATGATACATAATATGATAGTTGGGGTTTTTAACTTCAGGCTTTCCCATTAAACAATTGTGTTATGTGTGTTTTTATTGCTTCATGTGTTTTGCAATTGTTGATTAAATTTCCGCAAGAGTTATAGTGGAAGGATTCTGTATTTAGAAAGAAGATAAATATTTTTAGATCAGGAGAGTTTGGATATATACATGCATATTGTATATAATTTCTACATGGTATCGGAGCTGTGTTATAGATTTTCTACATGGAATGAGAGCATGAATTTTTGGGTGCGCGAGTTTGAAAATAATATCTGAATTTTTTGTGAAATATTTTCAAAAAAAAATAGCATATTTGGATTCCTTGCGAAAAAATACCCAAATTGAAAAAAAAATCGGTCGAATCGGAGCTCGGATGAGGGAGATATCATCGATTTAAAATCAACTCTTTTGTTAGAAAATTTTGCGACGGCAGGACAATTGCAATGTGCACGAGCCAAGACTCTACATGCACTGAGGTACAAGATGCATGCAAAGCTTTGAGGAGAAAAGTAGAGGTTAGGGAATTGGTGGTTGAGAGGGATTCTCTCAAAATGCAGCGTGAGAAGCAGTCTCAGAAGGTTGTGGAGAAGCCACAACTGGAGATGTAGAAGAATCTTTATAGATTTGAAGTAGATGGGATTTCTACGGAGCTTCCTACTGTTGGGAAGTGCAAGAAAGACATGAAATTGAAGCTTGAGAGGGCGCAGGATTTGCATGCAGGTAATAGTGAACCTCGGGATGTGGAGCAGCCATAAGATGAGGATCATGGAGTGGGAGAAACCACTCATGTAGAGAAATTTCATGCCAGATGGGCAGAGGGAGTGCATGCAGCTATACCACCGGATGAGAGGTGGGGCGACATGCATGAGTAATCCCAAGAGGAGATTTCTGGGTAGGATTCATTGAGATGGTGTGGATCTCATGAATTGAACCTGGCTACGAGGATCCCACAGAGCAGCAGTAGCATGATCAGTTGGATTGATGCAGGCAGATCAAAGTGAGAGTGTTGGATACTGGAGCGCGATTCAGAGTTGACAGCAAGTGCAAAGTGCATGGGTGCAGAGTTCAACAGCGCAGTGGTTCTTGAAGACACGTGTAGTAGCTAAGCAGAAGTCGAAGACTTTGATGATAGATGCATCAGATTGATTGATTATTTTGGAGCCTATTCAGTTTCGAAAGAGTTGTAGAGCAGATGCATGGAGTTGCATGGGGCTTGCAAAGGTTGCGGGGCGAATGCATGGAGTTGCATGTCGCATGCAAAGACAGTCCTTTCTTGTTGAGAGGGAGTGTTGAAGATTGCAACAAGAAACAATGAAGTAGGCATCCTGAAACATCATTCCTGATCCTAGTTGGAAAGTGATCACCTAAACTAGGTGGGGCCCACACAGGTGATTTTTGGCGCAAAGTCTATTTTTAGACTATGTCTATTTTTAGACATGTCGATCATATTCTATGAGTTGCAGGATGCTATTTGTGGATGGTTCAAGTTGGAAAAATAGATGGACTTCTATTTTTAGAATATTGGGCGAAGTCTATTTATAGAGCGCTGATCTAAAAATAGATAGGTCGAATATTATTAGCTCTTAATAATATTTGGACTCTAAACATTATCTTATTCTCTTGGAGCACTTCAGTTAAGTGCACAGATGTGGCACAACAGCTGACAGAAGGAATTACGCTATTCCTGAGGTTGCTGGAGCTATTGCATGATACTTCAAATAGAACTCATGTGAGAAGTTTGGGTGAGTTGATTGAGGAAGTTAATGAGTTGTGTTCGCTTAACTAAGCTAAACATTGTTGAGCTAGTCAGACTAGTCTAACTAATTGATACACTAGTAAGATAGTGGTGTGAATTAATTAATAATTAATTCACTAAATTAATAAACTCATTAATCAATTAAAGAATACATCACCAACTTGCTATGAAATCCAAGGAGACCAGTGGAGAGATAGGTGAAAGGGCAAGATGGACTATCTATTGTGACTAGTAGTGATGCATGAATTGCATCTATATATACATTGGAGTTGCCAATGATAATCACGCAGTCAAGGAGAGTGGGATTACATTGAATTGGTCTTTGTAATCAGCTTGGATTGCGCAATGGAGGCAGGCTAGCAAGAGGGCAAGATCGGTGCATGGATTTACAAGATTGTTCCTAATTAGTGTATGATGATAGTATTGTACTGAGAGCTTGATAAGCTTTGTATGAGATTGTCATATGATCTCCATGTTACATAATATATAGTTGGGGTTTTCAGCTTCAGGCTTTCCCGTTAAACCACTGTGTTATGTGTGTTTTTATTTCTTCATGTGTTTTTCAATTGTTGATTAAATTTCCGCAAGAATTATAGTGGAAGGATTCTGTATTTTGCAAGAAGTTAAATATTGTGAGATCAGGAGAGTCTGGATATATACATGCATATTGTATATAATTTCTACATGGTATCAGAGTTGTGTTATAGATTTTCTACATGGAATGAGAGAAGGAATTTTTGGGTGCGCGAGTTTGCAGAGAATATCTGAAAATTTGGGTGAAATATTTTCAGATAAAAATAGCATATTTGGATTCCTTGTGAAAAAATACCCAAATTGAAAAAAAAAAATCGGTCAAATCAGAGCTTGGATGAGGGAGATATCGTCGATTTAAAATCGCAAAAAGCATGCTAAATTTTGCAACTACAGATAAATTTGTAACAAAGGAATAAGACTCTACATGCACCGAGGTATAAGATGCATGCAAATATTTGAGGAGAAAAGTATAGGTTAGTGAATTAGTGGTTGAGAGGGAGCCTCTCAACATGCAGCGTGAAAAGCAGTCTCAGAAGGTTGTGGAGCAGCCACAACTGGAGATGCAGAAGAATATTTATAGATTTGAAGTAGATGGGATTTATACGGAGCTTCCTACTGTTGGGAAGTGCAAGAAAGCCATGAAATTGAAGCTTGAGAGGGAGCTGGATTTGCATTCAGGTAAGAGTGAACCTCGGGATGTGGAGCAGCCACAAGATGAGGATCATGGAGTGGGAGAAACCACTCATGCAGAGAAATTTCGTGCTAGATGGGCAGAGGGAGTGCATGCAGCTATACCACCAGGTGAGAGGTGGGGCGACATGCATGAGTAATCCCAAGAGGATATTTCTAGGCAAGATTCATTGAGATGGTGTGGATCTCATGAATTGAACCTGGCTACGAGGTGCCCACAGAGCAGCAGTAGCATGATCAGTTGGATTGATGCAGGCAGATCAAAGTGACATTGTCGGATACTAGAGCACGGTTCAGAGTTGACAGCAAGAGCAGAGTGCATGGGTGCAGATTTTAACAGCGCAGTGGTTCCTAAAGACATGTGCAGTAGCTAAGCAGAACTCAAATACTTTGATGATAGATGCATCAGATTGATTGAGTTGTTTGGAGCCTTTTCAGTTTCAGAAGAGTTGCAGAGCAGATGCATGGAGTTGCATGGCGCTTGCAAAGGTTGCAGGGCGAATGCATGGAGTTGCATGTCACATGCAAAGACAATCCTTTCTTATTGAGAGGGAGTGTTGAATATTGCAACAAGAAACAGTGAAGGAGGCATCCTGAAACATCATTCCTGATCCTAGTTGGAAAGTGATTACCTAAACTTTCGGAGATATGATCTATGGAAGTTAGGGCTTTTTGCAGGCTCCTGAATTTAACCTAAACAGGTCATCGTGGAATTTTCACAATAATTTTTTTTCTAAGAGGGTTCAGAAGCTGAAATTTTTATATAGAGAAGACGAAATCCTAAGGAACGTCATGGAAAATTTTCAAATCTTTATTCGGAATATTTTTGGAGATATGATCTATGGAAGTTAGTGTTGTTTCAGGCTTCTGAATTTCATCTCAAAGAGGTCACCTTGGGAAAATCGTCATAACTCTCACTCTGAGCATCAGATTGGAATTCTGTAAAAAGTGTCAGCAAGTACACAGATTGTAGTTTCCTTTATATCAATTTCAAAGCCGAAGGAGGAAACAGTGGCACGTGTCATGTTGTACAAGTTCACTCTACTGAACCAGTCCATAATAATTAGGTCATTGTGGGAGATTGGGCATAACTTTGTCTTGATGAATCCAAATTAGGTGAGACCTATGGCAATTGAAATGAGCTTCGAAGTGCTACTACATGGTGGAATTTTATACATTGAAGATCTAAAATCACAGAGATAATTTAGTTTGAATATCGAGCTCCTCAAAATCAATAAAAAGGTGTGTATTTTTTTTTCGAATTGCATAAGTCTTGTGTGAAAAATCAGTTTGAATTGATTCTAAGGGAATATTGTAGAATAGATATCAGAATTCAGTTATAAAATACCTCCTAAAAATTATTCAACACCCATTAAGCCTTTAGAAGGCTCTACTATGACTCATGAAGACGAAGAATTGCAACATGACATATCAAAATTACAAGAGCAAGTGCACCAAATTTCGCTCTCGCAAAGAGCAACAAAAAATTAAATGGAAGATTTGAAGAAAGGAGTGGAAGCTAAGATGGATGGCATGGAAGCTAATATGGATGACATGAAAGAAAACATGGAAAACATGAAGAATGATCTAAATGCACACATGGAAGGTTCGACAAAGTTGATACAAGAAATGTTTCCTAATGCCAAAAAGATAGTAGAGGAAGCTCATGATGAGAACAAAATAAATGTTAATCGTGATTTCATAAACTCTAATGTTGGATGGAAGAAACACCATATTTCGAAAATGCATATGAGGAAGTTTGATGGCAAGGATCCCATAACATGGATACTATAGATGGAGCAATGTTTTGATCTCAATAATGTGAAAAACACACAAAAGGTACGCATTGCAACTTTACATTTAGAACAAAATACATTTGTATGGTATTGATGGCTTTGCTCCCGTAAAAAAATTGTCACTTGGCCAATTTTTATGGAGGAAATGATAGCACATTATGAGGATACAAAGAGCAACACCTTCTTTAGCCAATTGATAAATCTCAAACAAAAGGGTTCAGTGGTGGAGCACATTGAGGACTTCCAAAAATTGAATATAAGGGTAACTGATATTCCAAAGGAACACACGATTAATGTCTTAATAGGGAATTTAAAGGATAACATCCAACATGAAGTTCGCATTTGGGAACCTGATTCATTAGAGAAGGCATTCAGGTTGGCAAGAAAAATTGAATGTAAAATTATGACGACAAAGAAGCCTACCACTCACATCTATAAAGATGGAAGTATTGCCACTCCTAGACTTCCACAACCTACAAGGTTGACACCACATTAATTGGAAGAAAAAAGAAGAAAAGGGATTTGCTACGGTTGTGATACAAAATACACTAAAGGTCATAAGTATGCTGAGAATAAATTATTTTACATAGATTGTGAAGAGGAGGAAGAAAATGAACAAGAAACTTCAAAAGAAGAGGATATACACCAGGAACCAACCCTAGAAGAAGAATAAATGAATCCGACCATATCGTGTAATGCATTGGTAAGAATTACCACTCCCCAAACTCTCAATATAGAAGGACATATCAAGAAAAAAAAGGTAATAGCGTTGATTGATTCAGGTAGCACCCATAATTTTATTCATTGTAAGGTAGCCAAGGAATTGAATATATTCCTATACCCAGCACAAGAATGTCAAGTCATGGTTGCAAATGCAGTAATTATAAATTTCTCTAGAAAATGCCATAGTATCAAGCTAACCATGGGGGAATATGTATTGAATAGTCCAATTCTTTCCATTCCAATGGGAGGTGCTGATGTTGTACTAGGAGTACAATGGTTACAATCTTTGGGGACAGTAGCTTTTAATTTTCAGGAAATTTTCTTGAAAAAAAAATTGGAAGGAAAGGAAATCGAATTATGGGGTATCGCAGGGAAGCCGGGAAAGATAATAAGCTCTAATGTCATGACAAAGCTTCTAAAGAAATAACAACAAGGTGTAATTGCACAATTGTGCTCACTAGAAGTTCCAACATCAAAATCATCTATTTCTCAAGATCTCCAAAAAATCTTGGACAATAATTCCAAGGTGTTTGATACTCCCAAAGGACTTCCACCTATTCGTGATCGTGATCATGCTATTTATTTGATTCCAGGAAGTGTTCCTCCAAACATCGGGCCTTACAGATATCCTTATGTCCAAAAGAGTGAAATTGAACGTATGATTGCAGAAATGTTAGAAGTTGGTATAATTCAACCTAGTCAAAGTTTTTTCTCTGCTCCAGTAGTATTGGTGCACAAGAAGGATGGATCATGGCACATGTGTCTAGATTATAGGGAGCTCATTATTAAAGATAAATTTTTCATTCCTATGATTGATGAATTATTGGATGAATTACATGGCATTATTTATTTTACCAAGTTGGATCTTCGTTCAGGATATCATCAAATTAGAACGAAGACTGAAGATATTCCAAAAACAACATTTCGAACTCATGAGGGTCATTATGAATTTTTGGTCATGCCTTTTGGCCTTACCAATGCACCTTCTACATTTCAAGGGTTGATGAATTCCATTTTAAAACCCTTCCTCAGAAAAAAATTTCTAGTATTTCTTGATGACATACTAATCTATAGTAGGTCTTGGAAGGATCATGTTCAACATATTGACATGGTGCTCAAACTATTCAAGGAGAAACAATTATATGCAAAAAAATCCATATGTTTCTTTGGAGTACAAGAGGTGGAATATCTGGGTCATATTGTATCTCACGAGGGTGTCAAGGTAGACCCTAACAAAATTAAATCCATTAAGGAATGGAAAGTCCCCACAACCATAAAGCAGTTATGAGGATTTCTCGGGTTAACAGGGTATTATCGCAAGTTTCTTAAGAATTATGGGAGAATAGCAGCACCTCTAACAACATTATTGAAGAAAGATGCATTTTCGTGGACTCATGAAGCAACTAAGGCCTTTGAACATCTGAAAGAGGAAATGTGCCTAGCACCAGTATTAGCTACGCCAGACTTCACAAAAACCTTTATTGTGGAATGTGATGCCTCAGGAAATGGAATTGGTGTTGTGTTAATGCAAGAAGGAAGACCCGTTGCTTTTTAAAGTTGTCCAATAAAAAAAAAAAGTATGTATAGAAAGCTATTTATGAGAAGGAAATTTTGAAAATACTACATGCACTAAATAAATGGCGACTTTACCTAATGGGAAGGCATTTCAAGGTAAAAAATGATCATGATAGTTTTAAACACTTTTTGGAACAAAGACTATCTTCAGAAGAGTAGCAAAAATGGATCACAAAGATGTTGGGTTATGACTTTGAAATCATCTACAAAAAAGGGAATCTAAATGTTGTTGCAGATGCACTCTCAAGAAAGGATGAAGAGGTGGAAGCATTACTTTGTGCCATTTCTATTATCCAACCAGATTGGATAACCGAAGCAAGAGTTGAATGGAAGAAGGACGAAGAAGTGTGGACACTCATTCAAAAGTTGAAGCAAGATCGTAGTACATATGATACATTTAGTTTGAAAAATGATTCCTTATGTTACAAATATCACTTATATCTTTGTAAGAATTCCCAAATAAAACAAAAGATTCTTTTGGAATTGCACACTTCTCCTTTAGGAGGACACTCAAGATCTTTAAAAACTTACCACAGGGTGAAGAAAGAATTTTTTTGGGATGGCCTTAAATCTGATATTCAAAAGTTTGTGGCAGAATTTTTGGTTTGCTAGAAAAATAAAGTTGAGACAATTAAGACCCCAGGTCTTCTACAGCCTTTATCCATTCCAAGTCAACGTTGGGAGGAGATTTCAATGGGTTTTATCACAGGTTTACCTAAGTCCAAAGGAAAGAGTGTCATCATAGTGGTAGTTGATAGACTTACCAAGTATGCACACTTTTGTGCATTATCTCATCCATTTAAAGCAAGTACAGTTGCTACTGCATTTATGGAAACAATTCAAAAGCTACATAGAAATTGAAATATTATGGTAAGCGATAGAGATCCCATTTTTACTGGAAATTTTTGGATGGAATTATTTTCTTGTTTGGGTACTCAACTAGCTCGTAGTTCATCTTATCATCCTCAATTTGATGGTCAAACTGAGATAGTGAACAAATGTTTGGAAGGATATCTTCGTTGTTTTGTATCTGATAAACAAACACAGTGGGTCAAGTGGTTACTTCTAGCGGAATGGTGGTATAACACTTCCTTCCATACTGCAACAAAAATGACTCCATTTATGGCACTTTGTGGATATCATCCGTCGTCCATCACATCATCTTTAAGAGGAAATTCTAAGGTGCAAGCAGTGGAAGATCACATCGAGCATCAACAGCAAGTTCTCCAACTCTTAAAGGATAACCTCAATTTGGCACAAAATTGAATGAAACAACAGGCAGATCAACATCGCAGCGAGAGAAGTTTTGATGTAGGAGACTGGGTATTTTTATGGCTACAGCCATACAAACAATTTTCCCTCAAGCAAGCTAAGAAGGACAATAAATTATCATCAAAATACTATGGTCCTTACGAGGTGTTGCAAAAGATTGCTACTATGGCATACAAATTGGAGCTTCCTTATTCTTCGCGAGTGCGTCCAGTTTTCCATGTTTCATGCTTAAATAAGGCTATAGGTGACAAACTTCCAGTTCAAACAATATTTCCAGAACTTGATGAGGAAGGAAAAATTATACTGGAACCCAAAATAGTCAAGGAAACAAGAACTCGACAACTACGAAATCGATCAATTTCAGAGTATCTCATCAAGTGGAAGAACTTACCCACTGAAGATTCTACATGGGAGGATGAGAATTTTATACAGAATCATCCAAAGCCACTCAAGCGTTGAGGAAAACACTTTTTTGAAGGAGACTGGCATGTTAGGTTCCCATATTACTAGTGTAGTCCCTTATTTTTATTAGTGTAGCCCCCTTATTGTTATTGTTGTGCCCCTGTAACCCCCATATTGTTATTATTGTTCCCTTACATTATTATTGTTAGGTCGGCTAGGATTATATTGTGATCCCATGGACCCCTATATATAGAAGGAGGTTTTTTCATTTGTATCATCCAAGAATTGTTCATTTATGTAATGTATTGGAGGGTTGCCCCCTCGAAGTGCCTAATTTCTAAGGCGTTGATCTCTCCTCTCTTCTATTTTTGGAGTTGGTTTCGTAACATTGACCTTGAGGGGCTCCACACGAATCCCTTGCCACGACACGATAAAACCTAGGAGTCTTCCTGCGCTAACGCAAAATACGCACTTGAGGGGGTTCAAGTGTAGGTTGTATTGACGGCATCGTTGGAATACCAATCGCAGATCCTCGAGGTGGTCTGAGCGCTTCTTGGAGCAAACGGTTTGGTTGTCCAAGTAGGCGAGGATAAGGTGTGCCAAGTCATGAAATATATAATTCATGGGATTTTGGAAGGTCGCTCCAGCACTTTTTAGGCCAAATGGCATTACCTTGTATGCGAATGTGCCGCGGGGGGTGGTGAACGCGGTTTGTTTTGTATTGGTCTGTATGGAGGATATGGATTTGATTGTACCCGGATAACCCTTCCATGAAGGATAGATCCTCGTTTCCTACGCAAGCATCAATGAATTGGTCGATGAATGGGGTGGGATAATTGTCTTTAGGACAAGATTTGTTCAAATCCCGAAAATCGGTGCAAACACATATAGTGCCCCATATTTTCATGACAGGAACAGGGTTGGAAACCCAAGATGTATAGGCGATGGGGTAGATAAACCCGGCTTTGTGAAGCTTGTCGATTTCTCTTTTTATTACTTCTACCTTAGATGGGTGTAGTTGACATTGTTTCTGGCGTACTGGGGGTACATCAGGTCAAGTGTCAATATGGTGCTCTACGATAGTAGGACTAAGCCCAGGCATTTCTGAGTAGTCCCACGCAAAGATATCTCGATACTCTTGTAGAAATTGGGTATAAGAGGCTATTTCCTCTATAGAGCATGCTGCCCCCAGTGACATTTCTTCGACCTTTGTAGGATTTTGGGATATGTTCACCTTAATGGTAGGTGAGATGTTTGACCTGTTGCCTTCCTCAAATGCATCAGGTGTTGGGATGGGGTTTTTAAACCAATCGACTTTCCCTGATGGAAGGAAATATTTTGATTCTATTGCGTATATCTCTTGTTCTTTTGTCTTGTTAGGACTGAACGTGTGCTTGGGGAGAAAAAGCGAACGATGATGCATTGCATCCCATGGATAATCTGGCTCCATCATAGCCTCTAGGATATATTCATCTGAATGAAACAAGGACCCAAAGGGGGATTGTTCCTGCGTAAGGTTATGTTGAATGGGGTTAATCCGCATGGAGCTAGTTGAGGGACACGAGAAGGATTCCATCGTTGGTGTGGTGGAACTAGATGCGGTTGACAGAGTGCAGATAGATTGGGTCTGCACTGTCGTAGGTATAGCTACTCTCGTAGTTGCAGCTGACTCGAAACCTACGATAGATGAGTAGAAATCTCGAGTCATGGTTCCAATACACTATGATATGAATCGTATATGGTTTTTCGTGTCATCGGCATTTGGTGGGGGCAGAATCTCCCTGATTGGTCACCTCTCAATTAACAAGCATAGGATGGATTTATCTGTCACACCCTCTTGGGTTGTCAAACTGTTCATGGATTCTGAGTCTGTGCCATCTTCTCGGGAGAGGTGAACTATGGTTGATCGCATATAGGCTAGTTCTGCGCGGAATCTCGGTATCTAGTGACAATGACGTACTAGGTGTAGAGTACCTGCTGATCTTGGGCTGCAATAATATTGCCCTCAAGTGGAAAAATGAATACTAGATCTCCAAAGATCTCCTCTCCAACGTTGTGAATCAAGCTAGCCCAAACCATACCATATATGATGAATAGCATTTGATCATCATATCGTATCCAATCAATCTTATGGCCCACATCATAAAGGAAAAATTATTTTACTATGGTGGTCATATCACCTCCCATGCTCCCATTAGAACATGTAATGCAAAAAGTGTGGGAATCCTCTTCCCCAAAGGACACATTCAACCCATGTGTCTCTCTCCAAATCATGCTCCCAATAAAGATAAGAACAATATCAGCAAGTGAGATCATGATTAGCATCAAAATAAGGGAAATATTGAAGGTTTTATGTGGTGCTAGAAGGTACCAACAGTTTCCCAAGTAGTCACAGCGCAGTTTTCCTAACTGCTGCTTCAGAAAATAGTATGGCAAGTAGTTTTTTGATACATGGATAATTATATATGTCATTACATATACTAATGAATAGTAAATGGCTGGGTACATCAACTAAACATACATGAAAGGATAAAACAATTTCCCAAGGCCATATAAAATATGGTTGTCTCCATCATACAATTTGGCCCAATGTTGACCATGGAGCTCAATGAAAATCTTACCCTTGTGTGGAGCAATGCACTGAATAGAAATGGTAAGAGTATGAAAATACTGTGTTAGACCATCAATAAATGCAAAAAATAGATTTTTACCATGTACTGGAAGTAAGAATATGTATGGATCCATGAATAAGCCTCCCATAGTGGTATGACATACTCCCATGAAGAGGAATGAATCATATGTTGCAGGAAGATCACCCTTCTTATGCTTGGAAATCCAAGTTAAGAAGATCATATCTCTGTAATAGATGTTTCCATCCACTACTCCATCTCTCTCACCTCCTCCTTGTCCACCAAGTGCATCAAGTGTGAAGTGATCCTGGCGACACTCGATCAATAAACTCAAACTCCAAAGTGATAGTGTTGTTTGCCTATGAAAATAGGCTCCTACCAACTCATAGCTCCATTCTTTGACATGCCCATTGTCAAAGACATCTCTCACAATGCTGCTATATAGAGGAAGTTCCTTCCAAGGTGGAAGTACCTCCTAATCATCTCTGGCCAAGGAGTAGCCCCTTTGCACCATGATAGTGCCATCTCCTACTCCTGCAACGTCATGCAAAGTGTGAGAGAAAATTTGTCCATGTTCTCCCAAGAACAACCCAAGCAACAGTGGATTTTGTTGCCTCCTCATACCTCCATCATACAAATCATGTGGTGAAAACATAGTGATTGATATGAAGCATGTCATATCAACACAATGTGTCCATACTCCTTGATGCCCAATGATGCAAGTACCCTTCCATACTTTCTCCACCCACATACCCTTTGAAAGAGGATATGTCATATGATCGCCAAACTCTCTCAAGAGTAGCCAACGCAACTTTTCCTCTTGCTGCCCTGTGTAATAAATATGCAAGTAGCTCACCAGCCTCTTGCTCCCTATCCACATCCATTCATCCCCTTGTGGATGTCTTTTACCATTCTCAATCTTGGTACTCCTCCAAAGAAGACTACCATCCTCCCATATTATATTTTTCTCATTGCATTTCATGGGATGTTGAAATGAAACTCTTTGGAGATCTTCTAGAGAAGATCTCTCATCAATGTCCTTCTTGAATCCATAAGGATCCAAGTGTGATGAAAAAACCTCCTCAAACTGTTGAAGAACCTTGCACTCCATGATGTGTTGAAGTGCACCTCCAATGAGATCTCTCCATGAGACCTTCTCCTCATCAATGGCCTTCCAAAACCAATAAGGTTCTGGATCTGTTGCAGGTAGAAGTTTCTCTTTGAGTTGTGGAATGCTCATTGAGAAAGGGTCATCTAGAAAGGAGAAAATATTTCTCACTTCAATATGTCTACCATATATAATCCTTTCCTCCATTGCTTCATGAATGAAGCTACCATTTGAATTCTCCCATTAGGAATGGGTCCTCTTTTCTTTACTGTTGCTCTTGTACAGTGCAGTGCAATTCTATTGCTCTAAATTAGCAGTATGTGTTGACCCTTGGTCATGCAAAGGCAGATTTCCATAATCCTCTAAAATATTTGTTGCAATAATAGAAAGTGGAAATTCAATTATACCTTGATGGGACTTGGGAACACCTTGTATGGCTGCAAGAGTTCCTCCTCCTAATGTGTTGGCTCCAATTGCTGATGTTGAAGGTTGCTCCTCCAAGGTTGTGACAGTGCTAGTACAAGTCTCCTCAAGTGGTGGTGAGGTCTCTTCCTTCTCTTATTTCTCTTCATCAAATCTCTTGATCACCCTCTGAGTGAAATCTGCAAAAGTAGATACTCTTGCATGACTCATATGGCTTAACCACCAAGTGCTTGCCTTACCCTCCAGGTGCAGTGTTGTAATCTCTACTGCCTCTCTCTCTACCACTGGATGTATTATGAAGAATGCATCAAGTCTCCTTTCCCAAGCCCTTGCTATAGATTTCCCATCAAAAGTGGACAATAGAAACCTATTTCCTTTGATTCTCCTTGTGTTGCAAGGCCTCCTCTCTTCCTCCAGCTAAATGAACTGTGGGAAAGCTAGAGTCTCCTTGAAGGCTCTAGGTTGAGATTTGCACTCAACAAGGTATCCACATAGGATCTCATGTTCCAAGTCTCCTTCATGCCTCTTGTATTTTCCTCTTGGAGAATAGGAAGTGCATGGTCCTTCCTCTTCTTGAAACCCTCTAGGGGTTTCATTGCATTTCTTCTCCTTCATCTGCTTGACCTCCTTGGAGAGGTTCTTCCTAGATATGAAAATTGATGAGATAAGGCTCATCCTCTCCATCATTTTTTTATTGCTTCTTCTCTTTGCCTTCTTATCTTCTGATAGCATAATGGCTAGAACTCACAAGCTGAGCCAAGATTATGCTCTGATACCACTGTAATATCGCAAAATGGGAATGCAGCAATACATAAACGGAGTAGCGGTGAGAAATTATCTCATAAAATTTATGTAGAACACTTTAGCCAACAAATTATTGATACAACAGCAAAATATGATCCACTATGTCATCCCAAAGTGGGGAACTATAGCAATATGGGCCATAAAAACGTTAATTCCAGAGAATTGTGTTATAACAGGAAGAAATAATGTTGGTATCCCTCAACTTATGTATTATGGGAATCAAATCCAAAAGGGGATCAGAAACAAATCCCTTTTGATGTGTTAAACAGATCTCCCAATCCCAATATGGCTTAAAAATGCCCAAATCCCATGACTTGATCAATGCAGAATTTTCTAAAGCATGCACAGTGTAATGTTAAAGGATTTTCTGATGAAATATGGCATAAACAACATATATTGAGTTTTATTACTCAAAGCATGGAGAAAAATAGAGATCTAGCCTCTTTTACACATTAATGAGATAACCCGGCAAGGGTTTCATGAGAGCATGAGTACAAAAGAGTGGATCTACAGATTTGGATCTGTAATAACACATTTAGCTTAAGCTCTGCATACATACAGTTGAATAGTACAAGAAATGAAATAGGATCCTTCTTACAAGCTTTTCGGGAGAAGGTTTGGCCCTTTCCCTAAGGAACTAGCTCAAAAACAAGGGGTTTGACCCTCTCACTACAACACTAAAAGAAATGAAGTAGTTCCTGCAAGGGACTGCGCTGTAGAAGATGTAAAATAAATTGGCCACATGCCAAGATCTAAAATTAGCTCAAATTCCTCCTCACTGGTCTCCCAAAGGAAGGAAGGCTTCCTCCTCTAAAACACAAGCTCTGGAAGTGGTGTTGAGAATTCCCACTGCAACACCCTGCAACACAACGTTATAATGCTACAGAGATAATGTTGTAGCTGAGGAGGATGCTTGGCCTCAAGCCTAGATGTGGGGAAATTCAATACAAGCTCCCTCAAGAGGCCTCTCAAGAAAGGAGAAGGAATTCCTAAACAGGAATGCCTTGTGCTAAGCACCACAACAATCTCAACTAAATAGTTGAAGAAAGCATATTAGTCATGCACACCAAAATCCAATATTCAATTCATAAGATGTCTTGATATGGCTGCCTTGCCCTCCTTTTAAACATGTGTGAGCCTTCTTTCCTTGGGCCCCACTCATTAGGGTTTCCTTCACCAAGGAATCTTCCTCCCACTTGCATTGTGTTGTCTCTATGGATGATCTCTTCCTCTCATTCCAACACTATTGACTAGGTCAAACTTGACGTTGTCCACATGTATTTGTCCCTGTTCACACATGAGAGTGTAAAATCCAGCTAGAATTATGATCCCTTTTCACATTATGAGGGATTTTATTCTTATTTCTGAAATGTATGGGGCTCATTACCCATTTACTCATCTCCTAAGTGAAATCAACAAAATTTAATATTCCAATTAGCTGCATGATAATGGAGATAGCATAATATTACTTTGGATAAGTAGATGTATTTGCATTCTTTAAGGAAAAATATTCAAACAACCACCAAGCATAAGCCTTACCCTCAAGATTCAGCGCTGCTAATTTGATGGCTTCGTTTTCTGAAACTTGATGTTGTTGCACATAGGTGTCTAGCTCCTTCACCCAAGCCCTAGCTGGACATTTAGGTGATCCATCAAAAGTAGATAGGAAGAATATACCCACACCATGTTGCTTGCTCCTTGTGCTTCTTTCCTCCTTGATCTGGCAAAACCCTTGGAAGTTCAAGTAATCTTTGAACCCCTTAGATCGAGCTTCATACTCTTGCAAATAATCACCAAGAGTCTCCTTCTTTGGCACATCTCCTTTCTTCTTCTTCTTTGTCATGAACAAGTGGCTGATAGAGCATTGTAAATTTTATGATGTGGTTGAATTATCATGCCCACAATATGAGGAATTAGAGCTTTCCTCATATATAGATCTTGCAGTTCTTGTTGAGGGACTTCCATGTCTTTCCCTCCTCATTTCCTTGATGTCTTTGCTTATACCCTGCAGAGTTTGAGAGAGAAGTTTTGAGAACCTCTTTCCTCTAGAAAACAAGGGTTTGCTTTAATATCTCTTGTATATCTTCTCCTTCCCATGAGAATACTCCATAATGGTTGAAGAACACGGGCTGAGCCAAGATTAAGTCTCAGATACCACTGTAATATCCCAAGATGGGAAAACTTAGCAATACATGCATGAAAAACGCATTTTTCAAAAATATAAGCATAAACAGAAAAATTCAACCCATGTGTCTATTATATTTAACATTATTACACTTAGATATAAGAGGATATCAGACAGAAATGACTTTTTCCTAGTTAAACAGGCCTCCCATGCTCAAAACATCTCAAAAACACTAAAACCCCAAGACTGCTACAAACAGAAATTACTGTAGAAAGAGACAGCGTAGTTTATTGAGGTTTATACTTAGAAAATGGAGAGACAAATCAGATCTGATTATTTATTAATCAATAGAGCACAATACATAGATCCAAGATGACCCGGTAAGGGTTTCTTGACAGAAATGATATACATGAAATATCTGTTGCAGATATATGGCTGAATCACATTGTATGGCTAAAGCACTGCATAAATATGGTTTTTCATGCAAATAAATGGCAGTAGACTCTCCCACTAGCTTTCCAGGAAGTAGAATGAACCTCCTTCAGGGAAACTAGCTCAAAATACAAGGGATTAAACCCCTACATTGCAATGCCTTAAGAAATAATGCAGTTTCTGGAAGGGACTGCGCTGTTTCTAAAGGTGACTACTTGGCCTAACACCAGGTAGTGTAAAATATGGTGCAAAATGCTCTCCTCATGTTTCTTAAACAAAATCTCCAAGCAAGAGTGGGGAATTCCCGCCTGAGAAAACCCTTGCACTAAACAGTGCAGCAAACTTAGCTAAACAACCAAAGGATTCAGAGAAGTCTAAAAAGTCCACATACAAAATCTAATCTTCAATCATGGGCCATATGGTTTCCATTCCCTTCATTATATAGTTGATGAGCTTCCTCACCAAGGGTCCCACCCAATTATGAGGTTACTTCCATGCTAAGGCTCCTCCACCAAAATTATGTTGTCTCCATTAGTCTTGCTCATCTTTTTCTAGCGCTACTTGATTTGGTCAAACTTGACTGGATCAATCTTGACCGGATCAACCTTGACTGGATATTCATGCATTGTCTCTTTTCACACTCAAGGTGTCTTCATTTTGACTAGCTAGATTGATCTTTATTCACACTGAGTTGTCTTTATTTAGGATCCACTCTTCAAATATTAATGTTGTTGACTTGGTCAAACTTGACTTTGTCCACACATTTTAGACCCTGTTCACACATATGGATGCTTGATCTAGTTATTAACATGATCCCTTTTCATATTATGAGGGATTTTATTCCTACTTAAGCAACTTATGAGCCTCCTTGCCCATTTATTTATCTAACTAGATTTTAAAAGTGAAATTAATATTCCCATTAGCTGCATGCTAATTTAGGAATATTACAATCTTCCTCTCCAAAATGTTGCTTGCCCTCAAGCAACTGCAAGGGTGCTGCAAAATCTCCCCTCCTCCTCTTGGGGCCTCCTCATCCAACAGTCTCCACCATTGCTTCAGATATTCTGCAATAATTTTGTCTCCCAATGGTTCCTCCCAATTGTGCAAGTTGGCCTTTGGTAGATAAACCAAATGGCTCTCATCATGAAATAATGGAATGTCTATGTGGAAATCTCCTTGCTTATAAATGGCCTCCTCAAGATAGAAGTGATGAAAATCATGGGGAATTCCATCATCAATGAAGGACTCCCATCTCCATGCTATCATCCAAATGAAATGAATCACCTCCCATCTTGGTAATTCATAGAAAAGATCCTTCCAAATTCTCATGAGAGGTATGTCCCAAGTGCTCCAAACAATCATATGGTCTACCTCATAAATAAACAAGTGATCTACGATGGTAGCCATATATTTTCCCATGCTCCCCTTGAAACATGTAGTGCAAAGAGTTTGGGAATTTCTTGCCCCAAGGACACATCCAACCAATGTGTCTCTCCTCCAACCATGTCCTCAACAAAGATAAGAACATTTTTAGCATATGGAATCATAATTAGAGTCATGCTAGCTTCCATATGTAGTAAAGGAGAAGGAAAATTGTCCCTCATGTGCAACTAGCGCAGTTTTACCCCCAACTGCCATAGAATATGATAAGACAAGTGCTTCTCCCAACACTTGTTTGTTGCCCCATCCTTCTTGCATGCTTGGAGAATGTGTATAATGGTTGGTGTTAATGAATCACACCATGAAGAGTACATCCTCTCTCCAAGATATTCCAAGGAATGATCCACAACACCATTGTTCATAGCCCAAAGTGGCCTATGAAGCCCATAAAAAGTGCCCCCTCTTGGAGCAAAGCCCTGCATATGAGTGTTAAGAAAATACAAGCATATAGTAGATACATTATGATGTTTAGAAATACAAGTTTCACTATATACTTGATTCAAATCAGTGAGGTAAGTTGTGGATGAGCTCCTTCCTACACTCAATGAATAAGGAGGTGATAATGATAACTCTTCCCAAGAGCTATGTTCCTTCTCAACTAGCAAATGATATATGCACTTCCTCATATGAGAGTGCATCTCCTCTTTGAAATCTTCCCACATGAATCCTTCCAAGATGGTACGATATGCTTTAATAAATCCAGTGGGTTTAGAAATCAAGATCTCATAGGCTACATTAAGTAGTTTATACTTGATCTTGGAATCTTTAGTTAAGTAGATCTAATCATGAACATAAATGATTCCATCAACTACCTTATACCTCCCATCCATCTCTTGCTCATCAAGAACCTTACATGTGAAGAGGTCCTTGGAATATTCCATCAAGAGTTGGGACTCCCAATAAGGATCTAGGCTCCCCAACATTGACAGCACTGTAGAAATCTAAAATGCAGCCCCTGTCATGACATGGCTTTCCTATTTGACATGCTTGATGCCAAAGTCACATGTTGGAGTACTTTCAACTTTCCTTTGCTGCCTCTCTTGCAGCTGATCTTGCTCAAGACAAGATTTAAGTTCATGGATGTCAACCTTCTTTTGAAAGGTTCCTTTCCAAAACTTCCATAGTTTTTCCCATGCATACAAGAGTGGTAGTACCCTCTTGTCATATTCAGAAAATATTCATTATGTATAGAAGTATATTTTGCTACTCCAAGGCTATGGAGTGGCCTTTTGATACCATGATAATGTCAACACAGATTTCCGAATTATTCTTTTCTAGTGCAAATAGATGAGTGGAAGATAGAAAAGTCAATTTCAAAAAATTGCTCAGCTCTCCTTGGAATCCATCATTAGTTCTCAGCGCTGTGGTAGCTCCCCTCAAGGCTCCTTCCTTAGCCAAATATGTCATTGCTGCACATAGTTGAGAGAACACTTTAGTTTTCCTCCAATTAGGAGGTCTCCCTGGTGGAATGCCTCCATGCAAAGAGACATCAAGGCATAGAGCAGAATGTGTATGTGTGTGGACAGATTTTTCCTTCCCTTCCTTGCATAGATCCTATTGCCTTCTTTGTGTATCAACCTTCTGAAATAAAGAGGGGTGTATTCTCCTCATCATGTGATGTTTTCCCTCCCCTTTATCTTCTTCTATCTTCAAGATCTCACCATTTGATAATGATGGCACATGCTGCACATGGATTGTGCCATGATCTCCATATGTGAGATTCTTTGGAACTCCTTGCAAGAGTGCAAGAGTTTCTCTCCTTGGAGCAAGTGCTCCATCTTCCTCTTCATGAGGTACTGGAAGTGCTCTTTTCATGACTGCGTTAGCCTTCTCTTCCTCCTCTTCAATAGTTGAGAATGCCTCATCATCAATAAGAGACCTTAGACCTTGGTCTTCTTTTGAAGGAGGAATCTCCATGTCTTCCTCTTGAGAAGAAAGTTCTTCATGCAATGGGGACTTTTCCCTTGGAAATATATCATACAATTTTTCATCCCCTTCAATGGTTTTCTGAAATGGAGTTGATTTTATGGACCCTTCCAACCCATGCAAAATTTTTGTTTGATTTGGTTTGAAAAACTCCATAGAAGGTGTTTCATAAGATATTCATCAAACCTTTCCACTACTCTTCTAATTAACTTTGCATAAGTATATGTATTTGCATTATTTAAGGAAAAAGATTCAAACAACCACCAAGCATAAGCCTTACCATCAAGATGCAGCGCTGCTAATTTGATGGCTTCCTTTTCTGAAACTTGATGTTGTTGCACATAGGTGTCTAGCTCCGTCACCCAAGCCCTAGCTGGACATTTAGGTGATCCATCAAAAGTAGATAGGAAGAATCTACCCACACCATGTTTCTTGCTCCTTGTGCTTCTTTCCTCTTTGATCTGGAAAAACCCTTGGAAGTTCGAGTGATCTTTGAACCCCTTAGATCGAGCTTCATACTCTTGCAAATAATCACCAAGAGTATCCTTCTTTGGCACATCTCCTTTCTTCTTCTTTGTCATGAACAAGTGGATGATAGAGCGTTGTAAATCTGATGATGTGGCTGAATGCTCACACCCATAAGATGAGGAATTATATATTTCCTCATGTATAGATCTTGTTGAGGGACTTCCATGTATTTCCCTCCTCATTTCTTTGATGTCTTTGCTTATACCCTGCAGAGTTTGAGAGAGAAGTTTTGAGAACCTCTTTCCTCCAGACAATAAGGTTTTGCTTTGATATCTCTTTTAAATCTTCTCATTCCCATGAGAAGACTCCATAATGGTTGAAGAACACAGGCTGAGCCAAGATTAAGCCTTTGATACCACTCTAATATCCCAAGATGGGAAAACTCAGCAATACATGCATGAAAAACGCATTTTTTGGAAATATAAGCATAAACAAAAAAATGCAGCCCATGATTCCATTAGATCTGACATTATTACACTTAGATATAAGAGGAGATCATAAACAAATGACTTTTGCCTAGTTAAACAGGCCTCCCATGCTCAAAACAACTCAAAAACACTGAAACTCCAAGACTGCTACAAACAGAAATTACTGCAGAAAGAGACAGCGTAGTTTATTGAGGGTTATGCTCATAAAATGGAGATTTAAATCAGATCTGTTGATTTATTAATCAATAGAGCACAAAAACAGAGATCTAGTCTCTTTTACATAGATCCAAGATGCCCCAACAAGGGTTTCTTGACAGAAATGATATACATGAAATATCTGCTACAGATCTATGGATGAATCACACTGTATGGCTGAAGCACTGCATAAATATGGATGATCATGCAAATAAATGGCAGTATACTCTCCCACTAGCTTTCCAGGAAGTAGAATTAACCTCCTTCAGGGAAACTAGCTCAAAATACAAGGGATTAAACCCCTCCACTGCAATACCTTAAGAAATAACGCAGTTTCTGAAAGGGAATGCGTTGTTGCTGAAGGTGACTACTTGGCCTAACACCAGGTAGTGGAAAATATGGCACAAAATTCTCTCCTCGTATTTCTTAAACAAGATATCCAAGCAAGAGTGGGGAATTCCCGCCTGAGAAAACCCTTGCACTAAACAGTGCAACAAACTTAGCTAAACAACCAAAAGATGTAGAGAAGTCTAAACAGACCACATACAAAATCTAATCTTCAATCGTGCCCCATGTGTTTGCCATTCCCTTCATTATATAGTTGATGAGCTTCCTCACCAAGGGTCCCACCCAATTATGAGGTTGCTTCCATGATAAGGCTCCTCCACCAAAATTACGTTGTCTCCATTAGTTGTGCTCATATTTTTACAGCGTTATTTGATTTGTTCAAACTTGACTAGATCAATCGTGACCGGATCAACCTTGACTGGATCTTCATGCATTGTCTCTTTTCACACTCAAGGTGTCTTCATTTTGACTAGCTAGATGGATCTTTATTCACATTGAGATGTCTTTATTTAGAATCCACTCTTCAAATATTAATGATGTTGACTTTGTCCACACATTTTATACCCTGTTCACACATGTGAATGCTTGATCTGGTTATTAACATGATCCTTTTTCACATTATGAGGGATTTTATTCCTACTTAAGCAACTTATGAGCCTCCTTTCCCATTTATTTATCTAACTAGATTTTAAAAGCAAAATCAATATTCCCATTAGTTGCATGCTAATTTAGGAATATCCCAAAATGAGAATGTAGCAATACATGAACATAAAATGGAGATACAATGATAAATGAACTCATAAAATGTGTGAGGAACACATAGCCATCAATTACATGTACAACAACAAGAAATATGTCCCACTATTTTATCCCAGAGTGGGGAAATGCAGCAATATGTGCCCCAAAAACGTTATTTTCAGGGAATTACGCTATAACTGTGAGAAATAACTCAGGGATCCCTTTACCTATGCATTATGGGACTCATATCCAGAAGGGGATCAGAAACAAATCCCTTTTGATTTGTTAAACAGATCTCCCAGTCCCGATATGGCTTAAAAATGCCCAAATCCCATGACTTGATCTATGCAGAGTTTTCTGAAGCATGCACAGCGTAATTTTATGAGGGCTTCTGATACGATATGATATAAATAATAGATCTGGATTTCATTACATCAATACATGGAGAAAATGGAGATCTAGCTCCTTTTACACATTATAAAGATAACCCGACAAGGGTTTCATGAAAGCACAAGTACAAAAATGTTAGATCTGTAGATCTAGATCTGAAATGACGCAGTCTAACTGAAGCTCTTCATATATACTGCTGAATAATACAAGAAGTGAATGAAAATCCTTCTTACAATCTTTCCAGGAGAAGGGTTTGCCCTTTCCCTAAGAAACAAGCTCAAGATTGAGGGGCTTGACCCTCACACTACAAGAAATGACGCAGTTCCTACAAGGGACTACGCATGAGATGATGGGAGTACTTTGGCCAAGTGCCAAGATATGGAAATCTGCTCCAAAACCTTCCTTACTGATCTCCAAAGGAATGGAGGCTCCCTCCTTTGAAAAATGAGTGCAAGAAGTGGTGTTGTGAACCCCCACTACAACACAACGTTATACTGTTGCAGAAAGATTGCTGTAGCTGAAGGAGGATGCTTGGCCTCAAGCCTGGATGTGGAGAAATTTAGTACAACTCCTTCAAGAGGCCTCTCAAGAAAGGGGAAGTAATTCCTAAACAGGAATGCCTTGTGCTAAGCACCATAGCAATCTCAACTAAACAGTTGAAGAAAGTAGATTATTCATGCACACCAAAATCCAATATTCAATTCATAAGATGTCTTGCTATGGCTGCCTTGGTCTGCATAGGCGGGTCTTGTGCTGGGGACTGAGCATAACGTGGTCCCTAGTTTACACCTGGTGGTCCCCTGAGCCGGAGGATAAGGTCCTCCCTGGTGATACGCTGGCGCCCTATTGGTCAGATTTTGTTGAGGCATATGATGACTTTGAAAACTAGGTTGAGGTATGTTATGGGTAGAACTTTACATGTAACTGGGGTTTTGACTGTTGCTTCGTTGGTAACTTTGGGTCAATGACCCAATTAGTCCGTCTGCAGAGTTTGACGCGCTTGGATATTCTTGATAAGTTTTCAGGCGTGGGGCGTTAGGTAGGATGTTGTAAATGTATCCTGACTATGTATAAATCAGCTCAAGTTGTTGGGATTTGTTGATGGTGTCCTCTTCAGATGTGAGCTTTTGTTGTGCCACATCCTTTGAAATATTTACCATGAGAGTTTTCCGGAACAAGTCTAAAAGAACCCGGTCGTCGAGTTTTGCTTTACATAAACTATGACGTTGCCTCCATTCGTGGAGATGGTCCGAGATATGGACGGCGGGGGTTTGTTTGAAATGTGTCAGTAATTCCATTTCGAAATCATGGTGAATGTGTAACTAAGAATATGTTAGGAATGCAGTGGCAAGGGTGCCAAAGGTTCCATGTGAGGCAGAGGGTTGCTCCACGTACCACTTTGCGGCTACTCCTGTCAGATTGCATCGAAATATTCTTAATTGAATAGTGTCATCAATGATATTGTTCGATGAGCACCACAGGTGGCGGTCATGACATGATTACCTAGGTATTTCGCTTGCTTTCCTTCAAACTTTGGAATATTTGAAAGGAGCTTCATGGGCGTGGGAGGCCATGTAGGGTTGTGTGCGATGGGGTCATTCGTCATCTTGGTTAAATTAGGAAGATTCAAAGAAGCTAAGAAAGGTGACTGGGAGGTTGACTCCATTGCAATGTGCAAAAACACAAAGTTCTGGTTAGGAAGAGGGTTGGTCTGCGATGGACCCTGCGGTGTATTCAGTTGGCTTCCCGAATGGGACGCACTCCTCTACCCCCTAGGGTTCATGGGGGGAGTGGTGTACGGTGTGGTGTTGGGAGACTGACTAGGGTTCTCGACTAAGGATGCCCCAATAATGGATGAACCAATAATTGTGGCAGCATTCCGTCTTTGACGCCTAAACAATGAAAGACCTGGAACCACTCCCAGTAATGGGGGGAGGTCCAAAAGACGCCTCGATCAACAAGGTCCCATTGGGTCCATTCTATTGTCGACCAGGTTTATTTTTGGAAAAAATTGAGAGGATAGAGTCTATGATCAAAGAAAAAATTTGGTCACATATATAAAACAAAGCGAAAATAAAATAAACTTTCCCTTTAAATTAATTATATGTGATCAAGAAATCAAAAAAGTGGTTTTTGTTTGTTTGCGTATGATACTCCAAATCGTAGAAGACCTATTAGTCCTTACACACTCAAATATAATTGGGCCTTGAGAAGATATCTTCTAAGCACTGGCACAATTTCCTGTAAGAGCTGACAACGCCCCCAGTCAGCTGAAGAAAATACACCAAGGTAAGGGTAGAGGCTCTGGTACTTGCCTGCACCATCACCTATAGGGAAATAATGCCCTAGTTTTGGTCCTTAAGTACCACCATCCCACCTGAACATTCGAGTATTGGGCTTCTTGGTAAGTCAGCTAACAGTACCGAGTATTAGCCGAGTCAGGTAGGCCCAACTGATACCGCACGCACTGTGCCTAAGCCTAACCCCCTTTGAAATGGGTTTTTGTCGCGCTCGAGTTTTCTTTTCTATGGGCTGATAGGTGGATTTGAAGCTCCCTAAACAGTCAACTTCTATGTTTCAAGATGAAGAATGATCAAGGCGTCTTATTGGATGCCTACCCCCTTGATCCTAACTTAAACTATAAATTATTTTGTGGCCCTTGTGGGGAGAATTTAGTGAGTTTGGTTAAGTTAGTTTTAGGTGTCTTTGCATTACTTAGTGGGTGTATGTGTGTGAGAAAAAAGTGGATAAGCACACAGTTTGAACGTGTGGATATTCGATGATCCTTTTCAAAATCCCCTATTTAAACTATGTTGTATTGTTCCTTGCTCAAAAGAAAAACATGTGTGGATATGCGTCGCTTTCTATTTTTCCTAGTTAATCTATGTGATCAACTATAGGGAGATGGTGAGTTGTGAATATGGAGCGTTCATATGCTTACCTAGGATCACCGGAGGGTGCAAAGGTAGCAGAGATTACTTGCTCTTCTATCAACAATTCAATCCTAGTCTCGAAAATCCTAGTGCAAAAATTGAACTAAACTAATAACTTTTACAATAGAAAAAAAAGAAACTAGCTACGCATGTGTGGTCTTGGGCCACTTACTTTGGCTAGTTATCTAGGTATGTTGGTACCAAAATTTGCAAAACATAAAAAAAATTCAGAATGCAAGTAATTTTGCCCCCTTACTTAAACTATGTGTGAACTTTGCAAAAATCAACTTGAAATAAAACTAACACTAAGCCTACAAAAAGTAGCTAAGAGTGAGATTTAGCAAGAGGGTACCACAACCAGTGATGGCAGGTGTATTAGGGGCTGCCAAGCACTTTACAAGCAGGAAAAGATAGAAGTAAGGGAGAATTTTCTCTTTCTGTCTTTTGCGCGCAAAAGGCTGAAACAGGCGCGATGTCTGCGCGCGGGTCAGCTCTAAACACGTGCCTTGGGCGCGTCTGTGGGAAGGAAAAGCACACAAATTCTAGGAAAAGTAATTTTTTGAGCTATTTTGCTTCAATCTGTCACTTGGGATGAACTAGGGACTGCAAGAGAAATCAGAGGAAATTCAGCTCCACTCCACAACACAGACATAGGTCTCTGCAAAAAAGGCACAACCACATAAATGGTAATAAACTTTAGTGGAGTCGCCAATCCTGTTTGAGTGTGTTTGGTGCACATATGTATGAAATCACACCAAGTTAAGAGGTGTGGTTTACCCACATAAGTTATTGGTAACAGGCAGAAAAAGAAGTGGAGTCAAGCAAGTTAGTGGAACAAGCTAGAAGCATAAACACACTAGATAGAAAAATAGCATGCATATATAAACTAAAACTAAAACAAATCAACAAAAGCTCTCAATAGAGTCAAACATTTGCAATAATCCGAATGGTGGCTCTTCAACCCCTCTTATTGAGTGCTAGTAGGAAATAAGGATGAAACTTTAACCCTCTTGCCAAAGGGCCCCTAGAACATGGGTTCTAAATCCTGATGCAAGGATTTTTTTACTCCCAAGCTTGCCTCGGTGCAAAGTCTCCCTCTCTCTACTGTGGTGGACTGAACTTGTTGGATGGCCAACAATTGAGTCTTCAGCTCCGAATCACACACTGCTGGTATTTCTTGGGTAATTCTGGCCAGCATAACAATGTCTTCACCCATTCTTCATCTCATGGTGGCCTTATATAGGAGAATTAAAATCCTCCTTCCCTCTCTTGGTACATTGTGTATGGTGACCCAAGAGAGGGGGATGATTCCTTTGTGTGCTACAAATATTCCATTGTGTGCTCACTTGATGTTTAAGGAGGCTTTGGTGGCTGTCCTTAGGCAGCTTCAAGTGAGGAATCACTATCCTGGAGTGTGCTTTGTGTGGTCCCAGAAAGTGACATTTTGCCACTCCCAGGATTGTGCGCATTTCGGGTCATAAGGCGTGCAAAGGCGCTCTTCACGAAGGATAATGCACGCAAAAGCATTTATGACTTGCTCAAATCTTTTTTTTTCCTCAGACCTTAGATATTTTTAAATACTTTCTAGATTTTGTAATGTCTTACAGCCCTATAAATCCTTCTGCTTCACATTAAATAATGTCGTCTTCTGCTTGTACTATTTTCCAATGTTAAGAGACATGAATTTGTTAAATGAAGATCCAACTGCGTTGGAGGTATTCAGAAGAACAGGTTGCTTGCAATTTTGAAAAAGACTGCAGGGTTTTCATCTACAAGTTTCTAAAGACTTTGCTAATAGTTTTACTGGGACAGCTTCAAAGGTGGGAATGCTAAACCTCACAGTAACACCAGACATTATTTCATCGGCAACAAGAATCACTAGAGGAGGGGAACAGTGGTTTAAAGGCATCAAGTTCACCATGCAGGACTGCAAAGAATTCATCAAGTCAGAGCATAGTGAAGTTGATCTCACAAATGCTATCCCAAGGAGCTACATGAAGGACAACTACTCAAAGTTGTTGATGATCATTCAGAAGTACTTCACCTGTGAAAGAAGGTTTCACATGGTCTACTCCTATCACCTTAGGCTTCAGCTACATTTTGTGGGTAAGAGATCTCTTGACTTTCCATTTTACTTATACAGAAGTCTAACTAAAATGTCAGATAAGGTCCAAGTTAAAAAAGAAGGAAATGAAACTTCTCTCTTTCACCATTGTTTGATTAAGTTTTTGGTGTTAGAGGAGTTAAAGAGATTAGGCAGAGATTGGAAATCCCTTCTGTTCATGAGTGGTTTTGAGTTAGATGTTTTCAGTCCTAAAAGAGTTTCCAAACCTAGAGATATTTCATCACCAACAGTGGCAAACCAGTTAGAACCAGTGAGCATGGAGATAGAGCCTTTGCAGAAGGTTGATACACCCAAATCTACAAATGCAAAACAGAAGCCAACAGTTAGAAAACATGGCAGCAAGAGACTTACTATGAGCCAAAGATGGCTAAGGGTAACTTAGAGGACATATTGCATGCAATTGATATTGAAGAAACTCCCATTGTCCAAGCTGAAGATGTTGAAGATGGGGGAAGAAAGCTAAAGAACGGCAAGACAGCTAAAAATTTAGAGTTTGCAGGTGATGATGCTGGTTTCATGTTTCAAGCTAGAAATCTATTGACAATACATGCAAGAAAGATCATGGAAATCAGAAAATAAATTCAGAAGGTCAGTGAAACTACTCAGCCACCACCAAGCATCGTAGACCTCTCCTCGCCTGCAAAAGAAGAGCTGGTCGTCAAACAAAAGAAGGGTAAAGAGAAAATCACTGAAAAATCAGAAGTTGAAACCCTTAAGGAGCAGTTGAAAGAGGCAGGTGAAGAGATATCAATCTTGAGGAAAGAGGCAAAGAAGCATAGAGCTGAAAGGGTTCAGTTTGAAAAAATGAGGAAGATATGGGAAGATCAAGTCACAAGTGTCGCAAAGACCTTGGACAATACAGAAAAACTGATAAAGTGGATTCAGCCACTAAGAAGAGAGGTCAATCACATCAAAAAGGTAAACCTACACTTACAATCCAAGAATAGGACATTGAAGGACCAAGTCAAAGATCTTCAAGAACAATTGGATCTAATTCATGAACAGCTAGAAAAGAAAGGTTTGAAAATAACTATGGTGGAAGAGCATATAGCTCAACTGATCATAAATGAGGATGAAACACCACAGGAGCAATAATTTGAGATTGAATATGCCTTAGAAGGTTCATTACATTCGAAAAATCAAGCTTTTGCAAATGGAGGTCAGTTTTTGAAGATAGTTTTGAAATAGGCAATTTCTGGGTTTTTACACAGTTTCGTAGCGTTCCTCAGGCTTAAAGCCAGGAATACAAGGAGGGGGATTCATGGTGGTAATTTTCATGACACGATTGACATGATGGAACAACAAAGAATTGAAGAGGAGGGATGGAAAGGCTACTTTTCTCACGCTACCAAAACTCGCTACGAAATTGTCCTGTTTTTGTAGCGAGCAATTGTTAAAAGTTTTTGAGCATCTTAATGGAAGTTTTGGATAGGTGGAGACCTCCAACGTGTCAATGGAGCTTATTATCAAATATTTATGACTTGAAGGAAATGCTATGAAGATAGGTCATCAGCCAAAGCAGCTTTGAAGATATGGGTCATGCATTCCTAAAAAGCAGGGTCATTTTCCATACACTAGTAGAAAATGATGAAATTAATGACTAGGTGACTAAAAAAGTTAGTCACCGCAATCATTTCAAGTGAACTACTACTAAATTTGAGCAATTTTAAGTGACCAAACTAAAAACGACTAACTTAAATGACTAATTTAGTTTAGGAATAAAATATACGACTAGATAATAAGTGACTAAACTAAAAGCGACTAACATAAATGACTAATTTAGTCCAGGACTAAAATATATGACTAGATAATGACTAAGAAAAGAAAGGTGCATTATCAAACAAAGAGAATTAAAGGGAATAAATTTTCCCAAATGTAGACCTAGTGAGCAAAGTGGCTTTACTTATTGAATGTGCTTACTGACAAGATGAAGCATTGTGCTTAGTGAAGATCAAGGCAAAGGCCTACACTTGACATCGATCATAAGAATTAGCGAAGAGTGTACAAACAAGCAAAGAAACGAGTAAAGGACTTCCCACTCTACAAAGGAAAGGTCTGGTTGAGTATCGGTCTAATTACTTGATGTCCCTATGTTGGACCTTGAAAAAGACATATGAGGTGTTCAATTAGAGTTTGCCATGCGTAGTTTACGAATCTTGAGCAAATTAATAACCTAACCACCATGTAGAGGACAATAGTTGATTTCCATGCAAGGGGAACATTAAACACGTTGTATTTGATAATACTCTCACATAAAAAAATATAAGTCAAACATTCAATCTGTTCATTCATCACAAGTTAGAATAATCTAGTCCACTCACACTTGAAAAGAAAATAATAAGACTATAATTACACACATCAACCATAATAGTGAAAAAGTAAAAAGAAAAAAATTATATAAAAAAGAAGAATTAACCAAATACTAATCACATCATAGCAAAATAACAAGCTAAATGTCCACACCATTAATTTATCTTCATTTATAACAACATTAGAAAACATACTAAAATGAAATTACATAATTTTATTTTCATTTATAACAACACTAGAAACCATACTAAGAAGTCACATAAATCTCACCAAAATTATGACTTCATAAACCAACACAAAAAATTCCCATACATTGAAAGAATGATGGACTACCACAACTTTATTCAACCTCCAATTCCAAATTCATGTAACACTATTAATTCCACACCGAGTTGAAATTTAAATTTCGAATCAGCGCAATTTCACTTCCAAATTGCAAGAGATTTGAAATGGAGGGTTTAGTTGGAATCCTTGTTTATTTGCGGGAAGGAATTACTAGGGAAAACACAGATTCTAAAGATTTGAAATCAAGGTCAGGTTTTAGTTGGAATCCTTGTTCGCGGGGAAGGAATTATGAGGGAAACACACCGAAGGAAAAAACAGATTCGAAAAATTTGAAATCAACTTTTTAGTTGGAATCTTTGTTTTTTCGTTCGTGGGGAAAGAATTATGAGGGAAAACAAACCGAAGAAAAATACAGATTCGAAATCGATATATGATCATTATGAAGACGAGCATCATCGAATTCTCAATGGGGTGGACGCCATTGGCAATAAGTATGAAAAGTAACATTGACAAATAGAGAAACAGAGGGAGAATCATATCTCCGGAAACAAAACCTTTGTCAGGCTTTATACCGTTGTGTCATTGAGGCCGCAAAGCAGGTAAGTTTACCATACATTTCCCCTAGCTCGATTTTTAAAATGCCGGAAAAAATTGCTAAATTCCGTGGCTTTTTTTGGTACCAGAAGAACAAGAGAGCGGTCATGACCCAGAATGCTGAAATTCGATACATCAAGGCTATATTGCATGAAGTGATTCCCAAGTTGCAGAAATTGGCTCAGAAAAAGGTCAGGATTACCTATCCTTAATTTTATCCAAGTGCTTTTCAGGGCTTTCTCATGGTTTCGTAGGTTTTCTCTTCAATTACTCGATGTTTTGATGATGTAGCAGCCTTTTCATTTCAATGTTGAATGTCGAAGTTCCAGGCAGCCCGAATTCGAGGCATTTTGGGACCTAGGATAAATTTGGTATTTCTTTATTTAAATTCTGTTTTTTGTATCACCATTTTCTTGCCAATAGGCTAGAGCCTTCTGCATGAAGCTCAAATCTAGCTAGTTAGAAGCTGAACTAAATGGAGTTTTAATAAAGCGTAACGATACACATTCGATACACATTGTTTTCATTATCATATAAGAAATTTATTAGATCAAATAACCTTGAAATTTAGGATGGCTTTATCGGGGAAAAATGAGTGTGTATTCCCGATCCTGGCATGAATATGGTCCAATGAATAAGACAGGGGCATGCATTTAAACTTAGTGTCTTACTCTCTTACCGACCAAGTTGAACCTGCAATGATATAGCTCCATAGATTTTTAATTTTGAGACATCAGAGCTGAGGGATAAAACATAAATTCCTGTTAGTAGGCACCCACACACTCACTGTCAAGTTTTATTTTTAATCAATATACCTTCATGTTGCTTTGCTGCTAACAAGCTTCTCATGCAGTAGAGATACCAAATTCTTGAGGATGGTTGAAATGTGCTGGAAAATGAAAATCTCCATAGCCATGATGGTGAGAGAGAGAGTAGCCCAGCAAAGGGTGGTCCTCAACAAGTTGGACTATTATGAACATCTTATCATTGAAATTAGGAAGTTGGTAATGGAAAGAGGGGAATTGGAGGGGAAAGGTGGTTTGCCAGGCAGGAAGAGGAGGAAAGTAAGTTGGATGCTACACAGGTCAATGTAGCTTCAGGGGCCAATCCTTGGGAGGTCAGTCCACCCATCTTCATCAAACTTGGATCATGCTCTAATTACTAGCCTGACTATATTTTTGTAACAATGATGTTTTTGGTTGTCAATAAAATCATGATGGCTATAAATAAGTCCTTCTAGTCTCTAAATAGTCCTATTACTCATTTTGGTTGTCATGTGATTTTTGAAATTCCCTTCTAGTCACAATATAAAATGACTGCTATTATTGTATAGAACTTAGAAGTTCTCAGACTGCTCTTCAGCAAGTTTGGCAACCATGTTTCCTATGAGAGCACATAGTTCTTGGACATAAATTCTTCTTTTTTTCACATTATTAATACATTTAGCTAAATTACATAAAAAAATGTCAATGCTTTGGCATTTTAACAACAAAGCCAAGAAAATGTAAGAAACAGTTTGGGGTCAACATGATCTAAATTAACAGTCCTTTCTTCATTTATTTCATTTCTATCTTTCTCATCTAGTACCTTGACAAGAAACTTGAAATTAATCTACTCTGTTCTCTTACAGTCTCAATATGGTCTGTGGATCTTGTAGGTAGGGGATTGAGTGATTGACCTACAACTGGACACGAATTTACAACTAGAATCTTATACATTCTCAATTGAGTTCATAAGCAATACACAAGCAAAAAATCTTAAATAAGTACAACACCAAACTAAAACAACTAAGAAGCTCACAAGGAACTTTCTGACTAATAGTTTTCAGGCTCTGGATTTTGATCCAAAACCTAGTTCCCACCATCTTGCATAAAAAGCTAATGATGCCTCAAGCAAACACCTAATAGGGTTCTGTAAATTTTTGTAGATGTTCTATGCTTGATGCAACTTTACTTTTATTACAATAATCACCCAAACAATTAAGTAAAATGCTGATAGAACATACCAGTGGATCTATAGAAGACAAACCAGAAACAGGAGAATGTGAAGGTGCATTACGGCGGTCAACAGGATGCTTCAACCAGCAAAGTCTCCTTGATCGTCCAACCTAGAATGTGTCACAACAATCCTCAAATCAGTCACCCAGTCAACTCAAGTCAACTCAAAAAAGTCAACGATGTCCAAAAAAGTCAACGCTATCTAGAAAAATCAACGAAGGGCAGCAACATCAACGTCAACGCAGCTCCAATTTCGGTCAAACTTTTGACCTCGGTTCTTGTGCCAATGTGTACAGCCTCCCAAAATCGAAGTCTCCAATAAATTTCAGCCTCTTTGGACCATGCGTTGACCAAAGTCAACACTGGTCAAACCTTCGTGGAAACCCTAGCTGCAGCGATTTCGTCCTTCTTCTTGGCTGTAGTAATTCGTCCTTCTTCCCACGTGTGGATCGAAATTGTCCTCCAAGTAGCTCGTACTAGATCAGAAGAGAAGTAGATGATGTGATGAGTGAGTGTGTAATGCTCTCCAAAGTTGACTGTATTTATATACATCATTGAGGTGTGTGACACATTTGCTGGGGGTGTAAGACCTTAAGGCCGACCTGCACATGTAATTTATTATAAATAATAAATTCAAAATAAATGTTTAGCTCATCGGATTAAGATAAATTTTATATGGATCTTACACCTCTCTGAAAGAGGAATCCAATAAAAATATCGGTATCTTCATCTAAGCATCACAACATGGAGTTTGGACCTAGTTGTCCAATTTTAACACTCCCTCTCAACTAGGGAGAACTCCATCCATCAGTGCAATCAAACATCGTGCGTCATCCCGCCGTAACTTGCTTTGCTGGCCTCTTTATTTCAGAACAGAAGTGGGTCAGTCACAAAGACATCATCCCCAGACTGACATAATCAGTCCAGAGGTTTGAAACCTCTATCAGACTCACAAAGAGTCTCCAACCAACCCGAAGTTGGTTCATCTGACCCGAAGTCAGGCAGAGGTCCCAGACCTCACTAAACTTGATCCCAGATCAAGTGGTTGGACCATGCCATCCTAGATAGAGAGTACGGCAATCTCTAATGCGTCCATCAGTATTTTCTACTAGTCTCTAGCTTTTCCCACCTCATTGGCCAAATGAGAGGTACTTCCCATGAGCCCTGAACTCAATGGGTAGGATGCATACGGGGCACAGATAAATGAGAGGTGAACCAGCTCAATAATCACAACGGTGGGGCAGAAGCATTATGAGTGCTTATAGCTCCGAGAAGCTATCCCCAAAGCCCCCCAGAGCTCCCAGAGCTCATCGTCCAACAGGACCCACATCATAGGGTCGTTCCACGACACCAAGACTCTCACGGAAGGTTAGGAACTTGACCTTCCCCAGGGGCTTGGTGAGAATATCCGCGACCTGCTCATCAGTTCCTATATGATCGAGCCTTACGGCGCCTCGCTGTACCATATCCCGGATAAAGTGGTACCTGATATCAATATGCTTGGATCGGTCGTGGAACACGAGTTCTGGGTCATGCGAATCCCACTCTGGTTATCACAGAGTATCACGGTGGTATCTAGCACATGTCCAAACAATTCACTAAAGAGCTTTCGCAACCAAACTGCTTCACAACAGGCCATACTTGCTGCAATGTATTCGGCCTCGGCGGTGCTCAAAGCCACCGACTTCTGCTTCCTGCTCATCCATGAGATCGAAGCAGAACCAAGATTGAAGCAGCATCCCGATGTGCTCTTACGATCCACCACACTGCCAGCCCAATCGGCATCAGTAAATCCACGGAGTATCACACTCCCGACAGTGTATCTCAGCCCATGGTTTATCGTGCCCCGAAGATATCTCAGAAGATTCTTGGCACCAACCTAGTGAAAGTGATGAGGCTCAACCATCTGTTGACTCAAAGTGTTCACTGCAAAACATATATCTGGACGGGTGTTCACTAAGAACATCAGAGCCCCTACGAGTTGACGATACTCAGTAGGATTGGCCAATACAGGCCCAGCAGCGCTGCCACTCAACTTCTTGAAGTTGAGTTCCATTGGTGTTGACACGGTCTTGCAATCCACCATACCAAATCTTTCCAGAAGTTTCACAATGTATTTTCCTTGAGAAAGGAAAATCTCTCCAGGTCTCTGCCAGACCTCCAAGCCTAGGAAGTAGTGCATCAGTCCTAGGTCTTTCATCTCGAACTCAGCAGCGAGCTCCCTCTTGCATTGATGAATGAGAGGGTCAGCACCTATCAGGAAGAGGTCGTCCACATACAACACCAGAATGAGAGGCTTCCCCTGTACAACCTTGAAGTAAAGGTTCGGATCAGCATTACTTCAAGTGAAGCCCAACTTCATCAAGTAACTATCCATCCTCTCGTACCAAGCTCTGGGTGCTTGCTTTAACCCATAGAGGGCTTTCTTCAACCTGCAGACATGAGTGTCTCGATCCTGAACTTCAAATCCTAGAGGTTGTTCTACATACACCTCTTCTTTTATTGTACCATGCAGAAAGGCGGTCTTGACATCCATCTGATGAAGACTCCATCCTTGCGTAGCAGGAAGGGCTACGATTGATCGAATGGTGGTATATCGTGCCACAGGTGCAAATATGTCATCATAATCTACTCCTTCCTTTTGAGAGAAGCCACGGGCAACAAATCTTGCCTTGAACTTTTCAGCACTTCCATCAGAACCATGCTTCATCTTGTAGAGCCATTTCGCTGTGACAACTGATTTGTCCTTCGGTCTTGGAACCACATCCCAGACATCATTCTTCATTATGGACTCATATTCTTCGTGCATAGCATCCTTCCAGACTTGATGCTTTACGGCTTCCTCAAAAGATCAGGGTTCATTTTGTACAATGGTACTCATGGCAGCCAGATACCCTTGGTATCTACATGGCTTCTTGCTTTCTCGGAATGTCCCCCTTGGGGCAGCATGTCCCTCAGCATCTTCGAGGGTGTCCCTGAGCCATGATGGTCTCTTTCCCAGTGAAGGAGATGGATCAATAGGGTCCATTGGTCCTTCAAAATCAGGCATTGTCTCATCCTGCGGTTCTTCTTGATTTCCAGGCCTTGCTTCATGATTTTCCTCAGATCTTGGAAGATCTACTACTTTCTTCAGGGAAGCATCTTCGTCAAAAGTGACATCATGGCATATCTCTACTTCACTTTGACCAGGTACATAGACTCTATAGGCCTTAGAAGTTTCGCTGTAGCCCACAAACATTCCTTTCTTCCCAGAAGCATCCAGCTTACTTCTCTTTTCTTTTGGCACATGAAAATAAACAGGACATCCAAAAATTCTAAAATGTGAGACATCAAGTTTCTTACCGGTGAAAACCTCTTCGGGAGTTTTGGAGTCCAGGGCGGAATGAGGGCATCGGTTTTGAATGTATACAGCAGCATTCGCAGCTTCTCCCCACAGAAACTTTGGTAAACCTTGGTCACATAGCATGGCACGGGCAGCTTCCACAATGGTCTTGTTCTTTCGTTCAGCAACACCATTCTGCTCAGGAGTATAGGCAGTAGTAGTCTCCCTCTTAATGCCAGCTTCTCTGCAAAAGTCCTTGAACTCATTTGACTCATATTCAGTGCCATTGTCGGTCCTCAAAATCTTGATCTTCTTCCCTGTCATGTTTTCCACCAAGGCTTTGAAGGTACGGAACCACATGAAAGCCTCATCCTTCTTCTTCAAGAAGTATATCCAAGTTTTGCGGGAGAAGTCATCAGTGAATGTCATATAGTAAGAACATCCTCCCAGGGATGTCACGGGTAGCATACCAGATAGATCAGAATGGACCAGTTGCAAAATATCAGATGTCTTTGTGACACTTGAGGGGAAAGGTCCCCTTGTATGCTTTCCTTCGGCACAACCCTTACATACACCTTCATAATTATTTCTAAAGTCGGGCATCCCTGTCACCATCTTCCTTGCTTCGGGAAGGGCCTTGTAATGAAGGTGTCCAAACCTTCGGTGCCATAGTTCAGTTTTTCGTATAGTATCACATGTCATAGCTCCTAGAGGACTTCCTTCAACCTGGTAGAGTGTTCCAACTCTCAAACCAATCATGATAGCTTCCTTGAGATTCTTCTTCCACATGCACACTTTTCCATCAATGAATGCCACATTGAAGCCTTTGTCTTCAATCGCTGATATAGACACAAGGTTCTTCTTCAATTTTGGTACATAGAGCACATCTTGCAAATGTAGGACTTGTCCTTGAGACAAGTGGAGGGTCACAGTCCCTGTCCCTTTTACGGGATATGTGGCATTATCTCCAAGGATAATTTCCAGATTAGTATCCTTCTCAACCATGTCAGAGAGTGCTTCCTTGAACCCAGTGATGTGTCTTGAGGCACCACTATCTATCAGCCAGACATCCATAGTGTTGGGCGGGGATGTAGCAGAGAGAGCAGATACAAGAATATATTCATTTCTTTTATCAACAACATTTGACTCTTCATACTTGGAGTTTCTAGACCTTTTGAAAGGTTGATTGTTTCCATCAGAGGGAGCCTTCCTCTTTCCTTTGGACCTGTTGTTTCTTTGATTTCCATTCATCTGGTTATTGTTGTTGTCATCACTATCGGGAGAATCCTTTTTGAAAGGACATTCTCTGGCATAGTGACCAGGTCTATGACAAGTGAAACACTTGCCCTTCTTTCCTTGGGCCCTTGTTCTTCCTTTGTTCTTAGAGCCACCAGAGTTCTTCTTTCTAGAATGAGCAGCATAGGCAGCATTTCTGTCATTTTCATATTCCTTCATTCTTGTCTCTTCTTGCATACATCTGGACAGTAGCTCGTCAAAGTTAGGAATTGTACTATTATTGAGAATGGTAGTGTTGAATACTTGCCATTCATATGGGAGTCCTCCAAGTGCGGTGAGTACCATCTCACGATCGGCTATTGTCTCCCCAATAGCTAGCAGATTGTTCCTAATCTCGGTCAATTTCAGAAAGTATGTTTGGACAGACTCATCCCTGCCTTTCTTTAAATTCTTTAATTGATTCTTGAAGAATAGCACTTGGTTTAAATTGTTTACCTTAAACATTAGGATCAATTTATCATACATCTCTTTAGATGTACCCAACTCAGAGATGTAGGCCACCAGGCTTTTATGAATGCATTCCCTGATCATCAGCTTTGCTTTGATCTCTCCCTTCTTATACTTGGTTTTAGCAGCAGTAGTAGCATTGGATGGAGGTTCTTGTATCTTACCCAGTACATGGTCCATGAGATCATGGTCTTCTAATTCGAGATCTAATATCATCTTCCAGGCATGGAAGTCATCCCTTCCAGTCAGCTTGTCATTCTCCTTGAAGTCATAACTTGTGGAAACCATTTTTTTTAGATGGTGATTGCTATAAATTAGGGCTTGTCTTCACCTCAACTCTGATACCATGTAAATTTTTGTAGATGTTCTATGCTTGATGCAACTTTACTTTTATTACAACAATCACCCAAACAGTTAAGTAAAATGCTGATAGAACATACCAGTGGATCTATAGAAGACAAATCAGAAACAGGAGAATGTGAAGGTGCGTTATGGCGGTCAACAGGATGCTTCAACCAGCAAAGTCTCCTTGATCAGCCACCCAGAATGTGTCACAACAATCCTCAAATCAGTCACCCAGTCAACTCAAGTCAACTCCAGAAAAGTCAACGTTGTCCAGAAAAGTCAACGCAGGGCAGCAACATCAAAGTCAACGCAGCTCTAACTTCGATCAACCTTTTGACCTCGATTCTTGTGCCAATGTGTACGGCCTCCCAAAATCGAAGTCTCCAATAAATTTCAGCCTCTTTGGACCATGCGTTGACCAAAGTCAACACTGGTCAAACCTTCGTGGAAACCTAGTACGGCAATTTCGTCCTTCTTCTTGGTAGCAATAATTCGTCCTTCTTCACGTGTAGATCAGTATCCCTCAAAATGGCTAGTACTAGATGCAGAAGAAGAAGATGTGTGATGAGTGAGTGAAATGCTCTCCAACTTTGACTGTATTTATATCCATCATTTAGGTGTGTGACACATCTGTTGGGGGTGTAAAACCTTAAGGCCGACCTGCACATATAATTTATTATAAATAATAAATTCAAAATAAATGTTCTGCTCATCGGATTAAGATAAATTTTATATGGATCTTACACCTCTCTGAAAGAGGAATCCAATAAAAATATTGGTATCTTCATCTGAGCATCACAACATGGAGTTTGGACCTAGTTGTCCAATTTTAACAGGTTCAATCATAGCAGTGCTTGTAGCCCTTATAAGCTTATAGCCTACAAAATCATGATAAGTTAAATAGTTATCCTCACAAATCTCTAAAATATGGCAATATATGTGGCAAAGGCTCTACCAACTTAATTATTTGTTTTCGTGTATGCATGCCAGAGTAACTAGAATAGAATGTTACAAGAATGCATGCTGGAAAATGGCACTCAAACCTAAGAGAGCATATCAATTGTAAATTTTCTTAAATAGAAAATGAATATTAGCAGTAATTCTCTTGAAGAAATAATTACCTTATGCCAAATTATAAGTGATAAGTTGGAGTCAATGTTGAGCCTGAATCTGCCTATACCTCTTAGAAACTATAACGGGAAATGATGCCAGAACAAAACAAGAAATAAGTAATTACTATAATTGAAGTGGACAATAATTTTATAAGAATTTATTTTGACTAAAATATGGAAATAGCATATCAAATAGTGAAGTTTGGGAGCAACATCAAACTAAAGGAGAATAACAAAGGCTTATTCCCAATGTACCCTCTCCTCGTAGGTGCCTTCGGTATTTTCGACAACATTAGTGTAGGAAGATGAAATGGATTTCCTCAATATGTAGCTTGGCATTTTAAAGTACACAACCCTCACAAAAAGGTTTGCAATCATTTTAAATAGCAAAGGTTAGCTTGGACCTACTGCCACAATAAATTCCTGAAGGAGAATGATTGCAGATGGGCTAGGGAATACAATTTGATTTATGTCAGAAAGAAACAGGGAGTAAACAGAGAGGATAATGAAAAATTTGCTTAAGTAGGTTCCAGAGCCTGTGCAAATCCATGTGACAAATGAGCTTGAAATGGATTATGGGACAATCATCTACACGGGTGGGAAAATGCAGGTATCTTGGACAAATGGCTTGGATTTTGTGGCATGCTAGGGAAGCAAGGTTGCCATGAAGTTTTTGAAACTCATTTTACAATGGCTGACACAGATCCAAAGCTAGCCCATAGTTTGGAAGAACCTGGAACCAAAAAACAAAACCTGACCTAAGACTAGCACATGAGGGACAACATGACCCAAGGATGTTAGTCTGCCCATCTTCATCAAACTTGGATCATGATCCTATATTTTTGTAACAATGTTGTTTTTGGTTAATAAAATCATGATGGCTGCAAATAAGTCCTTCTAGTGTCTATATAGTCCTTCTACTCATTTTGGTTGTCATGTGATTTTTGAAATTCCCATGGATGGGTCTAGTCACAATATAAAACGACTTTGCTATTATTGTATAGAACTTAGAAGTTCTCAGACTGTTCTTCAGCAAGTTTGGCAACCATGTTTCCTATGAGAGCACAAAGTGCTTGGACATAACTTTTTTTTTCACATTATTAATAGATTTAGCTAAATTACATAAAAAATGTCAATGCTTTGGCATTTTAACAACAAAGCCAAGAAATGTAAGAAACTATTTGGGGACGGCATGATCTAAATTAACAGTCTTTTAGTCGTTTATTTCATTTCTGTCTTTCTCATCCAGTACCTTGACAAGAAACTTGAAATTATTTTTTTTGTGCTCCTACAGTCTCAATATGGTTTGTGGATCCTGTAGGTAGGGTATTGATTGAATGACCTACAACTACACAAGAATTTATAACTGGAATCTTATACATTCTCAATTGAGTTCATAACCAATACACAAGCAACAAATCTCAAATAAGTACAACACCAAATTAAAACAACTAAGAAGCTCATAAGGAACTTTCTGACTAATAGTTTTCAAGCTTTGGATTTTTATCCAAAACCTAGTTCCCCCTGTTGGCCTGTGAACGTATAGACATAGACATCATCTCGTGCAGAGCTAAGCTCAAGGCCATGGGGGAGGTAAGATAGTGTGGGAAGTTACGCGCAATCGGTAAGGTGGGTCAATGACCGCGCGGCCCATGACGAAGCATTGCGCAACTCGAATGACAGTAGCGCGACTCAACGGACCGCGCAGAGGACATTTTGTCGACAACCAAGTCGAAAGGAGAAGTCAGAGCGGACCTGTCAGAATTGCTGACGATAACAAATAGGTTAACTAATTAGGGAGGTTCTGGGAGTGAAATTCCAATTTGCTGCGGGCTCATTGACCTGCTGAAAAGTCAGGTGGGGACCACCCATCTCGTGTCAGAGTGTGAAGGTAAATGCAGTAAGGTAAAATTCCAGGGTACGAAGTCGGTAGCACGCATCGGGCACGTGGCCTCTCGAGTCTCACCTACCTAGTCGTCCTAAGCCAATCTTCGTGTGCCACGTGTCCATTCGCTGACGTCCTCTTGACGTCAGCCCTCCAATTGTCACCCTCCACCTCGCTCTAAAAGGACCCCTTCCCTTTGCGTTTTACTCTCGACCATTGTTTTTTACTGTTCACATTGTTACTAGCTGAGCACCCGGGTAAAAGCAACAACTTGTGCAGGTCTTCCCTCACGTTGCTCTCGTCGCTTAAGGTATTTGGTCGGTCCCTTGTTGTTTTCTTTTGCTGTGTTTCACTGATTATGGTTGACAAAATGAAGAAAACCGCCCTAGAGACCCCGCAAGCCCGAGAGGCAAGGACCACCTCTGGCCCTGACCCACTCATGGACTCCCAAGCCTAGATCTGCGACCTCATTTACCCTTTTAATTTGGAAAATATGCGGTTTGAGCTCTTGGGGTATAATTGGCGGGGTGAAGATTTGTTTAGGGTGGTAGACTCAAGATTATATTTTCAAATTCCCCCATCAGTTCATCACTTTCCTGAATTTATAACTTGGCTTGCCAAAGCTTATATTGAGCAGAAGGGTTTATTCCTTTCTGCACAAGGAACCAAGATACTCGAAATCACCCCCCAGCTAATTAGGAAAGCCCTATGTTACCCTCCTTCTCACGACTGCCTTGAGTTCACCGAGGTAACCCTCATGTGCCATTTCTCGAACCTTCCTCTCGAGAAATAGAGGTCCCTCCTAGAGCTAATTACTGCGTCTCATTTGTTTGTTCTACCACCCATAGAGAAATTCCCTCTTTCTCTCTTCCTCGACACCATCCAACCAATCCTAGCAATTATCTTGGGTATGCTGGGGGTAGACAATGTTGGTTGGGTAACTAATGCTTGTCTAGGATTTCTTGACCTCATGATGCAACCTGGTGTTTTGCTTGATATTCCCGCTTTTCTGGCCTTAGTCATTCAGGCTCATTTCTAAGACCTATCAACTTCAAGTTGTTTCAGGTACTATTTGGTGTTCTATTTGTTTTTGTTCGCACATGCAAACAAGTTCGAGGGCTTAGGCCTGGACAAGTTCTCGAAGCAAGGGGAAGATCCAAAATCTGTGTTTGAGTGGACCCTTTCAGTTCGAAAACATCCCAAAGGCAGGGGATACATGAAATTCATCACAGATTTCATGTCCAGGGCCTCTGAAATTATACATGGTAACCTTCTGCCCAGGATTTTTGCTGAACAGAAAGAGCTGCTTCAGTTCAATGAGACAGATTGTGTAGGGGCCTGGTATTTATTCAAGAATCACGCCGAAATCAGGGGTTATGGTTATGAGATTCCTCCTTTCCATCTGCCAGCCTTCATGCCCACGAGAATCTTCGCCCTCGAGTTCACCAGGCAAGTCCTCAGTGCAGACAAAACTCATTTTGTGCCTGCGAAGAAAGGTTATATCTTAAATCTCCTGAGTGTAGTAGGGCCGTTTACTATCAACTCAAGGCATGCACTTCCTTGGTCGAGGGGCTGCTTCAAATGATGAACTTTTTGCAAGGAGATGTATGGCATTATGACTGTGAGGGATTCATTGCACAAAGAAGGAAGAAGATTAAGTCTTCGACATATGAACATGAGCCTAGACCTCAAGTTGAATGGAAAGCTAACTCTGATTCATGGCCTTTGGAAACAGAGATAGAGGCCAACTCCCCAATTGTTGAAGGAAGCTCCAAAGGAGACAATGTGTAAAACAAGGAGGCTCAGGACCAAGAAAGCTATAGAATGGTACAATATTTCATGGAAGTGGAAGAAGAGGGCCACGTCAACAAAAAGCCTAGGACAGAAGGACCTAAAGGATAGGTCATGGAACAAACTGATGAGGTGGTCCCTGAGTATATAGATCGAGGTAAAGATAAGTCGGGGTTTCAAGTTTCTTTGGACACAACTTCTTCACAGGCACCTTCAGCATACTCACATATAGTTACCCCCAGGGAGGGTCCCTCGGAAAGAGACACGGGATCGGGAATGGATTGGCCTCTAGGGGGAAAGATCGAGGAGAAGAATCAGTCGGCCAGAGAAAGGTTGAAGGCAAAACTAGCCCAGTATGTTGATAAACACCACACCAGGCTTTTGGTGGCTCTTGATGTCGAAAATGACCAATTGGTGGTTGTAGTATAACACTCAACCTCTCATCCCTTTTCCCTGGGCTATAAGTACAAATCTCTAGAAATGATACTCGATCTGGCATCCATTCCATTACTCGACAAGTTGAATCTCCATAAAGAAATTGGAGAAATGGTGCACAATGAGGTATTAAAGCACACTCTTGCTTTGGAAAAGGCCCATAATCGGTTGTATAAGATGATAGCTACCTTGAAAAGGAAAAGGGCGAACTCTAAAGCCCTCTCAAAGCAGCTGGCCGAGTATAAGGCAATGATAAAGAGGAAGGGAGCCAACCAGGAGACAACTGTGCAGACCCTGCTCAGAAAGACAAAGCCAGAAGTGCAAGAGTTGCAATGGAAGTTGAATATTCTCGGCTCAGAATGCATTCAGACAGTTGAACTGGCCCAAGTTGAAAAAGAAAAGAAAGCCCTCTCGTAAATACTCCTCTAGAAGTGTGACGAGATAACTGATCTAAAAAGAAGATTGGCCGAGTTGCAACAATTGCAGGATAGTCATGTTTGTCTCATCTCGATACTTGAGGAACCACATAATCCCTTAGAGCACTTGACAAAGGATTTGGCAGAGCTGAAGGTCTTAGAAGACGAAGCTTGAACAATGCGCAGATATTTAGAGGAAGCAAAGGTTGCCTTGACTGAAAAGGAAAAGTTGATATCGTCTTTACAGAAGGAGATGGACGCGGCTCGCAGAAAGTCCTAGGATCTTAATAAATCAGTCAAGGACTTGAAGGCTCAACTTAAAGGTAACATGTCCTTGGTGGAGGCCAGGCAGATGATCTGGACTGAAATAATAAAGGAGGTAAAAGATCATTGGGAATACATCACATTGGCTAATGATAAGAAGAGAACTGCCCGCGACTTTAAGGCACAGTTGGATGCAAGTCGCAGAGAGGGAAATGAGAACGTGCTGATCGCGCAGGGCTACATTTAGTTTATTAACAAACTCCCCACTGAGGAATTGGGAATGCGCAGAATGGTCGACCGTTTTAGGACGGTGATGGAGATCATGAGAATGATACAAAAGGAAGATGCTCGAGCAAAGGCAACCGACTGTTTGGGGATAGTTGCTAGGGGAGTGGAAGCGTTCGACAATAAATGGAATAAAGTCGTGGAGGTAAGATTTCCAGCTCGTTGGGATATGTTAGGTGTGTTGCTCCCCTGGGCAACATATGAGCAGAGAATGGTCGAAATCAAATGTAGAGTTGACTCAGCCCAGGAGAAGACATCTTGACTTAAGGCCGAAACCTTGGTGGCATCTCTCCGAAACAAATTTCTGTTACTGGCCAAGGTTAAATATTTTTTCTCGGCCAACCTGGATTATTCTAAATTAACTCAGCTCCGTGCGTTTTTCGAACTCTTCAACACTGTGCCATTGCCTTCAGAAGTCATGTGGCAGAGGTGTTATGAACACACACATCCGCTAGTGTTGTTCACTTCGCAGCCGAGGATGCTCATGTCATCCCATCACTTCGGTTCATCCTCCACTCCGATGCGGCCATGTACCTAAGGACCTTCTGCGACGCCCCAGATGAATGTTTTAGGATCCAGCCTGTGTGGCCTGCAAATGTTTTGTTTCATTTGCTTTTATAGTTATGCTGTTTAGTCAGTGAAATCATGATTTCACCGTTGTTGTTTTTATTTTTCCTGTTATAGGAGTGATGCTCATAGCACGCTCCAGCGTTTGATCATGATGTTTTTGATCACAATGTATTTATGGGCCTATCGAGAAGGAATATCTGGACAAGAGCCCGTAGAAAACTCTATATGAAGGAAATTCAGACAGATAGAAAGGGTTTTGGATTTTGTGGAAGTTTTGCGGTCATATTGTGTAATATGTCATGTAAAATCTATTTTGAGCTCTGAAATGCATATTCTGGAGAGCTGTTTTTTGAAGGCTAATATAATGTAACTTCGTCTCCAACTGGATTCCAATTGAATTGATGAAAAATATGTATGTGTTTCCCTTATGTTTATTTAGAATTACCATTTCTCTATTTGCTATTCGAATGACTCATGTGTGAAAGACGCTGGATGTAAGTAGTTTAACTCATGAATTTGTATATGTTCTCGTAGAGTAAGGATGACACTCATGTGTTAAGCTATTACACAACCTTAATATTGCGTTCCGTGACACTCTGTAATCACTCATCTCTGACTTGACATTTTTTCTTCCAAATTCTCGGAGAACTGGATTCTAACAATGATTAAGCCCATCTCTCCAGAATTCCCCTACTAAATTCTTCAAGTCACCTCCGCCTTATATCCAAAGATTTGTTCATTGGTTTTTTACTTGGCCAATTTGAAGCATCACAGGCGCATACAACCTCCTGAAACCATTATGAGTAAAAATTTGCTTGCATGAGCTAAATACCAAGAATCCTCATCATTCCTGAACCATTGTTCTTGAATTCTTTGTAAAGACACTCTTAGAGGAATTAATAAGTGAATGTATCTAAATCCTCTGATCTTAAGATGTCCTAGGTATTGGTCCTTAGCAACTCAGGGTTGTCTCTAGAAGTTACAATACCCACCATGCTTGCATAAGAAGCTAATGATGCCTCAAGCAAACACCTAATAAGGTTCAATCACAACAGTGCTTGCAGCCCTTATAGGCTTATAGCCTGCAAAATCATGATAAGTTAAGTATTTATCCTCACAAATCTCTAAAATATGGCAATATATGTGGCAAAGGCTTTGGCAACCTAATTATTTGTTTTCATGTATGCATGCCAGAGTAACTAGAATAGAATGTTACAAGAATGCATGCTGGAAAATGGCACTCAAACCTAAGAGAGCATATCAATCATAAATTTTCTTAAATAGACAACAAATATCAACAATAATTTCCCTGAAGAAATAATTTCCTTATGCCAAATTATAAGTGTTAAGTTGGAGTCAATGTCAAGCCTGAATCTGCCTATACCTCTTAGAAACTATAACGGGAAATGATGCCAGAACAAAACAAGAAATAAGTAATAACTATAATTGAAGTGGATAATAATTTTATAAGAATTTATTCTGACTAAAATCTGGAAATAACATATCAAACAGTGAAGTTTGGGAGTAGCGTCAAATTAAAGGAAAACAACGAAGGCTTGTTCCCAATGTACCCACTCCTCGTAGGTGCCTTCACATTACTTGTATTTTCAACAACATTAGTGTAGGAAGATGAAATGGATTTCATCAACCTGTAGCTTGGCATTTTAAAGTACACAACCCTCACAGAAAGATTTTCAATCATTTTAAACAGCAAAGGTTAGCTTGGACCTACTGCCACCATAAATTCCTGAAGAAGAATGATTGCGGACTGGCTAGGGGACACAATTTGATTTATTTCAGAAAGCAACAGGAAGTAGACACATAGAGGATCAAGCAAAATTTGCTTAAGTAGGTTCCAGAGCCTGTGCAAATCCATGTGACAAATGAGCTTGAAATGGATTATGGGACAATCATCTACAGGGGTGGAAAAAATGCAGGTAACTTGGACAAATGCTTGGATTCTGTGGCATGCCAGGGAAGCAAGGTTGCCGTGAAGTTTTTGAAACTCATTTTACAATGACTGACGCAGATCCAAAGCTATCCCATAGTTTGGAAGAACCTGGAAATAGAAAACAAAATATGACCTAAGACTAGCCCATGAGGGACAACATGGCCCAAGGATGTTAGTCCACCCATCTTCATCAAACTTGGAACATGCTCTATGTACTATCCTGACTATATTTTTGTAACAATGTTGTTTTTGGTTGTCAATAAAATCATGATGGCTGTAAATAAGTCCTTCTAGTGTCTAGATAGTCCTACTACTCATTTTGGTTGTCATGTGATTTTTGAAATTCCCATGGATGGGTATAGTCACAATATAAAATGAATTCACTATTATTGTATACAACTTAGAAGTTCTCAGACTACTCTTCAGCAAGTTTGGCAACCGTGTTTCCTATGAGAGCAGAGTGCCTGGACATAACTTATTTTTTTTCACATTATTAATAGATCTAGCTAAATTACATAAAAAATGTCAACACTTTGGCATTTTAACAACAAAGCCAAGAAATGTAAGAAACATTTTGGGGTCGGCATGATCTAAATTAACAGTCCTTTAGTCGTTTGTTTCATTTTTCTCTTTGTGTATTGGTTAAAAAGTTGTGGTGACCAATCATCAATCTAAAGTAAAAAAATCACAAGGTATGTGTCCATGGATCAGACCCACGAGAGAGTATAACTTCTACAGGAGGACTAGACTGGCCATGACTCACAATGCCAGTGTGGATGCAGCTGCTATGATCACCACACTGCTCTGTTTGGTCTTCTTTGGCCAGCTCTGTGCAATTTTCTCCACGTCCCTGTTGGTATCTACTGCCAATGCTAGGAAAACATTTGAGTAAGGAGAAATAATAATATCGGGACTGTGAATCTTCAAACCAGAGAGAACATGAAGAAAGCGATCAGGGATGGATTGGTGCAGAGGAAGGATAATTGATAAAATTAGTTATGTGATGTGATGGGGTTTAACATTTAGAAAATGCATCGATTACAGTAATAGAAACAATAATAATGGTGGATCTTCAGAGTTGAAGAAACCATGGTTCTCTTGGATTTTGCCGGAGTAGATCTTCATGGGAAAATACAGATCCATAGTTGCAGAATTGATTGCAGGGGCTTCAACAGCGTGGATACTAGATTGGCCTGGGTACAGGAAGGTCAATATTGTGAATACAATGTTGTTGAGGAAGCTTGGATCAACACTAGTACAAGAAGGCCAATGTGAATACATTCCTGCGGAGGAGGAATAATTGAGAAGGTTAGTTGTGTGAAGGTGTCAACTCATAAAATTAGTTGCATGATGTTGTTTGGTTAGTGATCAAACAAATAGGTACAGTATGATTACAATTGGCTTCTTTATGCTCTCACTTTTCTCACAGTGGCCAGTCTCTTTATGCTTAGAGGATTGCAATCAAATTCATCTAACATTTGACAGTGCCTTGAACAAAACTTGCTACTAAACCCAGAATTCAAGTAGAATTTCATGCCCAATCTGCTATTACATTATTAGAAGTCATTGAAGAGCTATTTTCTAAACATTACTCGAGTCTAGTTAACATTTCACAGCACTAAAAACATCTCTACTTGTAGCAAAAATAGTGATAATGAATGGCAGGATGGCTATGGGTAATAACGTGGCCATTCATATTATTGTAAACAAGCCACGAAATTCAATCCCTAAAACCAACAGATCTTCCTCCCATGCATGCTCTACGTGAAGAAAACATGCTCTGCACTTCATCAACCATCCTTGTTTAGCTACTAGAAGCTTCTCATATTGGAATTTTAATGATGATAGTTTATTTTTTTTAAATGGGCCTTCTATTTCTTTGTCAGCAGGAATAACCAATCATATTTGTAGCACCACCTCCTAGGCTGAAATCAGAACTACACTATAGAGATGAAATACCAAGTTCAGAAGAATACACATCTTCATCATTGTACTGTTGGAAATACTACCTCAAATTGCACATTTGACAATGCCTTGAACAACACTTGCTACTAAACCCAGAATTCAAGTAGCATTTCATGCCCAATCTACTATTGCATTATTAGAAGTCATTGAAGAGCTATTTTATGAACATTACTCAAGTCTAGTTAACATTTCACTGCACTGACATCTCTACTTGTATCAAAATAGTGATAATGAATGACAGGATGGCTAGGGGCAATAGCATGGCCATTCATACAATTGTCAACAAGTCACGGGGTTCAATCCCTAACACCAATAGATCTTCCTCCCATGCCTTCTTTACATGAAAACAACATGCTCTGCACCTCATCAACCATCCTTGTTTAGCTGCTAGAAGCTTTTCACATTGGCATTTTAATGATGGGAGTTTCTTTCTTCTAAATGCACCTTTGAATTATTTTTCAATAGGAATAACCAATCATATTTGTAGAACCACCTCCTAGGCTGAAATCAAAACTACTCCATAGAGATGAATACCAAGTTCAGAAGAATACACATCTTCATCATTGTACAGTTGGAAAGAGTCAAGACTATCTTAAATTTCATATTTGACAATGCCTTGAACAACACTTGCTACTGAACCCAGAATTCAAGTACCATTTCATGCCCAATATGCTATTGCATTATTAGAAGTCATTGAAGAGATATTTTCTGAACATTACTCAAGTCTAGTTAACATTTCACAACACTAACAACATCTCTACTTTTAGCAAAATAGTGATAATGAATGAGAGGATGGCTAGGGGTAATATTGTGGCCATTCATATAATTTTCAACAAGCCACGAGATTCAATCCCTGACACCAATTGATCTTCCTCCCATGCCTACTCTACGTGAAGACAACATGCTCTGCACCTCCTCAACCATCCTTGTTTAGCTGCTAGAAGCTTCTCACATTGGCATTTTAATGATGGGAGTTTCTTTTTTCTAAATGGACCTTTGAATTCTTTGTCAATAGGAATAACCAATCATATTTGTAGCACAACTTCCTAGGCTGAAATCAGAACTACTCCATAGAGATTAAATACCAAGTTTGGAAGAATACACATCTACATCATTGTATTGTTGGCAAGACTATCTCAAATTGCACATTTGACAATGCTTTGAACAACACTTACTACTGAAGCCAGAATTCAAGTAGCATTTCATGCCCAATCTGCTATTGCATTATTAGAAGTCATTGAAGAGCTATTTTCTGAACATTACTCAAGTCTAGTTAACATTTCACAGCACTAACAACATATCTACTTGTAGCAAAAAAGTGATAATGAATGACAGGATGACTAGGAGTAATAGCATGTCCATTCATATAATTGTCAACAAGCCACGGGATTCAATCCCTGACACCAACATATATTCCTCCCATGCCTACTCTACATGAAGATACACTTTAGGCTCTAATGTAATCCCCTTTAATTTGGTTAATTTAGGGTCACATATTTCTACTTACAGTCACTGGTTTGTTTGTTGTGGTTGAGTATTTATGCTTGTTCAGAGTCCTAGAAAGGTTATGAGATGTCAAATTTGCTTTTGAATATTTTATGTTTAGGCCTTTGAATGCTATGGTTAGTAGACTCTGTGACTTGGTTATTTAGTGGCTTTAAGATACAACTGTGTATCAGATTTTTTTGTTTAATGAAAATATGCTTCACAGTGATAAAATCAACAACATGGGAGTAGTATCTGTCTACATCAAAGATAAAATGCAACTGTATTAAATGTTGGTAATAATACATGAATTGTTGTCAATGTCATGAAGTCAAGATACATACCAAGAAAGACAACTCCTCATCCTACCAGTTCACAAATGCCCCAATATCTATATTCTTGTACACACATGCTCGAACCTTAGTGGCTAAAGCCTGGACAAAATCACCTTGGGTTTCCACATCAGATTTGACTTAACATACTAGGAATATGTCAAATAAGGTATTAATCTTCACGCATAATTTTATATCTCTCTTATCATGCAGTTCGAGCTTCAAAAGACAGAACTGCAAATTTCTCCTTGAAATTCATGCTAACAGAACTGCTTTTGTTTCTCGAAAAATGGGTTATCAGACAAGGATTAAATGTCTGGAAATGCGTGCAACCAGACCACTTTTTCAGCCTAGAAATCTGCGCTGGAAACTTATACCTGTTCCTTCTCAGAATTTTTTCTTCTCTTCCAGCATGAAATTAAGGTTTAAAAGATCATTGCCAAAGCCTTCTTCCATGGCCAAAAGCACCACCTCCAGATAAGAAGGGCACACTAGCAGATTATAATGGCAGCCTTGCACATCAATCCAACCTACAGAAAGGAAGACAACGATGGAAGCATAAATCTGTCATGGGCCTTTTCTCCCTTTCTTGCAAAGAACTTTCTACTTGGCCTATGGGGGTTTTCCTCCACATTAATTTAATTTGCAGGTCAATAGTCCTCCTCCTTTTATAGTCTATCTTACTGACAACTTTCTAATACAATGTTATAGGGAATACTTTAGAAAGCTATGGATTCATCTTTTCTTCAAAGAAATAACAATAAAACATCAACAAAAGTCTATGTCTCTTAGGTTGGAGTGCTCTTCTATATGGCCCCTTTTGGAAATCGTCAATCTTGCCAAGTGTCATCATACTATAAGGTGTATCTCATTTAGTGGTTGATTTGTGGAGATATGGTGTCAATATCTTTTGTAAAGTGGAGCACTGCCCTATTCTTAGCTTCTTGTGCCATTAAGTGGTCTCCTTTTCCAAATTTCATCCTTACAGCGTCCATGCCCACCCTTAGAATGAATTTTCCTTCCTAAAATCTGCTCTAATAACTTCATTTGACTGTTGGTTGGGTGCTCTCCAAAGTGGATTCATTTTCTAACAGTCAAATCTTTAAAGCATCCAAATCTCCCTTGGAAGGCAATGCTCCTGTATGAATGTGCAATAATTTATCAGTAAAGGTTTTGACATGCCATGTGTTAACTTCCTATAGAGGATGTTGTTCAAAAAACTTTGGGATGTAAAGGGGTAGTCAATCAGCTAGTAAAAGAGAAAACCAAACCTGGAGTGATTATGAAAAACTTATGGATGTACAAGAGTAGTCAATCAGCTAGTAAAAGACCATAGTCGCTGACAGCCTCCTTCGACAAACTGTATGAGGCATCTTCAAATACCAGACTACACTAGCTTATAAATTTTCCCTTTTAAGTAGCACTATCTACTCAATTCATATACCACACACTTCACAGTCTATGCTGGAATTTTGCAAAGCTTTTGTATTTGAAAATTCAAAAAACAATAACCGCACTAAATATGAATCTCCCTTTCCTTCAAAAGTCTCCCATCGACAATGTCAATGAAAGCCATTCTACCAAGTAACAAGGATAACAACTTTAGAGTACAGAACTTCTTGACAAGTACTAAGGCTGTGATTGCAACCATTGATTGATCAGTTGCAGCAAATAAGGGGACATCTAATGCATGTCAGACCCTACCAAATAATACATCAAAAATTTTTAAACCATATTGTCCAGGAATCTTTGTCTTTTCACCTATTGAATGTTTTGGAAAATGATCTTCAATGTTTGTATCTCCTTCTTGCCTTTTCGAATGGCTAGTGTTATTCCCAACCCTTGAACTTTTGTTGCTACCACTTCTTTTTAGCAGCCATAGTGTCATTTGCTGTAACTGAAGCACTGTAAGCATGCTCACAGCTATTAGTGCAACCTTTTCCTAGTTTCAGTATTCTCTGCAAGGAATACAATAAAATATTACCATTCAAACCTCAACAACTATATATTAAAGATAGCAATAGGATGTTGAGATCCCCTTTCTACTCCAAGAAAAATCATGAAAATATTTTAGAAAAAGACTACAATAATTCTCTCAAGCAACCAACTCCATGATACAAGTCAACAATAACATGATAATGGAGTTGGTTTTGAAACGATCCCCCAAAAATGGCACCATGAAGTACGGTTCCTCCTCCAAGTGGTTGACCATGTATCTACCTTCAAGAACAATGAATGAATCCTCCTTAGAAGCATGTGTGGCCTCCTCCAAAGTGGATTCCTTCTTCAAACCTTGAATGGATGCACAAAGACCATGCAAAACTCCAATAAAGTGGCACTTGTGGCATCATGAGTAGAACTTTCCATCAATATTCAATGCAGAAGGCTCCATTTGAAAATCCCAAGGTAGAAGTACAATCTACAAAGGAGAAGACGAAGTAATTATCAATGAGTGGACATCCTCATCATAATAGCTTGGAAATGTGTGCAAGGTGACTTCCCCTCATATAAGGTGTCCTCTCCATTGACTAACAAATTCCTCAAAGGGGTAATGACCCTTGAAATATTTGTTGAAATTGTGAGTGCCTTATAATCATATATCTGGCCAACATATCAATTGTTTTCCTTGATGAACATATCTGAAAAAGGTGTTTGAATTATTGCTAGAGATGCAAGTGAGACTTGAACAATGAAATAGATCTGAGATAAAGTCATATCTTCTCCTCATAGGTAGAAAAATTGATCACTCAACACTCATAAGGCATGTGTGACTCATACTATATAATATTTCATGTTACCTTATTTTTTCTAACTGCTGAGTATAGTTTGTTGGCAATTATCAGCTATTCACTAGTGGCTTGGCCTCTTCAAGTATGTAAAAACACATCAAACTGTCCTCAAATATTTGCTACAGGTTGTATAAACTTGTTGATTTGTAAGTAGTGAAGTGTTGAGCTAGAAACAACCCCCCTACACTATTTTAATTTCCACATTCGATGAATTCAAAGTAGTATTGGTCTTCTTCATTTTATTTTGGATTTATTAGCCTACATGAGGTTTGCTTGCTAATTTTTTCATGAAATTTTCTTTAGTTCTTTTTGTCAGAACTCATCAGGCACTAGAAGATGTGCATCAATCTTCTCCTGCCATGCTTGAGAGTTAGTTTTGTCTGTAGAAAATTTCCAAAATTTGTCCAAAACTCTTTTTTCACAGTGTGCGGAAACTTACTTATCTAGTCCATTCTATGTTCTGGGTGAAGGAGTCACACTTAATTTTGAGAGAGATTCATTTTACTCCAGGGCAACTAGACATGCTTCCTTAGCAGCCAGGTTGGTCATGAATTCCTATTACAGAAAATGGACTTGATGTAATTATCATGTGGCATACCTATTATCTGTTGCATCATTTTACACAACTGAATCCAGCTTCACAGTTTCTACTGCTTTGTATATAACATGCTTTGACATGACCTTTACTGAAGTTTATATCTGCCGCTCTCCAACACCTTTCTGTGACCTTCCTACTTTCTCCAAGTCACCAGACAGTGTGGGTATTCTAATTGATGTTACAGGAGAGGCACACTAGAAACCATTTTCCTCTTGGATGTTGAAATTTCTGAATAGATGCCTTGTCGAAACAAGGCTTCAAGTATAAGGCCTTATTAGCTCATCGTTTATGTCTGCATCTTGTAGTTTACTTACTTAAGGAGACAGTACATTACAAAGGCCTTTTTTTGACTTTATACATTTAGCATCATCATCACTGGACGCAGAAATAATTCTTATCAAGAAGCTTGTACATTCAATGGACCACTATTTATGATTCGACCATGGGTGCTTTCCTTCATACTTTATATGCCATATGCCCTATATGCATTGTTGAATGTACAACTAAAGAGTTGCTCAATGCTAAGTGTGTTTTCTCAAATATTTCAAAATACAAGCAGTAGAGAAAGATTTGTGAACACAAAGACACTTTTGAAACTTCCATGGTTGTTTTCTGAGATTGACATCCAATCTGATACCATCAAGAAGACAAAGTGCAGAATTATCAGTATGTTGCTTAAGATGGGGATCAAAGCAATGAGTGAAAACATCTTTGAGGTTTTGGACTTAGCATTGCAAGATCAGATTACTGATGTCCAAGCTGAAGATGCTGCATCTATGCCAATTCTTGCATTCAATTCTAGCTATGATGTTATTACAACCATGTGTAGAAGATTGGAGGTCTTTGTTGAAGACAAATCTGACAAAGTTTGTGACATTGTAGCTCATGATATTGGATACATTGTATGCTTATCTGCTACTCCTTTAGCAACCGATTATGTAACCAACTTTCTGTGTCAAATCCACAAAAATGTTGGTTTGAAAGTGAATTTGGGAAACATATATGTTCTTATATCAGGATTCTTTTGTGCTCAGTGTGACAAACAAATTTCAGGTAACTCAGGGAAAAGTGACCTTGATGTAACTTTATATAAGATATAAAGGAAAGACATGCTTAATAATACAACTGTTAGAGTTTTCTTTCAGTATTTGTTAGTCTCTCTTTTGTTGACTTCTTTTTAGTGAATCATTAGAGCAAGTTCATGTCACTATTGTGGGAAGCATTTTTCGTCTTCTATGCCATGCAATCAAAAGTGGTCTTCTGGGAACAAAACCTTTGTGGATAAAATTCCTAGATATACTTCCACTTTATGAGAAGAAGGTTGTGAGGATATAATTTTTTTTGAAAATCCATTACTTCATTGAGAATAATATAATGGATATTTTGTTTGAAGATGATGGCGCATGCAACAAAACAAAGAAGAAAATATGCTTGGAATATTGAAACATTCTTTGGAAGCCACTGAGGATCCAGATGTATTTAAGACTTTGTTGGAAACGGTAGTAGAAATTATGAAAAGGGCTAATGTCCATGGATTTTTTATTTATTTATTTATTTATATTTTTTTTTTCGTTTCTCTCATTTGCTTTATTGATTGATCAACTTGACAATTCAAATAGTTGGGTAAGAGCAACAAATGCTAGATTAATACATAAATCTGCGAGTTTTAAACAAAAGGGAGGAATCAAATCAATCCTTCTCAAGTTTGGTGGAATTAGAGATGAGCCGTTTGAATACTTCAAAGCAAGGTTTGTCACACGCCTAGTTATGATGAGTGATTTTGCAGAGGTAATTTTGGGTATACCAAGTGTAGTTCTTGTTCAGGAGATGGTCCTTGTTGTTCTTCCAAAGCTTGTATTTTAACAAAAGCATAATTGCCATGCATTAGATACTTTTCATGAATTGGAAACATAGTTAAATACAAATTTTCCAGTTTTGCTGCTGGAATGGTGTCACAAGGCTCTATCGTTTGTGTTTCTTCACTCAAATTGAAAGGAACTGGTTACTGTAATGCAATTCTATGAAGCCCAGACAGGATCTAATATTAGAGTGTTGCCAGTTTAGCTCCTCTTGTCACTGGATCAGATAATTTTCTAGGATTTTTAAGGAATTACTTTGTTGGACTTTTTAATTGTGTATTGATAACAAAATGTTGTGCGTTGATGACTAGTCATTACGAAAGCAAGCATTGAGATGTTTGGAAAAGTTGATTGAAGTGATTGGTCTTCATCTCAGTGCATTTGTACCAAAAATTATGGTTTTACTTATGCATGTTGTAGAGAAAGAGAGTCTTCAATATGAAGGTCTGCATGTGTGGAATTTATTCATTCAAAGGTTGCTCAAGTATCTCCTTCAAGTCTCTCCTCAGGTAGTGGCTACACTTATGCCATGTCTTGAGAGAGAGCAACATCAACATATTATACATTTGGATATACTAGTGGAAATATTAGAACAACTGATAGTGAAGAATAGGGAGTTGCTAGGGGAACAACTGCTTGAGTTGCCCATGCTTCCCAACCTTTCCATTCTGACAGTGTCAATTTAGTGTCCTTTTCATTATTTCAATATGCATGTCATCTTGATCTGTAGCTTGTGCAAATGATGTGGCATAATTTAGTAAAGAGTAGATTTAGTTCTAGAATCTAGGGCATGGTAACCAATTTAAGACATATATTTTTGTTTAAGAAAGTCTAGCATACGAGGCTATCCTATTATTGTATTTTTTTTACTTCATTTCATAATTTATTCTAGACTTAACTTTGACATTTTCTAGGAGGTTTGTTTGCACTCCCACATTGTATAAGTAATATACAGCTTGAGCTTTTTAGCATGTAACTTAGTTGGCATGATTGTTCCTAAGATTTTCTTGAAGGTTGAATATTAAGTTTACTAAGGTGTTATTTTCTATGGTGATGTTTTATTTTTTTGTTTATACAGGTCATCTGGCCACATAGTGACCGTTATTGCCCAACTGAAGAAAACTTGTTCGAGTTTCTTGCTTTTATGAGGAAAAATGACATTGACAATATCACTGATGTTGAGATATGTATCATATAAATCCTTTATAGTCTATTTTAGTTTATATTTCAATGTTCATCGTCTTTCATGTCTTATACTTTGCATTGTATATTTTTTCTTTTTTAAGAAAATGAACTCAATATTGATGGTAAGAAGCATGAATTGAAGAAAGAGGGGAGCAATAACAGTGGAGCGGCAAAATGTGAATTAAAGAGAGAAGAAAACTGGTCTAGTGGTATTAGTAGATCCAATATCTTACATAAGACACACACATAGAGACTGATGGTCAAGTCTTCAGAGTTGGTGAATTCACTTGCAATGACTCGGCAACACAATGATAATGTTTCGAAGTATTGATGAAACAATATATAATGTGTAATTGTACTCCAACAAATATTAAGTTGGAAATTCATGTTGTAATACTTGACATTTTATATAATATAATTTGTGGTTGAAATTATTTATAGTTGCACTTGATATTATTTAGTATTGCAATTAACATATGTAACTTTTTGTCTTCATATTAGATGAACATGTACATTGTATGCCATTTTTTTTTAAAATTTAGTTGCAAAATCATACTAATTAATTTATGTTAATTAATATTGAACACATAAATCAATTTAAAATTACTAAATTAGTAGTTTATGTTGATTAATGATAAACACAAATAAAATGAATATATGACTAAATTAGTTGCTTATAATGATTGTTAATGAAAGTAAATGAAATGAATATAAATTACTAAATTAGTAATTTATATAATGAATATGAAACTACCAAAAAAAGATAAATGACTATTGCAAATGATAAATTTGAGATTACAAATGACAATTAAATTTTGCATATATACGACTAATAGTAGCTAATTTACAGTATCTTATAACAAGACCAAAATTTAGTCATATTTCTTTGGTCATTAATTGGTTTCAAATGATGACTAAAATTTGCATATATATGACTATTAGTAGCTAAAATTTGTGATTACAAATGACGACTAAATTTTGCATATATACGACTATTAGTAGCCAATTTCCAATATCTTATAACACGATCAAAATTTAGTCATATTTATTTGGTCATTAATTGGTTTCAAACAATGACTAAAATTTGCATATGTATGACTATTAGTAGCTAATTTACAGTATCTTATAACACGACCAACATTTTGGTCATATTTATTTGGTCATTAATTGGTTTTATCAAGTGATCATTTAGTAATATATTTAGTCGTATATTTGGTCATTAATTGTGACAATTAATGACTAAATCAGTGACTAAATTAATGACCAAATTAATGATTAAATATACTACTAAAAAACAAAATTGAGACAACCAATTAATGACTAAGCTAAAAACGACTAAAAGTTGGTCGCGTTATAAGATACTGTAAATTAGTTACCATTGGTCACCGACTGAAAACTAGTCATTTATATGCAAATTTTAGTCATTTTTTTAGTAATTAATTAGTCATTTTGTACTAGTGATAGATCTAGGAGGGTTTTAAATATGAAAAGTGGTGATGAACTTTTTCATGTGTCTTTCGAGCATGTGATACATATTTTGTAACCATCATGTAACTTTTTCATAGATAGGATAAGAGAAATGTAATAAATAGGAGTTAGAGTCCTGTTAGGAGATGGTTTCTTTAAGGTGTAGTTGTCAATTCTCTGTTAGAAGTTATGTATTTCAATTATGAAAGGTGTCATAGGATAATTCGATGATCTAGCCACCAGGAAGATCATACTTGTTGTAAAGAATGTCTATTTAAGGATAAAGCATCGAAGTAGTAAAGGGTTGGAGATTTTTTGCACCAAACTACTGCTTTTATTTTTTGACAAATACCAATAATACAAAGTGACATTTTTCTTGACAGACATGAGATTCTCATGAGGTTTTTGATGTCCTATTTATATATATCTTTATGTTTTACCAATTGTAGTAGATTTCATCTCTATTACTCATAATTCATAATTTTATGCTTTGACTTCCTTTAGTGATGAAATGACTGTGTTATCCTATGTTTTATGTGTGAGTTGCCTCTGTTAAAGACCTATATCTACCTCAGCTTCCATGTTAAGAAATATTGTCATTGAAAATACTGATTGTTGACTCCATAAGCCCAATGGTAGCAAGCCTGCATTCTTTTCAACTTGCAATCATAAAAACAAGTTACAAATTTCCATAGAGTTACCATCTAGTACTATCATTATTCAATATCATAAAACCCCCTTGAGAGAGCCCTCTCAAACTGAAGAGGCTAAGCTTCACTTAGAAGTGGTTTTAAAAAGTTACACTGAGTTGTTTGATAAGAAACCAATCAAGTACAATTTTGTGATAACATTTTGGTGCGTCTGTCGGGAGTCTGAAGATATACTTTTACTGAAATTTTGGAGCTGAACTCTTGAAGGTAGCAGGAGCTCAGAATCTATTCGAGGCTGCAACTACCTTGGTGACTCCATTCAAAATTCTCATGTTCAAAGGTGGCTTCGAAAAGGAGATATACGAGGAGTAATCCTGACCCAAATCCACCTACAAATGTGGACAATCCAAACACAATTTCTAGAGGCATTCAAGGAAGTTCTTCACAATCAGGTACTCCATTACACACAAAAGCCTTGTCCTCTGAAGTTTTAAGAAGTCCCAAAGATAAAAATTTTGATGATAAAATTCAGGAAGTCTTGTTTAGGTCTGAAAATGAAAAAGAATTGACTGATATTGTTTTAGACCTACAAAGAAGAGGTATTGATACCTCAGCCTTAGTGACCCAAAAAGACAAAGAAGAGTTATGGGGGGCAGTCACATCAGAGTTATTGTTAGAGAGGGAATCTTTAGATAAGTTAAAGGAACTTGACCCATTTGAAATCTTGCTAAGAAGAAAATCTAGTTTTCCTTTACCTAACTAGAGTTCAATTGTAACTGGAATACAAAGAGCAGCCACACCACCTCCTAAAAATGCCTCTTCTTCTACTATTACTGTCCCTAAAATTACTACAGTCCCTGTCATCATGGCTGGAAATGTTCCACCTCCACCTGCTGTTGCACCTACTATGTATGCCCCTCTTGTTCTTCCAGCTATCCTTAATGCCCTTCCAAGAAAATATTATGCTAGAATCAAAACTTGGGAAAGTGATGGAGAGATTACAGTTGAAGAGCATGTATACCAGTTTAATTACTTCATAGAGAGGGAGGAGGTTGATCATGAAGATGTCAAAATGAGGCTTTTTCCTCAGAGTTTCACTGGCGAGGTCAGAAAGTAGTTCAAAGCCTTGCTCCAGGAAGCTTTCATAATTGGAATGAGTTTGAAGATAGCTTCTTGAGAAAGTGGGGAAATAGAACAAACCCTGTGAAAGCCCTCACTGAGTACAATAATTTGAAAATATTTGTAGATGAAACTGTCCAAAATTTTACTAAGAGAGTTAATAAAGTCTATGATTCCATTCCTGCACATCTTAAGCCTCCGCCAAGAGAAGCTCAACTGAGATATGCTGAGGCTTTTGACTATGACTTTTCTATCCTGCTCAGAGAAAGAGAATCCCCTTCACTAGCATAAATGCAAAATGATGTTGTGAAGGTGGAAGTCAATATGATAACAGCTAAAAAATCCAAGATGAGAAAAACAAAATTGAAAGAAGAAGATAAGCCTTCCACCTCAGATAATAAATTTGACTTCGTGATGAAAACAATGGAAAAACTGATGGATAGGCTTACCCTTGGAAATACCTCTGCACCTCCTGCACAACATGAACCACAATTTAGAAATACACAATTCATAAGACCTCAAAACCAGCAGAGACCAAGGGAAAAAAAAAATCAGCCTGACCCTCGAGTAAGTCCTCCTTTTCAGCAAAATTTATTTGATGAAGAAGATCAGCCTGAGATACCAGAAGACTCCATTCATTGCTTAGATGAAAACATGTCTGGATGTTTTTCACTAAAGAAGAACATGATGAGTTTGATCATGATTTAAACAAGGGCGAGGAACCATTTGATTACCTTAAGAGTTATCAACATGCAATCTTTGAGATGTAGAAGCAAAACAACCTCAGAAACAAAAATGTTCCAATTAATGCAAATAAAACATAGCCCAAGAAAGATGCCCCTAAAATAGCTAAGGTTATAAAAGATCCACCACCTCCTCCTCCTATCAAAGAGAATGAGAAAATTACTTCTATTTTTAGTTTGGAGAATGAGATTTCCAAAATCAATATCCTGTCCCTTTTGGAGAAATTCTTAAGGTGAATGAATATAGAAGTAAAATTGTAAAAATGTTGAATTCCCAACCAGGAGCTGCTGACATCCTTAATGTTCAAGAATACCATCCAACCATATACTTGGGGCCAAGATTCGAAGATGAACAATATGAAGAGGTACCTCCTTTCTAGGTCAGCCTTAGTATTCATGACATGACATTACACAATGCCATGTTGGCTTTAGGGGAATCTCATAACCTCATGCCTAAAGTGATTATGGAAAGGATGGGATTGGAAATCACTAGGCCATACAAGGATTTGTTTTCTTTTGATTCAAAAAGAGGTCAGTGCATTGGATTGATAAAATATGTTTTTTTTGGTCTTACACAATTCCCTGCCAAGACAAGGGTAATGGACATTGTAATAGCAGACATTCCACCCAAATTTGGCATGATGCTATCCAGATCTTGGGTAGAAAAGATCAAAGGAACCATGCACAAGGACCTAACTTATGCCACCATTCCTGTTTTTGGTGAGCAAAGAAGACTGTACAGAGAGACAAGGATGGCTTATATGGTGAGTAGTAAGGAAAAACCTAATAATTTTCCCAATATATGTTGTTTAAATTGAATTAGGATCAGCTATTCTTTTCAATGAGCTAATTGATGAAGCAGAGGATGAAAGAAAAGCAGAAATTTAGGAGGTTGAAAATTAGCAAGCTCAAAATCAAGAAATCATTGAAGAAAATGTAGAGGGTTGGTGTTTTTTGCACTTTGATGGATCAACAGGAAGAGAGGGGGTTGGAGCAGGAATTTGGATCACAACTCCAGAGGATGAAAGTAAGTTTTATTCTTTCAAATTGAATTTTTATTGCACAAATAATATGGCTGAGTATGAGTCTCTATTTTTTGGTTTAGAAATTTTGAAAAGATTAGGTGCCCAAAAAATTTCAGTTTGTGAAGATTCTGAATTGGTTATTAAACAAGTTGAACGTGTGTATCAAACCAAGGATGTGAGAATGAGAGCATATAGAAATTTGATCATGGAGATGTTAGAAAAATTTCAAGAATACTCATTTATTGTGAATACTAGGGATCAAAACTCTGTAGATGACTCCCTATCTATTTCTCCAAGTCTGTTTGTTATCCCTGCATATTCCACTGAAAGATATGAGGTTGAAGTTCATCATAGGTCTTCTATCCTAGACAACATAATTCATTGGCAAGTTTTTGAAGATGACCAGCAAGTCAAAAACTTCATAGAATTGAAAGAGGAGTTTGAAAGCACACAAGTATATCAAAAAAACATGCTTTCTAAAACTAAGGGTAATTCTGAAGTGTTGCAGCTAAATAATAATTTTACACCCAAAGGTCTCATCCCACTTGAAAATCTTTTTGACCAAAATGATGTGTTTAAAGCTCCTAGGATACAAGCTGATGATGAAGAGGTAGAGAGTTTTAACCTTGGTACAATAGCAATGCCAAAAATTATTAAGATTTCTAAATTTCTTTATGTAGAGATGAAACGAAAATATATTGAGATGATGAAAATTTTTATAGATGTTTTTGCATGGAGTTACGCTGATTTGAAGAAATATGATCCTACTATTATTCAACATACCATTCCTATTAAATAAAATGAAAGCCTTTCAAACAGAAGTTGAGGAGGATTAATCCACTTCTCATGCCTCTGATTGAGAAGGAAATTAATAAGCACTTTGATGCAAAAATTATTGTCCCAATCAGATTCTCAAAATGGCTTGCAAACTTGGTACCAGATAGGAAAAAGAGTGGAGAAACCAGAATCTGCATTGACTTCAGAAACTTGAACAAAGCTTCCTTGAAGGACAATTACCCTCTCCCAAATATGGACCAAATTCTGCAGAACATTGTTGGTTCCCAAAGGATGTCTATGCTGGATGGATTTTCAGGATGCAGTCAGATACTAGTGCACCCAGAAGACCAGGAGAAAATTGTTTTTACTACACCATGGAGAACATTCATGTATGCCAAATGACCTTTAGAATGATGAATGCAGGAGCGACCTTTCAAAGAGAAATGGGCATTGCCTTTGCTAAGGAGAAGAATAAGTTGGTGGTTGTCTATCTGGATGACATAAAAGTTTTCTCAAGAAGAGAGGAGGACCATTTGAAGCATCTAGAGAAATTTCTGCTGAAGTGTAGAAGGTTTGGTATTTCTCTTAATCCCACTAAGAGTATTTTTGTTTTAACTTCTGGAAATTTACTTGGGCACATTATATCTAAAGATGGGATAAATATTGATCCAAACATATTCAATGCCCTTTAGAAAGTAGATCTTCCTAGAAGCAGGAAGGAAGTTCAGTCTTTCCATAGAAGAGTGAATTTTGTGAGAAGGTTTATTCCCAACTTTGTTGATATTTTCAAAGACATAACTAAGATGCTAAAGAAAGGAGCTAACATTAAATGGACAGTTGAATCAAAGCAGTCATTTGAGGAAATCAATAAGGAACTCACTCAAGCCCCAATGTTGATTAGCCCATATTTTTCAAAGGAATTTCTGGTTTTTACATTTGCATCAGAAAACACAATTGTTGGATTTTTGTCGCAGAAAGGACAACAAGGTACTGAAAAGCCCATTTCATTCTTTAGCAGGACCCTTGCTAATTCAGAATTGAAGTACAATATCCTAGAGAAACAAGCATATGCTTTGGTAAAAGCCATCAAAGACTTCAGAATTTATATTCTGCATTCTCATGTCATAGCATTTGTGCCTAATGTTGTAGTGAAGGATATCTTGACTCAAGTTGATCCTGATGGTAAGAGAGGGAAGTGGATAAATAAATTGTTGGAATATGATATAGAAATTAGACCTACAAAATTTGTGAAAGGTTAGGGGCTAGCAAATATGATGGCACAGTCCAATTTTGACTGTCTTGATATGAATTTAATTGCAGAAATTTCTGAATTATTAGATGAAGATGAAGAGCTGATTCCCATTGAAGAAAAGTACATTCTTTCTGACTAGTACAGAGACATTATCTTTGTCTTACATCATCGTAGAGCTCCTGCTAAATTGAATAAATCTAAAGCAAGGTTTTTGAAGCTGAAATCTCTGAGGTACTACATCATAGATAAAAATATGTATTGGAAAGATACTGGTGGTATTATTTTAACTTTTTTTCTGGAAGAGGAAGCTGAAAAAGTGATTGAGGAGTTTCATAAAAGAGATTGCGAAGGTCATCACTATTGGAAGGCCACTACAAACAAAATTCTCAGAGCAGGGTACTACTGGCCTACCATGTTCAAAGATGTCTACAAGAAGATAACTGCCTGCCATGAATGTCATATTTTTTATGGTAAGAAAAAGCTTGTTCCTTTACCCTTGATTCCTATATATGTTGAGGCGCCATTCCAGCAATGGGGATTAGATTTTATTGGTGAGATTCATCCATAATCTTCAGGGCATCATCGTTGGATCCTGACAGCAACTGATTATCTCACCAAGTTGATTGAAGCAATCCCAACTAGACAAGAAAATGATTCAGTCATCATTTCATTCTTAGAGAATAACATATTGTCTAGGTTTGCTTGTCCATTGAAGATCATCACTGAAAATGCACAGGCTTTCAAATCTAAGAGGTTGATCAATTTTTGTCATCAATATCACATTACACTTGGACATTCTACTACTTACTATCCACAAGGTAATGGTCTTGTTGAATCTTCTAACAAAAGCATTGTGAGAATTATTAAGAAGGTGTTGAAGTATGCTCTGTGGGCTGATAGAGTGTGTACAAAAATGTCAATTGGTACTTCACCTTATGAGTTGGTGTATGGAGCTAAAGCCATTTTTCCCACATCCTTGGGAGCGCCTGTTATGAAGCTGCTGCAAGGACTAGAGGAGGAGCCTAATGCTATTCGGCGGAGAATAAACCAGTTGATAGCTCTGCAGGAAAAAAGGGAGGAAGTATATAACAACAATAAACAATCTCAAAACAGAATAAAGAAGACATTTGAAATGAAGGTAAAAGAGGAAAACTTTCAGATTCAAGATGTGGTATTGAAGTGGGAGGCCAGAATTGAAGAAAAGGGGAAACATGGTAAGTTTGAGAATATCTGGAAAGGTCCATTCATAGTAGTTGCATTCCATGGCAACAACACTTACCTGCTGCAAGAGATGGATGAACAACCTTGTGCTGGAGGGCCTGTTAATGGCAGGTTTTTGAAGCGCTATTCCTCTTAAGTTCTACTAATTTTTCACTCCATTGTATGTATTCCATTTTATTATGCTTTTCTGCTAATAAATACAAGTTTATCATCAAGCTTGAGCCTAAGGTGAAGGCCATTAGAGTTTGAAGAAATCTTGGCAAATTTTAGAGTTTTTATTTTCAAAAAAGATGGATGGCACTGGAACTACAGGTTCTTTAGTGTACCACAAGGGCTTACCATCCTAAGTGGAGCCATTGTTATCACTCATAAAATGTGAAACATTACTTGACATGGTCACAGATTTAACTCCTTAAAAGGATAAGGTCTCCTTAAGCCTTTTTCCAAATTGGTATAGGAAAATTGTTAAGTCCCTATATTAATAGTGTAGCCCCTTATTATGTTAGTGTAGTCCCCCTTATTTTTATTATTGTACCCCTGTAACCCCCATATTGTTATTATTGTGCCCTTACATTATTATTGTTAGGTCGGCTAAGATTACATTGTGGCCCACTAGGATTACATTATGGCCCCATGGACTCCTATATATAGAAAGGAGGTTTTGTAAATTGCATCATCCAAGAATTTTTCATTTATGTAATGTATTGGAGGTTGCCCCCTCGAAGTGGCTTATTTCTAAGGCGTTGATATCTTTTTTCTTCTATTTTTGGAGTTGGTTGGCACAACATTTCGTATCAGAGTTGATTCTGTGGTTTCTCATTTCTTCATCGTGCAGCTCATTTATTTTGTTTATAACTTTTCTTACTATTCGGGTTGAAATGTTTAGGGCATGAAGCTGAAATCCTAAGGAAGATTGTCTAAACATTTCAGATCTTGGTTCGCAATATTTTCGGAGATATCATCTGTGGAAGTTAGGTCTTTTTTCAAGCTCCTAAACAGGTCATCGTGGAATTTTCGTTATAAATTTTTTTCTACGAAGGTTCAAGGTGAAATTTTTAGGTGCGAAATAAACTGAGGAAGATTTTCTAAAAATTTCGAGAGCTTGGTTCACAATATTTTTGAGATATGATCTGTGAAGTTAGGGTCTTTTTTTCGTGCTCATAAACAGCCATTCAAAGAATTATGATAATTTATTTTCAACAACTTTAAGCCACCCGTATGGTGTAAGATAAGATCCTGAGGAAATTTGTCAAAAAATTTCAGAACTTGGTTCGCAATATTTTTGGAGATATGATATGTGGAAGGTAGTGCTTTTTCAAGCTCCTGAATTTCATCTCAAAGAGGTGATCGTGGGAAAAGTTCAATAACTCTCTCTCTGGGCATCGGATTTGAGTGCCGTAAAAAGTGGTCGCAAGTTCATGGACTATAGTTTCTTGGCTATCAATTTCAGAGACAAAGGATGAAACAGTGACACGTGGAAAGTCGTACAATTTCACTCTACTATACCAGTCCATAATTAGGTCATTGTGGGAGATTGGACACAACTTTGTCTTGGAGAATCCAAATCAGGTTAGACCTGTGGCATTCAAAAGAGAATTCAGAGGGATAATTCAGTGTTGAATTTAAGATATTGAAGATCCACAATCGCAGAGATAATACAATTTCAATATCAAGCTCCCCAAAGCAAGTAAAAGGTGTGTATTGTTTTTCCGAATTGCATAAGTCTTGTTTGAAGAATCAATTTGAATTGATTCCAAGGGAATATTGAAGAATTTTTTTCAGTAATGGGTTCTATTATGCCTCCAAAAAATAATTCCATACCCATTAAGCCCTCAGAAAGCTATACTATGACGCATGAGGAGGAAAAATTGCAATATGAGATATCAAAATTACGGTACCAAGTGCAACAAATTTCGATCTTACGAAGAGCAACCGAAGATGACATAGATGGTTTAAAAGAAAAAATGGAGGCTAATTTGGATGGTTTGAAGGATCAAATAAAATCTATTATGGATGATAAAGTAGTGGAATATCACAATGAGCATCAACAACAAGTTCTACAACTCTCAAAGGATAACCTAACTTTGGTGCAAAATCAAATGAAACAATCGAAAGATCAATATCACATCGAAAGAAGTTCTGAAGCAGTCACAGAAACAAGAACTCGACAAGTACAATCAATTTCAAATTATCTCAGCAAGTGGAAGAACTTTCCTGTAGAAGATTCCACACGGGACGATGAGAATTTTATACAGAAGCATCAAGAAATAATCAAGCGTTGAGGACAACACTTGTTTGAAGGAGAGGGGCATGTTAAGTCCCTATATTAATAGTGTAGCCCCTTATTATGTTAGTGTATTCCCCCTTATTTTTATTATTGTACCCCTGTAACCCCCATATTGTTATTATTGTGCACTTACATTATTATTGTTAGGTCGGCTAGGATTACATTGTGGCCCACTAGGATTATTTTATGGCCCCATGGACTCCTATATATAGAAAGGAGGTTTTGTAAATTGTATCATCCAAGAATTGTTCATTCATGTAATGTATCGGAGGTTTCCCCCTCGAAGTGGCTTATTTCTAAGGCGTTGATATCTCATTTCTTCTATTTTTGGAGTTGGTTACACAACAAAAAATTTATTTTTTACTTGTTTAAACCTAATCCTAAGATTCAAGGTCACCCACATTTAGGCCATATCATGTCTCATAAGTCATCATTAGGTGTCAGATTTCATTTCCCAAGCGTTTAATTTCAAAAAGGACACTTAAACTAGTTTAACGTCTTTTCGTAGCATTTTACACCATAAAATAGTAGTTTTCGTTATGAAACTGCCTAATAGTTTCGTAGCGAAACTGTCAGAGAATGAACTAGCTACGCTATGAAAAAAAAATTATGCCTGTCTTGTCAAAATTGATGCAAAGTGTCAGTTCATCATTGGAGGAGTTAGGGTGGAGGTAATTTCGAGTCAGTTAGGGTACAAAGGTCATGTCTGAGGTCATCATTATCGTTTTTAGCATGCTAGTGTCATGATTAAGGCATGAGTTGTCATCGAAACCATAAAACATTACCCAATTGAGTCTTTTTGTCATTCTCTACTTTATCCTTGAATTTTATTAGGTTTCTGGAGAGCTGCTTCATCGAGCCAAGCAAGTTGCTAGCATTTTCAAAAGTTGCAGGTGTCATTAATCAAGCGGGGCTAAGAAGATATAAAATCATCATGGTTGCAAATAAGAAGACTAACAAAGGTGGTCACTACCATAGGTATGAGCCCATGGACATGAATTTTTTAAATGAAGACCTAACTGCCTTGGAGGTATTCAGAAGAACAGGTAGCTTGCAATTTTGTCAAAGACTGCACGGTTGTCATCTACAAGTTTCTAAGGACTTTGCTAATAGTTTTACTGGGAAAACTTCAAAGGTGGGAATGCTAAACCTTGCGATAACAACAGACAGTATTTCAGTATCAACAGGAATCCCTAAAGGAGGGGAACAATGGTTTAAAGGCATCAAGTTCACCATGCAGGGCTACAAATAATTCATCAAGCCAGATCGTAGTGAAATTGATCTCACAAATGCTATCCCAAGGAGCTACATGAAGGAAAACTACTCAAAGTTGCTGATGATCATTCAGAAGTACTTCACCTATGAAGGAAGGTTTCACGTGGTCTACTCCTATCACCTTAGGCTTCTGCTACATTTTGTGGTTAAGAGGTCTCTTGAATTGCCATTTTACATATACAGAAGTCTAACTAAAATGTCAGATAAGGTCCAAGTTAAAAAAAATAAGGAAATTAAACTTTTCTCTTTAACCATGGCTTGATTAAATTGTTGGTGTTAGGGGAGTTAAAGAGATTAGGCAGAGATTGGACATTATTCATGTTCTTGAGTGGTTTTGAGGTAGGCTTTGTCACTCCTAAAAGAGTTTCCAAACCTAGAGATATTTCATCACCAACAGTGGCAGACCAGTTAGAACCGGTGAGCATGGAGACAGAGCCTTTGCAGAAGGTTGATACACCCAAAGCTACACCTGCAAAACAGAAGCCAACAGTTAGCAAACATGGCAGCAAGAGAGTTACTAGGAACCAAACAGTGGTTAAGGGTAACTTAGAGGACATCTTGCATGTAATTGATATTGAAGAAACTCCCATTGTCCAAGCTGAAGATGTTGAAGTTGGGGGAAGAAAGCTAAAGAAAGGCAAGACAACTAAAAAGTTAGAGTTTGTAGGTGATGATGTTGGTTTCATGCTTCAAGATAGAAAGCCAATGACAAGACATGCAAGAAAGGTCATGGAAAGTAGCAAAGAAATTCAGAAGGTCAGTGAAACTACTCAGCCACCACCAAGCATCATAGACCTCTCCTCACCTGCAAAAGAAGAGTTGGTCATCAAACAAAAGAAGGGTAAAGAGAAAATCACTAAAAAATCAAAAGTTGAAACCCTTAAGGAGCAGTTGAAAGAGGCAGGTGAAGAGATATTAGTCTTGAGGAAAGAGGCAAAGAAGCATAAAGATGAAAGGGTTCAGTTTGAAAAAATGAGGAATATCTGGGAAGATATGGGAAGATCAAGTCACAAGTGTCACAAAGACCTTGGAAAATACAGAAAAACTGATAAAGTAGACTCAGCCACTAAGAAGAGAGGTCAAGAACATCAAAAAGGTAAACATGTACTTGCAATCCAAGAATAGGACACTGAAGGACCAAGTCAAAGATCTTCAAGAACAATTGGATCTGATTCATGAAGAGTTGGAAAAGAAATGTTTGAAAATGACTGTGGTGGAAGAGCCTATAGCTCAACTGAATATGCCTTAGAAGGTTCATTACATTAAGAAAAACAAGATTTTGCAGCTGGAGGTCAGCTTTTGAAGATAGTTTTGAAATAGGAAATTTTTGGGTTTTTACACAGTTTCATAGCATTCCTCGGGCTTAAAGCCAGGAATACACTATGAAAAAACCTGTAGCAGCCTTTTTGCTTCTAAAGTCAGTTTTTGCATGATTTAAGGAGTGGGATTCATGGTGGTAATGCATCATGACATGTTTGACATGATGTAACGACAAAGAATTGAAGAGGATGGATGGAAAGGCTACTTTTCTCACGCTACCAAAACTCGTTATGAAATTGTCCTGTTTTCGTAGCGAGCAATTGTTAAAGGTTTTTTTAGCATTTTAATGGCAGTTTTAGACAGCTAGAGACCTCCAACGTGTCAATGGAGCTTATTATCAATTATTTATCACTCGAAGGAAGTGTTATGAAGACAGTCATCATCCAAAGCAGCTTTGAAGATAAGGGTCATGCATTCCTAAAAAGCAGGGTCATGTTCCATAGATCTAGGAGGGTTTTAAATATTCAAAGTGGTGATGAAATTTGTCATGTGTCTTTCGAGCATGTGATACTTATTTTGTAACCATCATGTAACTGTTTCATAGATAGGATAAGAGCAATGTAATAAATAGGAGTTATAGTCCTATTAGGAGATGGTTTCTTTAAGGTGTAGCTGTCAATTTTCTGTTAGAAGTTATGTATTTCAGTTATGAAAGGTGTCATAGGATAATTCGATGATCTAGCCACCAGGTAGATCATCCTTGTTGTAAAGAATGTCTATTTAAAGACAAAGCATCAAAGTAGTAAAGGTTGGAGATTTTTTGCACCAGGCTGCTGCTTTTATGTTTTGAACAGTAATAGAAAGTGACATTTTTCTTGACAGACCTGAGATTCTCATGAGGTTTTTGATGTCCTATTGATCTATATATTTATGTTTTACCACTTGCGTAGATTTCATCTCTATTACTCAGAATTCATAATTTTATGCTCTGACTTCCTTTAGTGATGAAATGACTGTGTTATCCTATGTTTTATGTGTGAGTTGCCTCTGTTAAAGACCTCTATCTGCCTTAGCTTCCATGTTAAGAAAATTTGTCATTGAAAATACTGATTGTTGACTCCATAAGACCAATGGTAGCAAGCCTGCATTCTTTTCAACCTGCAATCATAAAAAACAAGTTACAAATTTCCATAGAGTTAGTCATCTAGTACTATCATTATTCAATATCATAAAACCCCCTTGAGAAATCCCTCTCAAACTAAAGAGGCTAAGCTTCAGTTAGAAGTGGTTTGAAAAGTTACATTGATTTGTTTGATAAGCAGCCAATCAAGTACAATTTTGTGATAACAAATAGTATGCTCAAGATATAGATTTTAAAGATTTATATGTAGCTTTCTCTCAAAGTAATCATGTTGAAGAAATGGATTATCATGTTCATAACAAGTTTTTGTATAATCCTCTCAAGTCGTGTATTCCAAGCGTGAAAGAGTTAATGTCATGAGGGAATTAGCCCATACTTCTCTTATTTTTTGTCACTTTGGTGTAGGCAAAACAATTGCTCAACTGTAGAGGTATTGTTATTGGCCTCGTATGAATGAAATTGTGTCAAGATATGTACGAGGATGTGTTTGATCCCTATAATACTAGTGTATCTTGTTATTGTTATTATTGTTTCCATGTAGTCCCCATATTTTTATTAGTGTGCCCCATAGAAACCCACTATTTTTATTTTTGTGCCCTCACATTATTATCGTTATGTCGACTCTAATTATATTGTAACCCCTTAGACTCTTATATAGAGAAAGTAGGTTTTTCATTTGAATCATACAAGAATTGTTTATTAATGTAATTTAAAGGAGTTCCCCCCCTCGAAGAGGATGAGTCATTGATCTATCTTTTCTTCTATTTTGTGAGCTGGTTGCATAACATTTGGTATCAGAGCTTTGGATTCTAGGGTTTCACTTCTTCAAACAGAACATCTTGGAATTTTCATTGTAACTTTTTTTCTGCAAAGATTCACACGCTGAAATTGAAAACCTGTGGATTCAAAATATTGGTGAACACCTTGTATAAATTTCAGATCTTGCTCCACTATATTTTCGGAGATGTGATATGAGGAATTTAGGGTTTTTGCAGGCTCCAGAATTTCATCTCAAATAGGTGACTGAGGGAAAATCGTCATAACTTTTGTTTCAAGAATCAAATTTGAATTCTATAAAAAGTGGTTGAAAGCAAACGAATTTTAGTTTTTCCTATATCAATTTCAGAACCAAATGTTTAAACAATGACATGTGGCATCCCTTACAACTTTTCTCTACTGAACCAATCCATAATCAGGTCATCGTGGGATATTTGGCATAAATTTACCTTGAAGAATCCAAATTAGGTGTGATCTGCCACAGTGGAAATAAGATTTAGGGGGGCTACTATAGGACCAAATTTCAAATCTCAAGGATCAGAAATCACAGAAATACATCAGGTTCAATATTGAGCTCCTCAAAAGCAAGAAAAAGGTGTGTATTGTTTTAAAATTGCATAACTTTTGTTTGAAAAATTAGTTTGAAGTGATTCCAAGGGCATATTGAAGCACAAATATTGGTATTGGGTTCTAATATGCCTCCCAAAAATAATAACGCACCCATTAATCTCTCAGAAAGCTCTAATATGACACATGAAGATTAAGAATTGCAGCATGATATCTCAAAATTACAGGACCAAGTGCAACAAATTTCACTCTCACAAAGAGCAACCAAAGATGGACTAAAATGTGACATGGATGGTTTAAACGCGACATGGATTGTTTAAAAGAAGACATGGATGGTTTGAAGGATGCCATGGAAGCTAAGATGGAGGTTTTGAAAGCAAACATGGAAGGTTTGACAAATTTGTTTCAAGAAAGACTTCCCGGTGGTGACAAGGTAATCCATGAAAATCATGATAAGGAAAAAATGAATATGAATTGTGATTTTAGAAACTACAATTTTGGGTGTAAGAACCACCACATTCCAAAGATACATATGAGGAAGTTTGATGGTAAGGATCTAGTAACAAGGATACTACACATGGAGCAATATTTTGATCTCCATCACAATGTGCAACACTCACAAAAGGTACACATTGCAACTTTATATTTAGAACCAAATCTTTTTGTATGGCATCGATGGATTTTTTATCGTAAAACAATTGTCACTTGGTTAATTTTTATGGAGGAAATGATAACACATTATGAGGATACAAAGAGCAGCACCTTTTTTAGCCAATTGATAAATTTCAAACAGAAGGGTTCAATGGCAGAGCATATTGAGGACTTCCAAAAATTGAATATCAAGGTAACAAATATTCCAGAGGAGCATAGGGTTGATTTTTTCATAAGGAATTTAAAGGATAACATCCAACACAAGCTTCGCCTTTGGGAACCTGATTCATTGGACAAGGAATTCAGGGTGGCAAGAAAATTTGAAAGAAAATTTATGGAAATAAGGAAGTCTACCACTCACAACTATAAATATGGAAGTGTTTTTGCTCCTAGCCTTCCACAACCTACAAGGTTGACACCATAACAATGGAATGAAAAAAGAGAAAAAAGGGCTTTGTTATAGTTGTGATAACAAATACACTAAAAGTCATGTGCGCTGAGAATAAATTATTTTACATAGAATTTGAAGAGGAGGAAGAAAATGAACAAGAAACATCAAAAGAGGAGGATTTAAACCAGGAACCAACCCCACAGAAAGAATAAATGAAATCCAACCATATATTGTAATGCATTAGCGGAAATTACCACTCCTCAAACCCTGAAGATAGAAGGATATATCAAGAAGACAAAGGTAATAGTGTCGATTGACTTGGGTAGTACCCATAATTTTATTCATTGTAAGATAGCCAAGGAATTGAATTGTTTCCTATGTCCAGCACCAAAGTGTCAAGTGATGGTTGCAAATGGAGGAACTATAAATTTCTCTAGAAAGTGCCATAATATCAAGCTATGTTGGAAATATTGTCATTGATGGCAAAGAAGGCAAAGAACAGCAGCAGGGAATATACAGCGAAGGCAGAGGCAGAGGCAGAGCCGTTATAAAATTCCGAGAATCGCCCAAGCCGAAGGATCATTACCCGATGGGCGTTACATATCTAAACATAAACCTTATTCCGGGAATCGATTAACTCCAGCGGCAAAGTATATATATATAAACATATAAATATATATATATATATATATACAAAGCGTATACATATATATCAGTTATTTAAATGGAGCGCTTTATTATAAGAACTCCCGTGATTAAGGAAAACATAACATAATCGGAATTTGTGAGTTGGAAGAATAATTAACACAGAGAATCGGTGTAAATTGCCTGCTGGAACCTTTAAACATATTTAAAATTTATAACAGTCAGTTGTATTATGAATCGGGTCTGTGGTTAACTATCGCATCGGGACTTTGAAGATCGAAAGGGAAGTGCATTGCAATTGCCGATTGGCGATTTCTGATTGGAATCACATCGGAACTTTAGAGGGTTGAAATTGAAGAGCGCATTGAAGTTGTGATTTTCGATTTCCGATTGAATCGCAATCGGAGCACATTGGAGTTGCAATAGTTGAGTGATATCAATTCAGGCGATTGGCGATTTCCGATTGAATCGCAATCGGAGCACATTGGAGTTGCAATAGTTGAGTGATATCAATTCAGGCGATTGGCGATTTCCGATTGAATCGCAATCGGAGCACATTGGAGTTGCAATAGTTGAGTGATATCAATTCAGGCGATTGGTGATTTCCGATTGAATCGCAATCGGAGTCAGAGTGGAGGATCGGGACATGCAAATCGGAAGAACTTAAAAGTGATTCAATCGCATTAGAGTATTTGAAGTTGCGATTGCGATCAATCGCAATCAGAGCAGGAGCGATCAATCGCAATCGGAGCAGGAACGATCAATCGCAATTGGAGGAGACTCATTGCATCGAGAAGCGTGGCAAGTGGGCCCGAAAGGAGTTCTTATATGCTTAAAGAATTTTTATTATATTACGTCGAGAATTGATTTAAGTCATTTCAAAAGGAAGTTTGTATGTATGCCGAGAGTTGAAATTACATTATATGTATATATAAAAGGGCGTTGTTATATATATAGATATAACATGGTTGCGGTGGTATTAAAGTATGCCGCGTGGTCTGTGGACCCACGGGCCTCGGCTCAAGGTGGAGGGCGATTATTAATGTAATACAATTGTGATATATGTCTGTTCCGGCCTACAGAACTCGCCACATCAACAAGACACTCGTGGCACGAAAAGGATTGGAATTGCCCTGTTTTAAAAGTCTGCAACCACATTTTATTTATTTAAAAGGCACTATTACACGTATGCAGCAATTATACCACAGAAGAGGACAGAAAAGGATACAGAGAAGAAAAGAGTTAAAACACAGTCACAGAAAAGACAAGCACAGTCAAAGAAAATCCAAAAGACTAAATGAGTTGAACTCGAATTCATTTTGTAATTCGAATGTAATTGTTTTAATTGATTTGTATTGTTTGTGATGCATTGGAAAGTGTCCGAGAGGAAAACAAACTTCCACTGTAATGTTAAAATTGACACCTACAGTTATAATTCCTGAGTAAGCAGATAAAAGGAGTGAGAAGGAAGAAGACAAAGAGACATGACTGTCCATTTTGAATTCCAAGTAGAATACAAACAGTCATGTGAGGAAATCTGTAAATAATATCATCTTGATATGCAAAGAGATGTTAGAGAGAGTAAATCAAGAGAAGGCAGAATATAGAAGTGTGAGGCAGAGAAGATTAAGAAAAGCATAACAGAAGGAGAAGCTACAGAACAGGGCTGATATCTGAGGTAAATCAGCAAACTTTCAGTTTGATAAATTGAGGAAGTTGGAGCTTCCCTATCAAGTTGCAGCTTGATAGCTGTCAGTTGTAGCTGACTGAGGTTGGAGCCTCCTGTAGGTTGGTGCCTGCATAAAATTGAAGGGAGTTGGTGCTTCCTTGCAAGTTGTAGCTTGCAGAATTGAGGATAGAGCCTCCTGTAGGTTGGTGCCTACAGAAAACAGTGGTGAGAGGGAGTTGGAGCTTGCCTTTGCATCACAACAATAATAAGATGTGTTTTTCTCCCTTTATGGGTTTCCACTTACATCTGCTGTCTCTATGTGTGCTTCTTATGTGTTGATGTGATTATTTCAATCTGCTTAATTTCTTGATGCTTTCAACTTAAGTATGGTGTCACAATATATTAATATTGGCTGCAAATAAGATTGTTCACATATTAAAGCTGTAAATAACTCTGGTGAAAATTTAAAAGGCTAATGCATGTATTAAACTGATTCACCCCCCCCCTCTCAGTTTAATCAAAGATTCAACAATTGGTATCAGAGCGGGTTCCTTGTATATCAGTGTAACAACTGAAAGGAGATCCTAGGCTCTCAAGATGGCAAGTCAAGAAGGAAGCTCAACCAATAAAGCCCCTTTCTTTACAGGTGCAAATTATTCCTTTTGGAAAATAAGAATGAAAGCTTATATAATGTCTTTAGGATTAGAAGTTTGGGATGCTGTGGAAATTAGATATGTCACAAAGTCAATTGATACAGAGAAAGAAGCTAAACAAAGCTTTGTAGCTAATGCAAAAGCAATGAATGCAATCTTAAATGGACTATGTGAAGCTGAGTTTATCAAAATAATGCACAGTAAGACTGCCAAAGATATGTGGGACACTCTAGAGAATATCCATGAGGGAAATAAAAAGGTTAAGACTGCCAAACTTGAAGTATATAGAGCCCAGTTTGAAAATTTTAAAATGAATGATGATGAAGATGTTGGCAGCTTCTTCTTAAAAGTTGCAGAAATTGTTAACAGTATGAAAGCTCTTGGAGAAACAATACCAGAAGGTATAATTGTACAAAATATTCTAAGATCTCTTCCATCCAGATTCAATCCCAAGGTGTCTGCAATAGAAGAAACAGTTGATTGGGAGACCTTGACCATGAACCAGCTACTAGGAAATCTTACAGCATATGAGATGAGGCTCCCACAGAAGAATCCAAGTACAAGGGAGGCAGCATTCAAAACAGAAAAGAAGAAAGAAGAAAAGGAAGACATATGCTCCTGCTCTGATGAAGAAGAGGCTAAATCTGTCAAGAAATTGGATAGAGGATCAGGTAGATACAAAGGTAAACTTCCTTTTAAATGCTTTAACTGTGGAAGAGTTGGACATTATGCTGCTAGATGTCCTCACAAGAAAGTAAGAAATCAAGCTCAAGAATCAGAGAAAGACACATCAAAGAATTGGCAGAAAGGAAAGAAATTCAGCAGAAAATCCTTCTATGCTCAGCAAGACAGCAGTGCATCTGAAGACTCAGATGAACCCTCAGGAGAAGAGGGAACCTCTGAATTTTTACTGATGGCCATAGAAGATCTTGAATGAATCTTGCTAGAAGAAGAAGAAGAAGGGGAAGTCGATCTTGAGGGGGAGCTAAGAAGTGCTATGGAGGAGATTGACAGACTCAAACTAAAATTCAGAAAACAAAAAGAGATTCTCCTCAAATGTGTGAAAGAAGATCAAAATTCAGAAGTCCTCATGTAGCTAAAGGTAAAGCTTGAAGAAGCCAAGAAGATAGAAGATATGTTACTTCAGCAAATCAAAGATAAAACTCGAGAACAAGAGAATCTGGAAGAAGAAATTCTATGTCTGAGAAGGAAATTAGAAAGTGCTCAACAGAAATTCTCTATATACCCTTCTCAAATGACAAGTTCTGGTAAGTTGAATGAAATCTTGGATGCTCAAAGATCTCCTCTAATAAAAACTGGGATAGGCTATGAAGGAGAATCAAGTAAAGGCAAAGAAAAGGAAAACAAAAATATAATTTTTGTGAAAGCAAAGAAGGTTGATGAAGCAGCCCAAATAATTCCTACAAAGGAAGAAACATGTAATGAGAAAGACAGAGACCAAAAGAAACCTCTAATAACAAAGATTGTAACAAATACTAAGACAACAGAGAAAGGATCATATATTCCTGATTATATCAAATTTGGAAGCCATCAAAGGAGATTCTTGCCTCCTATGAAGAATGCCACCTGTTATGTCTGCCACAAGTCGGGACACATTGCTGCATATTGTCATACAAGGAGGAATGATTCAAACCAGCAAAATATGCAAGCATGGAAGAGACAACCTTACATCAGGTATGCAAGTAATTTCTATGGTTATTGTTTTTATTGTAAGGATTTTGGCCATAGAATTATTGAATGTAGAAAGTATGGACAAAGACTGATGTTCAATACCTCAAGGAGGTTTATGAGTCAAAGCAATTTTGTTCATGCTCACAATTCTGCAAAAACTATAATCAAATGTTTTGTATGCAATCAAGTTGGACATATATCTTCCAAGTGTTCTCTAAAAGGATATAATTCATCACCTCACAAAAGATACCAAACAAAAGGGGGCCTCCAGTGGATAAAGAAGGTGAATAAATGTGACTTGGCTTTAACTGCTCAAGATTTTAAGAGTCAATGGTATTTGGACAGTGGCTGCTCTAAACACATGACAGGAGACAAAAACAAGTTTTTAACTCTTGATGAAAAGAAATCGGGCAATGTCACTTTTGGAAATGACAAATAAGGAAAGATCAAGGGAAAAGGATCAGTCAGCATAGACAATGGCGGAGGAAAGGCTCAAGATGTATTATATGTAGATGGGCTGAAAGAAAATTTACTGAGTGTCAGTCAGATGTGTGATAAAGGCTGTGAAGTTCTCTTTAGAGCACAAGATTGTGTAGTCAGATCAAGCACAACAGGTAAGACTCTGCTCAAGGGTGTTTGAACAGAGAGTAATGTTTACATTGTGAAAGAGGGAGATGAAGCATGTCATCTTAGCAAGCTAGAAGAGTCATGGTTATGGCATAAAAGGTTGGGACATCTAAGCTTCGATGACATCATCAGACTAAGTAAGAAGAAAGCTGTTAGAGGCGTGCCAAAAATTAAGAGGCCTTCTAATACCATATGCAAATCTTGTCAATTGGGTAAACAAACCCGCACATCCTTTAAGGCCAAAGAGGAGTTATCAACAAGAAGACCACGTCAGCTTGTGCACATGGATCTGTGTGGACCTGCAAGAACTAAGACACCAAGTGGAGAATCCTACTTCATGCTGATAATATATGATTTCTCCAGAATGACATGGGTTGCTTTTCTCAAGAACAAATCAGAAGCACTGGAAAAGTTTAAGATATTCAAAGCATTAGCAGAAAATCAAACTGGATGCAAGCTAAAATGTATCAGATCAGATAGAGGAGGAGAATTTACAGATTATGACTTTGCTGACCTACGCAATGAACATGGCATAAAACAACAATTCACTATTGCAGGAACACCTCAACAGAATGGAGTAGCAGAAAGACAAAACAGATATGTTCAATAAATTGCCAGAGCCATGATGCAAGAGAATAATATTGCTCAAACCTTTTGGGCAGAAGCAGTGCACATAGCAGTACATATCCTTAACAAAGCTCACTTAAGGCCAAGCAGTGACAAGACTCCCTATGAACTATGGTATGGAAAGCCAGCTTCAATAAAACATTTCAGAGTCTTTGGTAGCAGGTGTTACATAAAGAATAATGATGAAAACCTTGGGAAATTTGATGCAAGAGCAGATGAAGGGATTTTTCTAGGATATGCTTCCAAAAGTAAAGGGTGCAGGTGCTACAACAAGACTCTTCGGAAAATAATTGAATGTATTGATGTGAGATTTGATGAAGAACTTCCAAACAATACAAGAAATACAAACTGCTGCAATCCATCAGACAACCATGAAGAGGAAGACCAGAATGATGATGAAACAAGCAAGACAACAGAAGATGCAGAGCTGAGCTCGAAAACCCCCTCAAGATACACTCAGAAGAATCATCCTGAAGAACAGATCATAGGAGACAAGGAAGCAGGGGTCCAGACAAGAAGGTAGCTAACAGAACAAACTGAGGAGGTATACATAGCCATGCTGTCACAAATAAAGCGAAAGAAATTTGAAGAAGCCAGCAAGGACAAGTCTTGGGTAAAAGCAATGAATGAAGAATTAGAACAAATTGAAAAGAACAATACCTGGGAACTAGTTCCTAGACCTGCTGAGAAAAATGTCATAAGCTCAAAATGGGTATTCAAAAATAAAATGAATGAGGAAGGATAGGTAATCAGGAATAAAGCCAGACTTGTCTGCAACGGATATTCACAAATTGAAGGACTGGATTACGATGAAACATTTGCTCTTGTAGCCAGAATGGAAGCTATCAGAATGTTTCTGGCATTTGCATGCTACCAAAACTTCAAAGTATATCAAATGGATGTAAAATCTGCATTTCTGAATGGAGACTTAGAAGAAGAAGTCTACATGGAACAACCAGAAGGCTTCTCCTTGACAGACAAAGAAGACTATGTGTGTAGACTGAAAAAGGCCCTATATGGAATGAAACAGGCTCCTCGTGCTTGGTACTCAAGGCCAAATAAATATTTGAAAAACAAGGTTTTAAGAGAGGCGGAGTAGACAACAATCTATATATAAAAGCCCATGAAAATGAACTCCTGATTGTTGTAGTGTATGTTGATGATATTATGTTTGGAAGAAACAAAGATGAACTAGCAAAAGGGTTTGCTGATGAGATGAAAACAGAGTTTGAAATGTCTATGATTGGAGAACTCAGTTTCTACTTGGGACTGCAAATTCAGCAAAAGAACACAAGCACATTCATCTCTCAAGAAAAATACTTAAAAGAAATGTTGAAAAGATTCAAAATGGAGGACTGCAAACCTATGACTACCCCCATGATCACGGGATGCAAGCTGTGTACAGATGATGGGTCTGCAGATGTAGACCAAAAACTCTACAGATCCATGATAGGAAGCCTACTGTATTTGACAGCTTCAAGACCAGACATCATGCTAGCAGTAGGACTAGTGGCTAGATATCAAGCAGCGCCTAAACAAAATCACCTTCTTGCAGTCAAAAGAATATTCAGATATCTACAAGGAACAACACAATATGGACTTTGGTATCCTAAAGGCAAAAGCTTCATATTGACAGCATACACAGATGCAGATTGGGCCAGCTGTGTAGATGACAGGAAAAGCACAAGTGGAGGTGCTTTCTATCTAGGAGAAAGTCTGGTGGCATGGTTAAGCAAGAAACAAACATCCATCTCTCTGTCTACAGCTGAAGCAGAATATATAGCAGCAGCAGCATGTTGTACACAAGTCATGTGGATGAAGCAGACTCTTCAAGACATGAAGGTAAACATTAATGAACCTATCTCAGTCAAATGTGATAATACAAGTGTTATAAGTATATCTAAAAATCCTGTGCTTCATTCAAAAACTAAACATATACCAATCAAGTATCATTTTCTCCGAGAACAAGTGGCTCAGAAGATAGTTAAACTGGACTATGTACCAACAAAAGAACAGATAGCAGATATATTTACTAAACCACTTGCCAGAGAACCATTCGAATACTTGAGAGACAGACTAGGGGTAGTATATGTAGTTACTACTCTCTAATATGAAGAGAAAGCACAGCCTCAGGGGGAGAACAGAAATGAACATATCATTCCTAAAGGAAATCAGCAAGCAAGGGAAGCATAAAACAGGTCCACAGGATCAGCATTATCAGTATTATCAGCATTATCAATATTATCAACATAATCTCAGTATTATTAGCATTCAGCATGAAAAAAGGCCATTTTTCTTAATATCAGTTACAAAATTGTGCGAAGGCTGCTTGCTGAGGCTTCAATCAAACATCATGAATATGCTTTTGCAGAAATTCACTCTGATAGAACAGTCAAAATATCTGAAGAATAAAGGAATAACTACGTTTACCATCTATACAAAACTACACGGTTGACAAGTAAAACTGACCAAAACATTGAAAGATTTGTTTTGAAAGCACATTATACAAAAAGGAAAGTCAGTTGGCTTCTAATATTGAAAGATATTGCCCATCCTTACCATGAGCTGTAAGCTCTGGTTTGATTCACTATTTACAACAGCAACAAGGACCTTTCAGTCGTTAAGTGCATCATCCTTGTCTGCAATCTAGCACAGATTACAAACAACGGGCACTACAGATGAAACACGGCTATAAAACATATATTGGCTCACTATATTAGACAGAGACAAAACGTATATTCAAGTTCGATAATCCTTAAAGTGTTCTCTCAACAAGTACTGTACAACAGTCTGCAGCAGTAGGGTACAAAGAAAGAAAATGGTGGTCTAAACACAAATCAAAGAAAGCAAATGCAACGACAAAGCCTATACGGAGAAATAAGTCGCCATCCTTTGCCATTGATGTCAAAGGGGGAGGAAGAGCAAGCAACAGGAGGAAGAGCAGGCAAATAGAGAAAGTATATTGCCATCAATGCCAAAGTGGGAGACTGTTGGAAATATTGTCATTGATGGCAAAGAAGGCAAAGAACAACAGCAGGGAATATACAGCGAAGGCAGAGGCAGAGGCAGAGTGACAGAAGTAGCAGAGGCAGAGGCAGAGCCGTTATAAAATTCCGAGAATCGCCCAAGCCGGAGGATCATTACCCGATGGGCGTTACATATCTAAACATAAACCTTATTCCGGGAATCGATTAACTCCAGCGGCAAAGTATATATATATAAACATATAAATATATATATATATATATATACAAAGCGTATACATATATATCAGTTATTTAAATGGAGCGCTTTATTATAAGAACTCCCGTGATTAAGGAAAACATAACATAGTCGGAATTTGTGAGTTGGAAGAATAATTAACACAGAGAATCGGTGTAAATTGCCTGCTGGAACCTTTAAACAGATTTCAAATTTATAACAGTCAGTTGTATTATGAATCGGGTCCGTGGTTAACTATCGCATCGGGACTTTGAAGAGCGAAAGGGAAGTGCATTGCAATTGCCGATTGGCGATTTCCGATTGGAATCGCATCGGAACTTTGGAGGGTTGAAATTGAAGAGCGCATTGCAGTTGCGATTTCCGATTTCCTATTGAATCGCAATCGGAGCACATTGGAGTTGCAATAGTTGAGTGATATCAATTCAGGCGATTGGCGATTTCCGATTGAATCGCAATCGGAGCACATTGGAGTTGCAATAGTTGAGTGATATCAATTCAGGCGATTGGCAATTTCCGATTGAATCGCAATCGGAGCACATTGGAGTTGTAATAGTTGAGTGATATCAATTCAGGCGATTGGCGATTTCCGATTGAATCGCAATCGGAGTCAAAGTGGAGCATCGGGACATGCAAATCAGAAGAAATTAAAAGTGATTCAATCGCATTAGAGTATTTGAAGTTGTGATTGCGATCAATCGCAATCGGAGCAGGAGCGATCAATCGCAATCGGAGCAGGAACGATCAATCGCAATTGGAGGAGACTCATTGCATCGAGAAGCGTGGCAAGTGGGCCCGAAAGGAGTTCTTATATGCTTAAAGAATTTTTACTATATTACGCCGAGAATTGATTTAAGTCATTTCAAAAGGAAGTTTGTATGTATGCCAATAGTTGAAATTACATTATATGTATATATAAAAGGGCGTTGTTATATATATATATATATATAACATGGTTGCGGTGGTATTAAAGTATGTCGCGTGGTCTGTGGACCCACGGGCCTCGGCTCAAGGTGGAGGGCGATTATTAATGTAATACGATTGTGATATATGTCTGTTCCGGCCTACGGAACTCGCCACATCAACAAGACACTTGTGGCACGAAAAGGATTGGAATTGCCCTGTTTTAAAAGTCTGCAACTACATTTTATTTATTTAAAAGGCACTGTTACACGTATGCAGCAATTATACCACAGAAGAGGACAGAAAAGGATACAGAGCATAAAAGAGTTAAAACACAGTCACAAAAAAGACAAGCACAGTCAAAGAAAAGCCAAAAGACTAAATGAGTTGAACTCGAATTCATTTTGTAATTCGAATGTAATTTTTTTAATTGATTTTTATTTTTTGTGATGCATTGGCAAGTGTCCGAGAGGAAAACAAACTTTCACTGTAATGTTAAAATTGACACCTACAGTTATAATTCCTGAGTAAGCAGATAAAAGGAGTGAGAAGGCAGAAGACAAAGAGACATGACTGTCCATTTCGAATTCCAAGTAGAATACAAACAGTCATGTGAGGAAATCTATAAATAATATCATCTTGATATGCAAAGAGAGGTGAGAGAGAGTAAATCAAGAGAAGGCAGAATATAGAAGTGTGAGGCAGAGAAGATTAAGAAAAGCAGAACAGAAGGAGAAGCTACAGAACAGGGTTGATATCTGAGGTAAATCAGCAAACTTTCAGTTTGATAAATTGAGGAAGTTGGAGCTTCCCTATCAAGTTGCGGCTTGATAGTCGTCAGTTGTAGCTGACTGAGGTTGGAGCCTCCTGTAGGTTGGTGCCTGCAGAAAATTGAAGGGAGTTGGTGCTTCCTTGCAAGTTGTAGCTTGCAGAATTGAGGATAGAGCCTCCTGTAGGTTGGTGCCTGCAGAAAACAGTGGTGAGAGGGAGTTGGAGCTTGCCTTTGCATCACAACAATAATAAGATGTGGTTTTCTCCCTTTATGGGTTTCCACTTACATCTGCTGTCTCTATGTGTGCTTCTTATGTGTTGATCTGAGTATTTCAATCTGCTTAATTGCTTGTTGTTTTCAACATAAGTATGGTGTCACAATAAATTAATATTGGCTGCAAATAAGATTGTTCACATATTAAGCTGTAAATAACTTTGGTGACCAACATAAAAAAATCTAATGTATGTATTAAACTGATTCACCCCCCCCCCCCCTCTCAGTTTAATTAAAGATTCAACAAGCTAACCATGTGGGAATATTTATTGAATAGTCCAATGCTCTCCATTCCAATGGGTGGTGTTGATGTTGTACTAAGATTCCAATGGTTACAATATTTGGGGATGATAGCTTTTAATTTTCAAGAAACTTTCTTGAAAATTTATTGGGAAGGAAAAGAATTTGAATTACGGGGTATCACAAGGAAACCAAGAAATATAATCGGCTCTAATGTCATGACAAAGCTTCTGAAGAGAGAACAACAAGGCGTAATTGCACAATTATGCTCACTAGAGGTTCAAACATCAAAATCATCTATTTCTCCAGATCTCCAAAAAGTCTTGGAGAATCATTCTAATGTGTTTGAGACTCCCAAAGGCCTCCCACCTATTCTTAATCATGATCATGTTGTTCATTTGGTTCCAGGAAGTGTTCCTCCAAGCATCAGGCCATAGAGATATCCTTATGCCCAAAAGAGTGAGATTGAACGTATGGCTGCAAAAATGCTAGAGGCTGGTATAATTCAACCTAATCAAAGTTCTTTCTCTACTCTAATAGTATTGGTGCACAAGAAGGATGGATCATGCTGTATGTGTCTCGACTATAGGTGTTGGATCCCTGTAATTTGTAATATTGGCAAGAAAAAGTAGCAGGGAACCACATCAAACCACTTTGGAGTCCAAGACCGACCCTTCCTGGGCTCATAGAGGGCTCTCTCTATTTTTTTGATCTAATTGATTTAGCTTTATGATTATATTCTTCTGATTTTAGGCTGGTTATGAAGTTTGGGGTTGTTTTTTTATTATTGCTTGTTAAGGTGGATAGATAGAATGTGGGAAGATTAATCCATTGGGCTATGGAGTCATAAAAGGGTTAAATTGTACATCAGCTTTTCAAGGGTTTTCACAGGGCAAGCTAACTATATCAAATGAATCTTTTTGGGCAAGATGAATATGAGATGGTAGTAAGTTCTGTAAAGCTAAAGAGCAGACGGTCTCTGAATTCTGCATTCAAGTCTTTAGAGTAAAACATTCAAGATAACAGTTCAGTGGAGATAAAGAGAAGTTAAGAATTCTTTAACCCAACTTCATAAGAAAGACCTCAAGATAACAGTTTCAAAGAAACTAAAGAGCAGTTAAGAATTCTTTAGTTAATCTTCAAAAGGAAACCTTAAGATAACAACTAGGTGAAACTAAAGAGCAGTTAAGAATTCTTTAGTTAAACTTTGCAGAGGAAAACATTAAGATAACAGTAACAGACAGAATTAAGGTGCTCATGCAGCATATCTTAGTCTAAAATTTCTTTTCTGCTATCACGGAGATTGATGTACAGTATGGAAAAAAAAAAGGAGAAACATTAACAAAAGAGGGATAACATCACCATTAACATAGCTCAAGGATCCTGTGAAAGTGCTTGTATTACTAATGTCCAACCCAAAATAGTTACAGTGCTTCAATGCAATAATCTTTGCAACTCAGAGTCTAAGCAAAATCCAACCCAACAACCAATAATCATAATGAAAAATACATGCATAATTTAACTGCAACTAAGGAGGTTACCCTAATATAGGGTGACAGACTGCATTTACTACAGAGTAAATGCAATTTTGACAATTGAGACCATGCAAGGCCCAAGTCAGAAATATCTCTAACAGGCTTACATAACAATAACTTTCAAATTAATTGCTGAGATAACTTTTAAAATATCTTTGACTGTTTGCCTTCAAAATTAACTTTTACAATAACTTGAATTCATGCTAAAATATCTCTGACTATAATATGAACTATAGTAGCTTTCATTAAATCAAAATTAAACTGTATGTGGCTAATGTGATTGAGAATAGGTTAATGTTGGGTGATCTTTTATATCTGGCTTTGTCCTTCTCGTTGATTTGTTCTTTGATATGTCCTTTAACTCTTTAAATTGTTCTTATTTGTGTAATCTCTTTGTTGCCTCTGTTGTTACTGTGAACTCTGTTCTTTTGTTTTCAACCTATTTTCTTCTTTACCCTTTTTGCACTATCTTTTTATTATACCCTTTATTGCCTTTTCACTGTGTATTTCATCTTTAACCTGCCTTTAACTCTGACTGCTCCTTCTTTTGTTTATTCATCCGCTCATTATCCTCTGTTGCGGGAAAAAATACTTGAATCCATACCCTGTGAGTGTTAATAGGAGGTGGATAGGCAGGAAGTGCGAGAAGGCATGTAGGTCGTTGGATCAGATGGAGGAGATTAGACGACTGTCGGAGCTTTGGATGGATGGTAAAAGGTGGGTCTAGGCGGTCTAGCAGAGATGCGGTTTATGTTTTATCGCGTGGTGCCGGAGTGGTTAGGTGGTTTTGGATGGAGGGATGCGATAAAACGTCGGAATGACATGTGGTGGATGTGATGGTTGTGAAACTACCTATTTCGCAACCCCTCCAAGGTTTTAACCATCGGGCAGTTAGGGTTGCGATATGGGGTGAGGGACGTCAGATCGGGTGGTAGAGATCTGACGGTGGTTGGGTGAAGGGTAGAGTACGGGTTGATTTGAAAGGTGGGGTCGGGGTTTAATGAAACGAAGGGTTTTGAATATAGAGTGGGGCCTGGGCTTTTCAACGTGCGAAAAAAGGGTTAACAGGATAGTGGGGGGAGGTAAAGATTAACGTGGGACCTGGTAATATATTTAAAGCGGAGGGTAAATGAAATGGAAAGAGGGGGGTTAAATATAATAGAAAATGAGGTTTTATATAATGGGGTTAGGTTACTTAATAAACAGAGTTTATCAAAGGGGCCCGATAGACTAAATTTATTTAAAAACAATGTAAAAATGGGTTTTTTTACATTGTTTTAAATGAAAAGGAAAGGGGAATGAGTAAAGGGGAAGGGACTTTGGCAATGGGAAAGGGGTATTTTTGGGGTATTAGGGTTAACATGGGATTTCAGAGCATGAGAATTTTGAAAAGGGTAAATTGAAAGGTAATGGAGAGTTTAGATGAAAAATGAAGAAGGCAGTGAGATTTCTGAAAATAAATGATATTCAAGAAATATTATTTTCAACATGAAATATATAAGAAATAAACAGTCACCTGGTGATATTGTAGAAATACAGGAGACTAACAATAGGGAGCTCAACAAGCTCACTATTAAAGATAAATTTTCCATCCCCTTCATTGATGAATTATTGGATGAATTACATGGAGTAATTTACTTCACCAAGTTGGATCTTTGTTCGGGATGTCATCAAATTAGAATGAAGACTAAAGACATTCCAAAAACATCATTTAGAACTCATGAGGGTCATTATGAATTTTTGGTCATGCATTTTGGTCTTACTAATGCACCTTCCACATTTCAAGGTTTGATGAATTCCATTTTCAAACCCTTCCTTAGAAAATTTGTATTAGTATTTTTTGATGATATACTAATCTACAACAATTCTTGGAAGGATCATGTTCAACATGTTGACAGGGTGCTCAAACTATTGGAGGAGAAACAATTATATGCGAAAACCTCCAAATGTTTCTTTGGAGTACAAGAGGTGGAATATTTGGGTCATATTTTATCTCACGAGGGTATTAAGGTAGACTCTAGAAAAATGAAATCCATTAAGGAATGGAAAATCCCCACAATCATAAAGCATCTTCGAGGATTTCTCGGGTTCACAAGGTATTATCGCAAGTTTGTTAAGAATTATGGGAGAATATCAACACCTCTAACATCATTATTGAAGAAAGATGCATTTTCTTGGACTCCAGAAGAAACTAAGGCCTTTGAACATCTTAAAGAGGCGATGTGTCAAGCACTGGTTTTAGCTATGCCAGACTTCACAAAAACCTTTATTGTGGAATGTGATGTCTTAGGAAATGGAATTGGTGCAATTTTAATGCAAGAAGGAAGACCCATTGTTTTTTATATTCATCCAATCAAAGGAAAGTATTTACATAAACCTATTTATGAGAAGGAAATGTTGGCAATACTACGTGCACTAAAGCAATGGCGACCTTACCTAATGGGAAGAGACTTCAAGGTAAAAACAGATCATGATAGTCTTAAATAATTTTTGGAGCAAAGATTATCTTTATAAGAGCAGCAAAAATGGGTCACAAAGATGTTGGGTTATGACTTTGAAATCATCTACAAAACAGGGAAGAAAAATGTTGTTGCAAATGCACTCTCAAGAAAGGATGAGGATGTGGAAGCATTTCTTGGTGCCATTTCTATTATCCAACCTGAGTGGATAACTGAAGCAAGGGATGAATGGAAGAATGATGAAGAGGTGTGGACACTCATTCAAAAGTTTCACTGAGATACCAGTACATATGATACATTTAGTTAGAAAAATGATTCATTATGGTACAAAGATCGCTTATATCTTTGTAATAGTTCCTAACTCAAACAAAATATTCTTTTGGAATCGCACACCTCTCTCGTAGGAGGGCACTCGAGATTTTTAAAAACTTACCACAGGGTTAAGAAGGATTTTTTTTGGGATGGCCTTAAATCTTATATTCAAAAGTTTGTGGCGGAATGTTTGGTTTGCCAACAAAATAAAGTTGAGACAATTAAGACCCCAGGTTTGTTACAACCTTTATCCATTCCAAGTCAACGTTGGGAGGAGATTTCAATGGATTTTATCACATGTTTACCCAAGTCTGAAGGAAAGAGTGTCATCATGGTGGTAGTCGATAGGCTTACCAAGTATGCACACTTTTGTGCATTATCTCATCCATTTAAATCCAATACAATTGCCACTGCATTTACGGAAACAATTCAAAAGCTACATGGAAACCCAAAGATTATTGTAAGCGACAGAGATCCCATTTTCACTGGAAATTTTTGGACAGAATTATTTTCTTGTCTGGGTATTCAATTAGCTCTTAGCAAAATAGTGGGTGGGCTCGATCGGCCCAAGCCATGGTTGTATGGTTATCAATAGGATTGGGGGTGTGACATTGGGGACGGGGCCGACAACCCATGGTCATAAATGTGACCAGAGCTTCTGCGTGGGCGTATAATGAAGGACCAATAACCTATTAAATTTTCATTTAATATTTAAAAACCAACTAGTGAAATGTATGTCGACCCCGCCGAGTCGAACCTAGGACCTCTGGTCCAATAACTAGCACATTAACCAACATGACATAGGTCCATTTTGTTGAACAATTTAATAGACCAGAGGCTTTTATCCCTTAGTTTTGCAGATAAAATTTTGGAGGAGGATATTTTGCTCGTTTTTAAGCCTTTTTTAGCTCTATGAGAGCCTATATAGGGGTTTTTGAGCATTTCGAGCAGCATGGAAGTGTTAGTTTTTTAGTCTGAAGCTTGTAAACTGATGTATTAAGCACTTGAGCATATTAATAAAGTGATCACCACTTGAAGCTGGACTCAGAGGCATAGCCCAAGATGGGTGAACTCTGTTATCAATTTGTGTCTTTTATATAATGTGTTTTTATTCCTCTTGCACTGTAATTTTCTTCAATTTTATTTAAGTTTATGTATTTTCGGAATTCGACCTATTGCACAAAGTGGCATAAACTAGCTTGTAAAGTGTTTAGTAATACCTTCAATTTTAATTTTGTATCATGAAAAATCCAACAAAATCAAGGGGAAACTCATTAATACATATGAGAGACTACCCACCAAGGCAATAAGGCGAGAGTCCAGGTACACTGTGGGAAGAGACAAGAGCTGGAGGAAGTGACAGAGGAGAGTGTCAGGGTAAAACCGCCAACCTAAAACAAAGTGCTTGTGGTGGAGTGAACGTAAGTGGTCGACACATATGGTATAAGTTTGCTAAGGGGCCTTTACTTATCACTTTAGGAGGCGAGGCTCCTTAAATGCACCTTAAGGGAGACACCTATGTAGGGAATGATGGTGGGAGGGCATAATCCCCAACTCCATTAATTGCATTGCTTGCCACCCTTATCGAGTGAATCTATGCTGGTTCTTAATAATATTATCTATATTTATATAATTTCACATCTCTATATATAAAAATACTCGTATTTTATATTTTGTTAAAATCATGATAACACATATATAGTTACATATGTATGTGGTTGACATTTTTTTTTGACATGTTTTATAATTTTTATAATTTAATTTTTTAAAGTGATATGTGTAGCATTTATAAGAGAGAGAGAGAGATAGAGAGAGTTTAGGGGAAAAAATTATTGTAAGTATTAAATTTTTATATGCTTATTAATTAAATTAAAGAATGAAGTTTTGAAATATAATGGTTATGATTATGAATCATTGTTTTAATTTATGTGGTAAAATGAAACTTAAAATCCTTGTGGAGGGTGCCCAAAGGTGGGAGTTGTGCCACCACCTCGATATGAGAGGAAGGGAATTAATAACAGGTGGTAGTACAACACCTAATTAGCACCCTGCATGCACTAAGGAAATTATACAAATGGTTTTGTGCAAGGTGAGTACGTTGGTTGGTTTCATCCATCATGGAGTTAGGTGTGTGGAAGGTTTGAGAAGGACATATATACTTACAATCCACCATCAAGCTTGCTTCAAGCATAGTTATGGAGATATCTACTATGATCAAGGAGAATTGTGACACAGGGTGGTAGGGGAAACCAAGAAGCTAGGTTGGAGATATAAATTAATCTCTTGCTTGTCAGAAACCTTGGTATGACGAGTTGTTATAAACCTTTATTTGATTTACTGCAATCTAAGTATTTATCCTCTCTACATTGGTTGGGTATTTCGTTAGTGTTTCATTATTTATGGGATTTGGCTATAGCAACGGTTTCCAACTCAATGTAAGGTCTTAGGAAACAATTCCCTTGCTTTCTGATTTTATCGTGACTCTCAACTTAGAAGTGGAGGTTCTCAGGTTTGTTTTCATTGGAACAAGGTATGGGCTATGAGTGGCTCCAAGGTATGATGTGGTGTGGTTCTTTTTCTATATACATGCCATTCTTTTTCAAGTTTTATTGTTTTTATTTACTACATCCAACTCTATTTTATTGCGTTCTAGATTTTCTTCATTTCTGTCGACCTACTAGTGGTTTTCGGGTCGATTTTCTAGTTTTCACCCTAATCCCACACCCTTAGCTTGAAATTCATGTAGTTCCTTGTTTATCTTTGTTTCTCAATAGAAGTTTCAGGGAAGGTCTTCTAGTCTAGAGAACTCAAACTGGATTCCTTGTTTCGAGTTGGAATCACACCTCCTGTTTGTTTTTTTATCTTATTGTTTGCTTCTCTCTCCTGGGTTTTGGTCACTGGTATGATGGGACATAGGGTTTGTTATGGTCACAAAAGAGGAATAAGAGCCAAAATTTCCCCTCATGTGTGTCTCAAGACTCATTATCCTTCATCCTCTTAGCGTGGGGCTTAGGCCATTACTTGTTGTTCTATGGATTGATTTATGGAGGTAAATCCTAAAAATGTTCATGGAGCTTTTTTAGAGGTTAAGGAGGAGGTTCATTATGGTTGTCGATTCGCTCTAGGCTATAAAGTTAACAAGAACACAAAGAATTGGATCCCATAAACTAGCGATTCAACTTGTTCTCGCTAGTCTTCACATATGCAAACTGTCAATTTGTATTGGCACATTAAAGCTCTTATAGGAAGGGTCCTCACACATTGATGAGGCAGATATCAAGAAATTTTGGTGTGCATTGCAGAGATGATGGACAAAGTGCAAAGGTTGGACGAAAAGGTTTCTATTCTAGTCAAGAAGTTGGAAAACATTACTTTCATCTCATCTAAAGAAGACAATGGTCCTCCTCCACCAATCTAGGAAGAATCTGCCTTAACCTGACATGACAAAGGAAGCCGATTTTTATGTTATGGTCTCATGTTGTGGCACTATTCTAGTTATGATAATCATTTTTGGTAAAACTCTTCTATTGTTTTTCTTTTCAGTTTAAATGATAGACTTTGTAGCTCTTATGATATGTAATGTTAAAATTTTGAACCTCTATTACTAGTATGGTTTCCAGAGTGGTAGACCAATAACCCATGAAAAACTATTATGTACTTCTTTTTGAGATTACCTTAGAAAATAAAATTGGATTTTCACACACACACACACACACATTCTTATTTCTAACTTTATATTTATTAATTAAATTTATTAAGTTTTTATATGTTTATTAGTTATATGTTTTCAAATATCATGGTACAATTATGGATCAATATTTTTTTGTATCCTAGAGGACCCCATCAACCCGCTTGACACGTAGCTACTAGTAAACCTCTTGGGGTCTATGGCGTGTCATCCTCTCCGTAAATCGGGTCACAACCAGATGGATTTGAATCTTGGATCTCTCAATTTTCACATATTTCACATTACTTCGATCACCAATTGAGCTTCCCCCGTGGGATTATTTAAATTTATTTTAATGTGATATGCATATTATGATTTTTTTCTTGAAAAATATATTTGTAATTTTATTGATAAAAATGAAATTACAATATAAAAAATTGAATTGAATCAATTCATGATTTTCATTACTTTTTTAATTGAGTTGACATTATGTTTTATTACTATATTTTTTGATTTAATGCTTCATCTTATATGCAAACCGTTCCTCAATTTTTTCTTAAAGTATCCTCCCTTTTATAGATTCTCAGTTATTTTTTTGACTTCCTTGCTTCAAATTGTTTGTTGAAGTTTTGAATATATATTTATGTCGACATTAAATATATTTTATAGGTGTTTTTAATTTAAATTTAGTTAACATTATTATTATTATTATTATTATTAACAATAATAATTTAACAACTCTCTCTTACTTGGGTATAAGGTGCTTCTCAACAAAAAAATCTAATGTAATAAAGAAAACATTGGAAAAAAGCACTAGACAAACTGAGTATAATAACCTTAACATGACATGTCATAACCGAATCTATACATTTCCTAAAGAACTTATTGATATGATTACCCTTGCATTATATTAACAACAGACTAAGTAAATCTTGAAGGAATGATTTAAGTTAACATAATTATAACATGGAAAGCAAGAAAACTTTCGGTAAAAATCACATCATCAAAGTTTTGCCGACGCGTTTTTGAACCATCCAGTGTGGTTCATCATCAGGATAAGATGAAGAACCAGATCTTGGCATCAAGTTAAAAAGTTGAAGAGAAACAAAAATTAGCCGTTATATTCTTCATCTTGTCCTAACGATGAACCACACTAGATGGTTCAAAATGCATCAACAAAACTTTGATGATGTGTTTTTTATCGAATTTTTTCTTGTTTTTCATGATATGGATCACATAAGCCTAAATTCAATTATTACAACCCTGCACGGAAGGGTATTTGCGTTAAAGGTTCATCAATTTGAGAGGGCACGTTTGCAGGTTTCCGAGATGAAGTGAGATTTGGCATTCCTTAAATTATCTAGAGATTCGTCTATCATTCCTTCATTTTCTCAGATTAAACATCGACTTAATAATTCCAAACTATCGTGTATTTTTTAATGCAAGTTTAGCCTTGGTTCAGTCTGAGATTTACAAGGTTATAAAATGTCTCGATTTGTTTTCCCGAAAGTTGTTCTCTTTACACCTAGGGCTTTCTCATGTGGTGTCTGTAATTATTTGGGTGAGGATCGAAGCTTGATCAATTTTAAAGTCTCTTCACCTTGAAGAAATTTGGAATATTAACCAATCCAAAAAGTTTCTCAAGCTCGCAAAAATATCCTCTTCTCTTGGGATTTTTTTTCCGATTTAGTAGGCTATTATTTCTCTAGCAAATTCGATGGCAGTCAAATATCTTGTCTTTGTTCATGGATCGACAATGTCGCTCTTCAAGAAGCTGAATCTAGGTCTTCCCCAATGAACAAAAACATGGTTTTTGATTTTCTATGTCAATCGGGACGAAGTAATATTTCTAGATTTGATGATGGTTGCAGAGACACTATGTATTCCATGACTCCACTTGTTGTGCCTCCTCTCTCCTATGTTCGTCCCAGGCAAACAAATTTTCGAGTGCTGCTGTCTCTCAAGAAGTTTCATGCTCAAGCTCTTCATGTTTTGGGGATCTTTTCTTATCCCTTCCATCTCATCCTTACCCAGATTCCATCGTTGTTGCCATTCCTCAGAGTCTCTTCCCTCCAGTGTATCTGTTGTCGTTGATTCCTCTTCTTGCCCTCCTTGTCGTGGTTGTTATGATATATTTGTTGATAATAACAATAATAATAGAATTGATGATAATAATAATAATAATAATATGGTTGTTGTTAATAATAATAATAATGATGATGATATAGTTACTAATAATAATATTAATGGTAATAATAATAATGATAATAAATTTTACCCCTCTTCTTGTAATAATAGGTTGGTTAATCTTTCTAGCTTCTCTTTTGACCCTCCCGTCTTCAGTCTTCGGAAGAAAGGATTACATTTTTTCCTGCTCCTAGAAAAATTCCCGTTGATGAAATTATTTATGATATCGAATTTGGGATTAGGGGTTTACCAGAAAACACTAAGAATATCATCAGACTAGATTGTGCAGTTGTCCTTAGAAAGACAAAGCCCCCTAAGAGCAACATTAACAAGCTTGAGTTCAATGCCCTCAAATCTTTGAACAATAACAAGGACATTTTTATTCTTAAAGCTGATAAGGGTGGAGTTGTGGTTATCTTAGATAAGGAATATTACAGGAGAAAATTGTTGGACCACCTTAATAACAGTGGGAGCTACAAAAAACTCAATAAGAATCTCTTAAAGGAGATCTTTAAAAAAGTGGCTCTATTTATAAAATCTAGTAGCATTGTTAGCTCCTTGAGCCATAAATTCATCTAGAGTAACCCGATCACTCTTAGGATCTATGGTCTTCCCAAAATCCATAAGGAGGGGGCTCTGGTGAGACCCATTGTCAACACTATAGGAGGGAAAACCTATCTTCTGGCGAACTATTTAGCCCACAATCTAAAACCCCTTGTTGGCCTTACAGAGTCCTTTGTCAAAGACTCTTCATTGTTTGTTAATGAGTTAAAGGGCATAAGGTTTGAGCCTGGGGACCTTCTTGTGAGTTTTGACGTGGTTTGCCTTTATACTAATATCCCCATTCATGCTAAGTCCCATAATTTCCCTAATCAAAAGCTAGGTATTCTTAACACTTTAGCCACTTGTGCGTTTAGAGTTTCAAATGAAAGTCACCTTGAAGATGAAAAAACCCATCTCCTTAAGGTTTTCAAAAATAGTAGTTATAATAAGCTCCAATGTCTAAGGGCTTTCCTTAAAGCTGGCAGTGGTTCCAAGATTAAAAAATAACCTAATGATTGGTTTTTTGGGGTGCACCTTCCTTTTATCCAAGGGACCATTGTCAAGATTTCAAGGATCATAAGAAAGCACAAGGTTCCTCTACTTTTAGGCCACTTAACACCATTCGAAATTCCCTAAGATATGTAAAAGACCAGGTGGACCCTAAAGATATTAAAGGTGTTTATGTAATCCCTTGTTCATGCAAGACATTGTATGTTGGTGAAACTGAATGCTTAAAAAATCGGAGGATTCAAGAACATGCAACAGACATCAAACATGGAGGGACCCGCTCCTCGACATTAGCAGAACTTGCAGAAAAGACAAACACCACATCTACATTGAAGACACCCGAGTCATTGCTAGGATAAATCATTTCAATCACTGTAAGTTTAGGAAGGCTATAGAGATTGAAAGGAGGCCAAGCAATCTGAATAGAGACGATGGCTGGAAAATTAGCAGTTGTTGGATCCCTGCCATTTCTTCTTAAGTTTTTATTTTATTTATTATTATTATTATTATTTTCCTCCTCCTAATTTCTTGATTTTTAATTTGTATTATTTATTTGTATTTTTTGACTCCTAATAATCGATTAATTTCCTTATTTTCTTCATTATTATTTATTGATTTATTCACTTTTATTTCATCAAATTTTTTTGGTTGACCATTTATTATTTTTATTTCTTTTTAAGTTTTTAGAATTAATTGTTTTGATTATTTAAGTTTGACTCAAATATTATTTTTATTTTAGTGTTTTGATTATTTAGGTTTGACCCAAATATTCTTTATTTAAGTTTGACCATTTATTATTTTTATTTATTTTTAAGTTTTTAGAATTAATTGTCTTAGATTTTTAAAATTTGACCTAGATATTATTTTGATTTTATTAATTGTTTATTGTTTTGATTATTTAGGCTTGACCTAAATATTATTTTTATTTTAGATATTCATTTCATTAATTTTTTTCCTTTTAATTAATTATTTTCCTTAATTCAATATTAATAGCTATATTCTAACAATTCTTTTCTTATATTAAAATATTATTTATTAATAAATAATATTTATTTAGTCAAATCTAAATGTTATATTATAAAGGCTTCAACAAAACTATAATGATGTGATTTTTACTGAAAATTTTCTCCCTTTTCATAATATAGATCATAAAACCTAAATTCAATAATTATAATATTTTATTATAAAATTACATTATCAAATATATCTAAAATTTTAAATAAATTTTTATCATAAAATAATTCTAATTACATTCCAATTAAAAAATATTTCATTTATTCTACACATTTTTAATACTACAAAATTTATACTTCCTATCATTAACTTTTGCATTAATACCAATCTATGAAACTAAATCGCATTCAATAATACATTGATACATTAAAAATGACCATTCAATTATGACATGAAGACAACAGATATGTAAATTTGATACATTAAAAATGACCATTCAATTATGACATGAAGACAACATATATGTAAATTTGAACATGTAATCTAAACACTTTTTTTTTTAAAGCACTCACTTTGGAAAAGTGAGAGCAATAAAGCATACTCAATTTTAAAAGTGAGAACAATCCAGCATAATCAATTTTAATGGAAAAAGTCTAGCACTCACAATCACCCTGCAACCCATAATGTTAATAAGGACCCACTATCTTTATGGAAGCACTCTTTAGCATAAAAACCACAAAATATTAAATCTTGTGTGTTGAGTTGGGTAATATTCCTAACCTATATGAAATAAATGCTCACTATCTTTGTGAAAGCACTCTTTAACATAAAAACCATGAAATATTAAGTCTTGTCTTGCATAATCTTCATAACCAATATGAAATAAAAAATATTTTATTGTCATAAAAATCATTTCAAAATAACACATGATGATAATAATAATTGTTAACCTGGATAAAGTGATACATTTAGAAATTGAGTTTAGACATCAACCTTTATATATATATATATAAAATCAGAGTTAAATATAGTTTTATTACACTAAAAAATAATAAAATATAAAGACAATATAAAAACAAAGATATATTTATGTAAAACTTTGTTATTATTAATGTAAAATCTTGTATTCATTAAAAATAAATAAATTTATCACAAAAATAAAACAATTAATAAAATATTGTATTGGTAAATGTTATCCCAAAAAATTAAAATTGTTTTTCTTTTTTCCAAAAAAATAGTAATTTTCATTATTTTGAGAAAATTACATATTATAGATGTTTTATACACACTGTGTGCAAAAATAAATAGAACTGAAACTGTAAATAGGCATATATAATTAAAAAATTAGGGCTAGTTGCCTCCTTACGGCACACGATCATTGTATGACCGGTGATAATAGCTGTAGTGATCCTGTTCGGACTGCTCTTCAATTGGCCATAGCCCTCTAGGCTGGTGCGCCGCCTCCTTGGGTAGCTAATTAGAAATGTGATTCCGCTCCCTGAAAATGTGGCGACAAGAAAAATAATATCAAAATGTGATTTCAGTTGCCATGAATCCTCCAAAATGTTCCAAAGTGTGTGAACTTTACAAACCGAACTTTGGTTGAACCAATTAATTTAAATTATATATATAATAATAATAATAATAATCAATTTTTTTTTTTGTTTTTTTGTTTTTTTTTGTTTTTAAACAATGGTCAGTCGGTAACATTTTAGACTAATCTAAGGGAGGTCCTATGACTAGGCTTCTGTTGTACAAGCACAAGCTCAATAGCATAGGAGACCATAGACTTCCTAAGCTAGCTTTAAATTCCAACCAAAACCACCTAAGGCTTAAAAGATGTTGGTATAAAGACATCGGGCCCTGGTTAAACCATTGGGAGATCGACGAGAATGTTGCATTGCAAAACATTAATAACATTAAAAAAATTGTTACTTCTAAGTTCAAAGAAAAATACGGCGTGAGAAAGATCTAGCAGCTAAAAGAAAATTAAGATATTATAAGGAGGTCATCAACCCCACCCTAGAAGATCAAAAGTATCTCTCTGTTTTAACTAGCTCAAAGAAGAAAATTAATATAGCCAAGATTAAAACGAACTCTCATGAGCTCCATAGTAAAACAGGTCGTTGGACAATTCCTAAAACACCATGGATGGAAAGGATCTGCCATCTCTGTGAGAATATGAACATCGAGGATGAAAATCACTTCCTCTTAGAGTGTCCCGTGTACAACCACATTAGAGCTCAATTTCATAATCTTTGTTGCAATACTGACCTTCCTAGCCTTTTAAGATGTCAAAATTATAGTGAACTTGGGAGGCTTCTCTCCAAGATTTCGAGCATAGGAATAAAATCTTAAATCAAACTAAATAACTCTTTTCTTTAGGTTCGATAGACCAAAGATTGGTCTCAGTGGACCGTTAACCATCATCCTCATCATCATCATCAATCATCATCACCAATAAGATAATAAGTCATTTTAAATATAAAATATGGAGAAAAACGCTAAAAGTCATGAAAATAGAAATATTAGAAAAATGAAAAAATAATAGAAAGTTAAATAAAAATGAAATAAACTGAAAACAAAAAATTAGTAACTAATAGAAATAGAAATTACTAAACAATTGATAATAAAACCTCAACCAATCATATTACAAATAAATATATTTAAATATTAATAATATACAACAAAAAAATTCCAATGTTAAATTTTGGATAAACAACATAATTTTTTGTTTCAAGGTAAAACACAAAATTAGTAACTAATAGAAATAAAAGTTACTAAACAAACTCATAATAAATTTTGGTCAAAGGTA